>CAUYUJ010015479.1:129406-211906 GCA_963575745.1 Prorocentrum cordatum | reverse complement strand
AATGGAGTTGTGGGAAGTCGAAGAGCACGAAGTGGCTTACAGTTGGCTCCGGGCATCCAAAATGTACGCCGGGAATGGAGTTCTAGCAGCGCCAAGAGCGATTTTGCGAGGATGTCCCAGGCGATTTGGGTTTCGACGGCAGCCGCGCCGGGTCCCGCCCCGGGTCCCGCCCCGACCCCCCTGAGGAGTCATGATGCTCTCTTTTGACCCCACTAGAAACCTATCAGTCTTCGCTCTTAGGTAAATTATCCCGGCAAAGCAACCTAACAGCGATGTGTAGAAGCATATTTGAAAGCATTCCCCTTAAGATTCAGATGAAAATCCAGTTGTCGAATTCTGCTGTTCTCGCAGTCGTAGTCGCATTCGCGATGACAGTCGCAGCGGCAACGGCAGTCGCAGTCACAGCCTCAGCCTCAGCCTGCCTCCTCCTCCTCCTCCTCCTTTTTCTCCTGCTCCTCCTCCTCCTCCTCCTCCTCCTCCTCTTCCTCCTGCTCGTCCTCGTTCTCGTCCTCCTCGTCTTGCTCGTCCTCCTCCTCCTGGTGCTCTCTCCTCCTCCTCCTCCTCCTCCTCCTCCTCCTCCTCCTCCTCCTGGTGGTCCTCGTTCTCCTCCTCCTGGTGCTCTCCCCCCCCCTCCTCCTCCTCGTCCTCCTCCTCCTCCTCCTCCTCGTCCTCCTCCTCCTCTTCCTCCTCCTCCTCCTCCTCCTCCTCCTGGTAGTCCTCCCCCTCCCCTCCTCCTCCTCCTCCTCCTCCTCCTCTTCCTGGTCGTCCTCGTTCTCGTCCTCCTCGTCTTGCTCGTCCTCCTCCTCCTGGTGTTCTCTCCTCCTCCTCCTCCTCCTCCTCCTCCTCCTCCTCCTCCTGGTGGTCCTCGTTCTCCTCCTCCTGGTACTCTCCCCCCCCCTCCTCCTCCTCCTCCTCGTCCTCGTCCTCCGTCCTCCTCCTCCTCTTCCTCCTCCCTCCTCCCTCCTCCTCCTCCTCCTCCTCCTCCTCCTCCTCCTCCTCCTGGTCCTCCCTCCTCCCTCCCTCCCTCCTCCTCCTGGTCGTCCTCCTCCTCCTGCTCGTCCTCCTCCTCCTCCTGCTCGTCCTTCTTCTCCTGCTCCTCCTGCTCCTCGTCCTGCTCCTGCTCGTCCTCGTCCTCCTGGTCTTGCTCGTCCTCCCCCTCGTCGTGCTCTTGCCCCTGCTGAAAATGTGGCCCAGGAATGGGAGTTCTGGGAAGTCGAAGAGCACGAAGTTGCTACAGTTGGCTACGGGCATTCAAAATGTGGCCCGGGAATGGAGTTCTGGGAACTCGAAGAGCACGAAGTGGCCTACAGTTGGCTCCGGGCATTCAAAATGTGGCCCGGGAATGGAGTTCTGGGAACTCGAAGAGCACGAAGTGGCCTACAGTTGGCTCCGGGCATCCAAAATGTGGCCCGGGAATGGAGTTCTGGGATTCGAAGAGCACGAAGTGAGCACGAAGTGTGTGACTGTTGCATCCGGTTATCTAAATGTGGCCCGGGAATGGCGTTCTGGGATGTCGAAGAGCACGAAGTGTGTGACTGTTGCATCCGGGTATTCAGAATGTGGCCTGGGAATGGAGTTCTGGGAAGTCGAAGAGCACGAAGTGTGTGACTGTTGGTGAAAAACGAGCCCGGCACCCTGCCGCCCGGCAACTCCCCAACACCTGCCCGGACCCCTTGTGGAGTGATCTGTGAGCTCTTTTGAGTCAACTAGAAACCTATCAGTCTTCGCTGTTAGGTAAAATCTGGAAAACAGAAGGATAATGCGGACTTACGTGGAAGAGGGGTCGTCTTGCGACCGCCCAAAGAAACATGACAAAACAGTACAATGCGGACTTACGTAGAAGAGGGATCGTCGTGCAACCGTCAAAAGAAACACGGCAAAACAGTGCAATGCGGACTTACGTAATGTGGGTCGCTTTGCGATCTGCCAAAGAAACATGAGAGACGCAGCAGCGGGGGAAGTCATTCATTCAGACTTTGCAGCCTTGCTGCCCTTCATAGTCGGGTAGATACTTGTGAGCTGCCTCCAGCGATGCTTCAACTCCGACCTCAGCGTATAGTACACATGCAAGAAGTCAGGCTCGTGATCTCGATAGGTGCGCAGGAGCGGATGCGTGCTTCCGGCAGGTCTTGAAGGTGACGTAGACGTTGTGGCGGTTGTGTCCGACTCGAAACTTGTGTTCTGCCACCGCACAGGGGTTCATCTCTAGCGGTGCGACCGTAGGCGTCGATCCGTTCCAGGAGGTCACGCTCGTACTCGAAGAGCTGGTGACTGATACCGCGCTCGGTGAGGTCAGCGCTGACGATCCAATCCCCGGTGGCGGTGTAGGCGGTGAGCTCGCAGGCTGTGGCTCTGCCGGCACAGGTGGCGGGGGCGGCGGCTGCAGCGAGATGGCGCTGGCGCTGGCTGCTGACGAGCTTGATGCCTGGCCACTGCCATGACCATCCACGGGCGGCATGTAGATGTCACCATCTTGATCTTGCTCTTCTGGGATGGTCGGCTGTCTCATTAAGTGGTTGCGCCTGCCCAGACGTCGTCCGTTCCAACCAGCATGGTCACCGTCTTTTGCCTTAGGTGGCGGAGGCCGCACGGCGAGAGCAAATGATTCTGCCTCGAGATCGCCCACAGACTGATGTACGAATGTGCCACACCCGAGGATGATACCGAGAAAGAAGGCAAAGCAGGTCATGTAGCACGTGCAACAGTAGAGCATGAAGTCGTTAGGCGGAGTAGGCGATGGTGTAGGTTGCCCTTTGACCCTGCCGAGGCAGGTGAACAAAACCGAGGCGAGCATGGTGGCGTGCGGCTGTCGGGTGCCGTAGGTATGCCTGCGGGCGCCGAAGAAGGAGAGCAGCGCGCCAGCCTCAACCGTCTTCGTCAAGGCGTCCGCGACCATGGCCCACGTAGGCATCCAGTTGAGCCGCAGGGCGTTGTTTGGATGAATGGCCTTCTTGATCATGGAGGCGGTGATGCGGAACCGCTTGTCCGTAGATTGGCCCACATCAGATTGGATGTGCGTCACGAGGCCCTTGCTGTCGCTGTAAATCTCCCCAGGTCGCTGATCCGCGAGCTCGTCGATCATCTTGAGCGTCTCTCCTAGGGGTTACAGTCCTCGGTGAGCAGCTGGCGAAACCAAGTGTTGGTTTCCGCTCCCTCGAGGGTCGCGCAGCCCTCGGCAGCGAGAGTCGATTTCACCGACCTCTTGACTGTGCCTGTATGCCAGGCCACGGGCAAGCACAGGTCAAACCGGCCTCCGACAACGTCCCAAGGACAATGCGTGAGCCCCGTCACCATGCCCCACTGACTCTTGACCCCATCCATGTTCGCGAAAGCGGCGTCGCTGAAACACACGGTAGTGCACGCCATCAGGTCGACGAGGTTCCGCTTGAGCACGATCGCGAAGTTCGCGGTGGACTGCACGTAGGCGACGGTTTTGTTCAGCGTCTTGGCGTCGGCCACGGTGGCGACGCTCGTGCGGCGAGCGGCGAAGCTCACCGGGCAGGCGAAGTCGACCCGGGTTTGGACTGCCAGCGAGAGCAGTTGCCCGAGCGTGTGTCGGTATCGACATGTCTGAGGTAGTGCCTCGTTCGGCCTTAAGGTCTACCAAGTCCACCTGAGCGGTGGCGGTGGCCTGGGTCATCCTGAACTCGTCGTCGAGCTTAGTAATGGTTCGTCCACAGTACTTCATGACCCCTCGACCTTCTTTTAAGGTGCAGCTTATTCTCCAGCGAGGCGATCGTGGATCTCCAGCGGCTGGAGTTGGTGCGCTTAGCGATCAGGAAGTCGTCCACGTGCGAGTGGACGATGGCAGCGAGCCCCATCTCGCCGTAGAAGTAGTAGAGGCCTTTCTCGAGCCCGCTCTCGATGAGGCCGTGCTCGGCGAAGACCTTGTGCGCGTAAAGGTACCACTGCCGGCCCGCGTCGCGCGTCCCGTAGATCGCGCCGGTGGCCATCACGATCTCGCCGGGTTGCATCCCTGGCGGTGGGTTCTTGGCTGGCATGCGCAGAAGCAGCAGCCTTTCGATGCTTCCCGACTGCAGGTAGGCCCTCATCGCGTCGCAAGACTCGAGGTCCCAACCTTTTGATTCGCAACGGCGAGGGTCAAGTACAAGGCGCCCCTCGAACCTGTAGGCGCGTCTGTCCTGATCTGCGACTTCTCTTCTTGGCAGCCCTGGACGACCAGCTGGGCCTTCATGACGTCTTGGCCCTCCCTGGTCAGCACTTAACGTGTCCCCACTGGACGGATGCCGTGGTTGCGACTCAGGAGCTCGCTCAGCCCCTCGGCAGGGAACTTCTTGTAGGCGCCGAACTCCGTCCACTTAGACCACTCCGTCTTCATGGCGATGTCCATGTTATTCTTCTCCTTGGCGCCGAGGTTATTGTACTTTAGCTCATTCGAAGTCGCGCTGCCCGTGAGCATGATATCACGGAGGCGAATGGACGAGGAGATCTCGCCCCGATGTGTCTGGGAAGAGGTCGGCCTTGAAGGTATCTTTCGGCCTCTTGAAGCACTCGGGCAAGTCGTCCAAGAGCTCTTTGCACTTGTTGGCTCGCTCGCGCGGGTCAAGGTATTCCTGGCGATCTCGTTGGAGTGCGCGCAGGGCGTCCACTCCCGGATCATGTCCGATCCCGAGTTGTCGGATATATCGTCGTTCTGGTGGTCGTCGATGGGGCCTTCCAGCATCGCGGGCTCCGCAGTGGCAGGATCGGCGGTTGCAGCAGTGCCCGAGTCGTCGAATTGGGCGGGCATTGCAGGCGGCAGCCCTGCAGCAGCAGCCACGTCTCCTCCCGAGGGCGCTGGTGGCGGGGCGCCACTGCCGCTGGCGCCTCCACTGGTAGAGAACTCCGCGTCGCCCTGCTTGCGTCTAAGCCATTCAGCAAATTCGTGCGCCTTGCGATTCGCGGCTGCGTCTTCGATGCTACCAAAATGATGCACAGGCAGGGCTCGCTGAGTCAGTGCTGGTAGAGCTTTTTGTTCAGGTGGTGCTAGTAGTTGCTTGGTTCAGGCACGTCGTCGGCACGGGGTCGCTTGCGGAGAGGCGCCTGTAAGGTCGAGGAACGTAGATTCGCCCATGTCGGGTGGTGTTGGTCCGCGTCCTGCGCCCCCTCCCCCTCCGGAATCTGGAGGTGGTGGTGGTTGGGGTTTCTTGGCGGCCCGCTAGGAGGTGAGCTCTGTGGCGGCCCTGGCGGCGGATTGCCTTTCTTGGCGTTCAGCACTTATTCCTCAGGCACGAGCTCCGAAGCCGTTGCATGGCGTAGGTGTCTGCGGTTGACCTTCACGGTCGCAGAGCGGTGGCTGACCCAGACGTCGGCGGCATTTTCGAAACCGATGATAACGCAGGGTCCATGCCACTGCAGTGCCCACTCACCTTGGGTTTGCCGTTGCCTCCCCAGAAGTATACTTGGTCGTATGTCTGATTAACGTCGGTAGCATGTTGTGCTCCATCTGCCCGGTACCGGGCCAGCAGCGCCTTTGAAAGGGATTGGTTGAACCGAAGTTGCTGGATGAAGGTCTGGGCGGCTTTCACGATGGCAATTATTTCGGAGAACGGCTTGTTGGACTCAGGACACGATGTGCTCGCGTAGAGAGAGTCTGCCAGCACTGTCCAGCAATACGCATGGTGATTGAAGCCCTCGCCCGAGTACCCATACAGAGGGCGAGTAGCCAGAAGCGTTGACCTGGCTTGCCATGGCCCACCACACCGATGCGAGCAGCCACCAGTCACGATGAGCTGTCTCGGGCTGGCCGAACTTGATGCTAAACTGCTCGATCATCTTCCTGGCATGGTTCTTCCACAAACCTTCGCGTCGCTCCACGGTGGCGTTCTGCTGCAGCGCAGCCGCGGCGGTAGTCATCAGGCGGCAGCCCATGTCCTCGATCTCCTTGGAAAACTCTCGCTCGAACTCACCTCGTCCATCAGAGATGACGCGTTGAGGCGCGCCAAAATATATAATCCAGATCTGCAGCAGTCGAGCGAAGACAACCGAGGGGTGCCTTGAGGGAACGGCGCCGCACAGGGTAAAACCTGAAGCCAGGTCGACCACATTGAGGAAGATCAGCAGATTGCTGGCGTAGTCGGCAAGGGTTAAAAGGTCCACTCCGATTGAATCGTTGAAGTCGTGGTCCAGCCTGATCCTCCCAGGTAAGTGGGGCAATGGTCGCTGATGTGCGGCGCAGATCTCACAGTAGAGGTTTAGCGCCATCTCGACCGCTCTCCGCGATCCGCCTGTGACTCGGATAGCCCGGGCCAGCGAGTCGTTGGACGGGTGCCCCGTGTTCACGTGGAGCTGCATCACTGCGGATCGGAGTGTTCCTTCCTCCGCGGGGGCTCCTGAGGAGCCGCCTCCGCTGGAAACGTCCTCCTCGCCCTCCGGATTGAGTGCGCCTCTCGTGGAGGTGGATTGGGTCGTCGTAGTTGGTCGGCCAAAACTTTCACGAGCTTGTGCGTGCAATTATCGCTGATCTTAGCGTCCTGACCACGCGCTTCAGCGTGGGGGTGCGACTTGTCGCAGAACCTCCTCAGCGTGTCGTCGAATCCGTAGTGATCGGTGAGGATTATCCAAGGTTTCTTGATGTGGACCCCCTCTTCGTCTTAAGGTCGAACGCGCAGCCGTCGAAGTCGAAGACCCGCGGCAGCTGCTCCTTCAGCTTCCTCGCGGTCGCGTTCTTGTTGGGGCCTCATCCGTCGCAGTATCTCGGCCACTCGAATGAGACGGCAAGCTGCCTGCCGAACTCCTTGCGTAGACGGGGCATCGATTGCAGGAACAGGCCGATCATCTGCTCGGGCTTGGTCCTATCCTGCTGGAGCTCTGGGATCTTCCCAGGGTCGATCTTGACAACAAGTCGCTGTAAGGAATTCCGTGCTTGGCAGGGAAACGTTGTATGGACACGGACGCTTTTGCCACGAGCGAGGGCCGTCCTGGTCTTGCTCTCGAGTTTGTTGACCACGAACCGTCGCGACAGATCGTAGGCAGGTAGCCCACACCTGACGGTTACTCCTCCGTTCGTCGTCCAGATGGCGTTGAGTTTGTTGTCCGGGTTGCAGCAGCGCTCGTAGAGTATTGTGTCGCTCGTGGTGTTGATCGCCTTGGATCTCGTAGTAGACCTGGCCATGTCAGTGACCAGAGCCTGGTTGACCTGGTGCGGCCGAATACCGCTTATTGACAACGAAAGCCGTGCGCTTGCCTGCAATTTGCAGCGGCTTCGTCCCCTTCTTCAGGTTCCTCACCTTGAGCTGCTCCTCCTCCACGATATTAACCTCCTTTAGGCTGGCATCCTCGGCGTAGTCGTCCAGGGTCACGGAGGTGCCAAACACGCGCTCCGGGCAGAAGCTTATGTGGCTGCAGGCCTCATGGGATTTCTCTCTGCAAGAAAAGGCAACCCTGCGACGACTCGGCAACATTCGTCGCGGGGTGGAGCGGCGGCGGCAATGTCGTCATAGTGAGGTTTTGGGTAGCTGCTGCCGTAGAGCAGCACGCTGATGCTGACGCCACAGCCGACATATGCTTGGATCCCTTTAGTCGGCGAGGCTGTAGGCGTCTAGGCACGCTCAGCTCCTTCTTGTTGATGAGCTTGCTGATAGACTCGGTCAGCGACTCGGTCCTGATAGTGTAGTTGATGGTCGGGGCGCTATCCGCCTTGGTCCTCCCAGTCGGTCTAGTAGGGGACTCTGCGCAAGCGTCCTTGATCGCACGCCAGCCCTCAGGCTGCAGACGAATTGCGGGATGACCCGCACTGTTCGTGAAGAGCTTTTGGATAACATTTCCGATGTGAATCAGCGCCTTCCAGAGCGAGCTGTCAATCTTGGAGGGATGGATGAAATCTCGTCCGATGAGGAAACCCAGCGTGGGACTGTCCACGATGCTGAACACGATGCGGCCAGCCTGGCCGCACAGCACAAGCGGCGCGGTCACGCACATCCTGCTAGGGAGAGTACCCCCGTTTCCGAACCTGTAGACCTCGTCCTCGGGCTCCTCGAGGATCTGGTCGGCTGGGCCCATCTTAGTAAGCAAATCTTTGTAGTTTTCGTACCACCTGCGACCCGAGACGCAGGAAAGGCAGGCAGTGTCCATTACACCGAGCACTTCGTCCACGGGCTTTTCTCAATTGGCCGATACGTTGACATCCGCCAGGCGATGCATCAACCGCTCGGAGACGCAGGCCTCCGAAGGCGGCGTCACCGGCCCCTGCGGGCGTAGAGGCGAGTCTTCGTCCACGAACTGGACCTGCTTGGCGATGTGCGCCTGTCGCTGTGGTTTGCCACCTCGGCCTACATCGCGACTGCCCCTCTGCTTATCTTCGGGCGCAAACTTGCGCGCAACGGGCGTAGGACACTCCTTGTCTCGAGTCCAGTGCCCCGTCTCGCCACAATCCCGGCACATGGATGTCTTCTTGCGCTGGTCGACGCGGCTCTGGAGCTTGCCGGGACGACGTGCCCCAGTCGATTTGCCGCCCGACTTGCCGCGGCCCCTGAGGGCTTCTCGGGCCGATCCGATGGTGGCCATGGCCTCGGGAATCGCGGCGTGCTCCGCCGCGGCAGCCTCGACGCTTGGCGGAGTCGCCACCGTCGAACACCTCGGAGATCTCGACGTTGGAGGATTCGAGCTCTGCACTGAACGCCACGAGCTCTTGGCGGACCATGTCTTTCACGTCGACCTCGGTCTCGCCTTCGGCCCCATAGTCCTGCTCTTCGTCGTCGCCCTCCGGCTCGTCGACGACATTGATCGAGCGTTCTCCTCGATGCGAGGAGGAGGACTTCCAGCCGCCAGCAGGACGCGACTGGTTCCACGGCCGCGGCGGCTGCGGCGCGTGGCGCTCTGAGCTGTGGACGTCCGGGAACATCCTCACAAGCAGGCCTCGGATGCGTTGGAATCCGTAGTGCTCGTCAGGCAGGTTGCCCACGACGCGCTCGCGTCGCTCTGCCGTGAGGCCCGCCTTGCGAAGTAGAAACCATTCAGTTACGTCGTCCAACGCGTTGAGATCCACCTCGTTCTCACGTAGCTGTTGGAGACGGGTCTCGAATCGAATGAGCCAGTCCGTCATGCGTTCACCACGATGGCGATGGTGGTGAGTCGACTCGAAAAACTTCTCGAGAGTCTCGCCCTTCTGCACCGGCTTCTGCTGACCTAGATTCGCCTCCAGGTGTTCGAGTACATTCTCGATGCCAATTTGGTTGCGGTTGCGCTTCTGCCCGCCCACGTCTTCGATATTATCCGCAGTTGGCGGGTGCAGTTCTTCCTCCGTCATGTCAAACGTAGCTGCCCTCGCCGTCCCCGTCAGCTTTAGCACGAGCTTGGATGCGAGGCACTGGGTGACCTCTAAGTTCTCGCTGAGCTTCCAAAGCTTCACCTCCTGCTTGTAGTCTCTCTCCTTGGCGGGGTCGCCGTTCCAGGTGGGGATGATTGATTGGCCGTAATTGTTGTGCTAATCCGTCAATGTGTCTACGTACTTGGCGTTCTGGTCGGTTGTGAAATTGCACACGTGGAGTCCGCTGAAGTTCTGAAAGAGCGTAAAATATAACGAGAGGGTTTCGCTGAAGTCCTTGGAGAACGCGAAATGGAGCGAGAGGGCTTCGCTGAAGTCCTGGGAGTTCGTGAAATTGAACGAGAGGGCTTCATTGAAGTCCTAGGAGAATTCGTCGGGCAGGGCGTCGCTGACGTCCAGGAAATAGTTCATGAGGGCGTTGAGTTTGACGTCGCTGACGTCCGGGATAGAAGTTTTGAGGGCGTTAGATTGGGCGTCGTTGACGTCCGGGATAGAAGTATTGAGAGCGTTAGATTGGGCGTCGCTGACGTCAGAGATAGATAGGATTATTGAGGGCGTTAGACTGGGCGTCGCTGACTGCCGGGGGGTAGGAGTAGATGCTGGCGTCGCTGACACCGGCGGAGCTTGGCAGGGTTAGGATCAGGGTGAGGATCGCCCGCAGGATGCCGCTGGGCGTCGAATCCGTGGCTTGCGACGGCGTCGTCGTGGTTGGTATATGGATGTGGCGCGCAGCGGCGGGCAGCTGAGACCCGCTCCAAGCTACCACTCTGATATGGAATGGTGCGGAGCACCGATGGCTTTGTCGAAAGCGAGCGCGGCTCGAGCGATCTGCACAGCTCTTAGGCCAAGGGCCCTGAAATAGATTGAGCCAAAATGATAGCGGGAGAGCGGGATGGGAGCAGCACATGCGGAGAGCAGAGAAACAGGCGGAAGATCGGCGGAAGGGCGATCGACATGCTATCGAATCGACCGAAACCACACCGTCGACAGCCACGACATCTCATAGTCATCTGGGTTGCAGCCTTGAGGTTGGCTTTGGGAGCAAATATTCGGTTTTAGCTTTATCACTTGCTGGATGTTCCATAGCTTGATGTTTGCCCTTCTCCTATTCATCTTTGAGATGCACACAATAGGTTCACTTCCACGACTTCTCTGCCACTCTTGACGGGCAGAGGGGATGGGTTGCGCAACAAGTACTCTCCCACGCGCTTGTGCTGGTGACCATGCGAGCAAGCTTCTCCAATATGTGATTGTCACAACGCAAGCAGCTCGCAACCTCGTTTCGGTGTCATTGTTTCCTCGCGCGGGATGACGCGGCCTCGCCACTACTCTCGCGAGACAGCGTAATATCCGCTCCGTCCCGGCACGGACCTTGCACGCATAAGTGCGAGGCCATGTGAGATGATGGTGGTTGTGTCCATATGTTTCATTCAGTTTGCCTTCCCGCCCGTGTTTCTTCGCATGTGGACGTCATTCGTGTTCGTTTCAGTCTGATTTGGTCACGCGTGATATCGTTCTGTTTCGATTGGTTGTGGATCGTTGGCACGTTCGCCCAGGGTGGCCGTGACGCAGGGAAGTTTGGAAATGCACGCACGATCACGAAGAATAATGCTAGGACATGCTAGGACAGCAATGCTTTGCCAATGTCTCCATGGTTGTCCGTCTTCACGAGGTAACGACTTCTTGGATGTGATTGTCCACTCGCGGCCCCTTCTCAGCATGAGCCTTGCAGTGATGTATTACGGCCAACTGTTTCGATTATTGCCAGGGTTCACATGATGTCAAGATTGGTACAGACGAGTACAGATTGCGGACAGCACTTGCGTTGGACAGGTATTGAAGCTCAAGGTTGCTACGTTGGTCGAAGAGGATTTCTACGTCGTGCCTCCGTCCGGCTGCGTTTTCACATTGACAGTTCACCTCTTGGTCATTGCCAGTGCTTCTCTAGCGATGAGGTCCGAAGTGCCTATCATTGTCTCACACGGAATCAGGGATCTGACGACGCATGCAAGCTTCGCAAAGGACAGCGTGTCTTGGCATGCAGTCACGCATGGTGCCCGTAGCCTTGGGTCTCTCAGGTGATAAATCTTGGGAACCCATAGTCGCGGTCGCCCAACCATACCAACTTCATCCTCATGATTTGCATGTGCATTTTCATCATCATCGGTTTGCGGCCCCCCTCCACTTTCTGAGCGGGCATCGAACGTGGCGCAAATAGCTCGTAATGTCTGTGGTCGAGCAACGCCCTGTATGCTCATGAGCTGCAAGATTGATCGGGTCCCAAGTGCAAAAGGCGTATTGAGCAGTCACATATCTTCGATTTGGAGAGCTCGGGCATGGCCGAGCCGCTTAGGCGACTCGTTCCAAATATCTGGCTTTACTAGGTCGGGCTGTCCATGTCGGGCCGACCTTCAGAGCAGGAAGAGGTGGAGAAAAGGGAGGAGGAGGAGGAGGAGGAGGAGGAGGAGGGCATTATCCAAAGAGGGCGGGTTTCGTCCTGCTCTGGATCGCGAGTAGACTACAGGACCGTATGCACGTCTCCTGGGTGCTCGTTTTTTTTACTCACAGAAGCAACCAAGCAGAGGAGAAGGAGAAATCCGCTACCCCTCAAGGGGGCTATCTTGGACGCACCCCACACGTCAACAAGAGCAACAACTGGCAAATAGCCCCGGGTTTGGGGAGCGCGCGGAACAGGCAGGTATTAAGCTGCAGCCAGAAAGCCCCCAGTCTGGCTCGAAAGAGGCAGCCGCGCGAGGACAAGGAGAAGGACAAGGGCGAGGAGGGGGAGAAGGAAGATAAGAACACAGCCCGAAATTATATCATGCTGAATGGGGGGATCCCCACGCATGTCGCCAAGGCAAGCCGGCGATCCAGTGGCGCACATGAGAAATTGAAGCCACAATATAAGGTAAACAATGCTGATGCTGATGGATAAGGTGAAGACAGAGAGCGAGAGAGGAAGAGGGAGGGAGAGGGAGGGAGAGGGAGAGGCAGGCGGTTCAACGGGCCCCGTCCCGAAGAAACTGCACGAACGCCCCTCGGTATTCTGAAGGCTCGAAATGCCCGTGCCGAACGCCATTATGAAGACGATAAAGAGCGTACAAGGCGAGACAACGTTGGAGCACAGAGGAGCTCCACCCCTCAGAAACGAAATCCGTGCTGGAACGCATGCAAAGAAAGGAGTCGAGAGCCCAGTCCGCCGGCGGCGGGGGCCATGCAAAATGCGAGCGGCAGAGTTGCCGCACCGCCGTGCAACGTGCAAAGTGCTCAATGCTATCTTCGTAGCGACCGCACCCGAGCGTGCAAAACCGTTCGTCTGAAACCTACGCCGCGTACACCACCCATTGCAGACGGTGCGCAATATATATATATATATATATATATATCCTGGGTGCTCGTTAGTATCATTCGTTTTCAGGTGAGGCCTCGAACCTCGTTGCGCAAAATTTGCCGCATTACAGCAAAGCAGCAACACTAAAGTTAAGAGCGTTCGTTCTTCGCCGCTTGCGTGCCACTCGATATGTATACCCCCGAACCCTCGATACCCACCATCTTTGTCTTTGATCGTACACCTTCGGCAAGTATAGATTCATTGCCTGCCACATGTAGTTGGCGCGGCCCGAGACTAATAAGAGGAGGGAGAGAGGAAAAATGAAGAGAGCAAGGACGAGAGGAGGATCCGAGAAGGAATGGAGGCAAGAGTGAGATAAGAGAAGGACAAAAAAGATTTAACAGGAGGCGGTGGAAAGAGAGATCAGAGGATTGGTAGGTGGACCCTGCTGGGCGGGTCGGGCCCCCCTCGAACGGGAATTTAGACCCCATGGGAGAGGGAAGGACAGCCAAATGTCTCACGCGCCTTCTCACCCCCCGCAAGCGGGGGTCGGCGCATTTCGATCACTGGGGGCCCGATACTCCCTTACCCAGGTCCCCCGCCCGAAGATGATTCTGCTAACACCTCTCACAAGGCACTTTAACATCTTCAGCTCAGACGGCACATGGCCGTCGCAATCGCCGTGCATCTGCTCTTGTGTAAGGCCCCCGGAAAAATTGGCGGAAGCAGGCCTGGGGTATTGGGATCATCTTCGGGTCGTTGTGAAGTGGCATTGGGACCGTACGGTCAGATTGGGGCTATTTAGTGGTCATTGGTTCGTATTACGGTCACGGGGTCACCGCAGGGATGTCTTGAAATCATTGGTTTGCCGTGGAACCATCTTGGGCCCTAAAGATATTCCCAGGGTTTCGCATTGGGATCCTCTTTGGGTAATGTTGAAGTATTGGGGTCGTCTTGACGTCATCGTGAAATCGTATCGGGACGTTGGAATCATTGATTCGCATCGGGGTCATCTTGTAGTATACCAGACCAAAAGGAGCTTGATGGGAGTAGGCATAGGGTATTGGGCTCATCTTCGGGGTGCCTATTGGTTTGCTCTTGGGAGCATCTGGACTCAAGCGCCTCATCGGGGCCTTTTGGGGCCCCTGATGAATCGGAATCCGGGCCCTCCTGGGGCCGCTCGAAAGCCCTCCAGGGGCGATGCCGAGACGAGGGTGCCAAGCTTAAGCAAAAAGATAGGCACTAACGAACGGAAGCGTTGTAATCGTTTGGAGGGCTAGTTCAACCGCCGAGGCGAGAGTGACACCCTTGAGTCAAAAACGAATAAGTGTCGAACAGGAAATGTGTGTAGGGGTCGCTGTGGGGGCGCTGGTGCAGTCACTGAGGCGAGAGCGCCACTTCCAGAGTAAACGCCATCAAGTATCGAGCGGGATCGTCCTTGTTGCTGGGGGGCTGGGTTGGGGCGCCGAGATGAGGGCCCCACTCCTGAGCAAAAAGCTCGAACGTATCGAGCGGCTGCATTGCTGTTGCTGGCAGGCCTGGTTCGGGCGCCTAGGCGAGGGCCTCCCCTCCCGAGGAAAACGCGGTGAGGCAACGAGCGGGAGCGCTCTCACTGGCTGGAGAGGCTGATCGGGGCACCCACGCGAGGGCGCGACTCCTTGGCAAAAGCCGGGGAACTATCGAGCGGGTGCGCGGTTGTTGTTGCGAGAGTGCAGACTCTGCACGCGCTCTCGCAAGGGCAGCCTGTGACGCCGCAGCAAGACCCGACGGAATGGAATCCGTAATGAACAGCATTGGATCTTGCTGGTATGTGTCATCCGTCGTTTCTCCGCTCTCCCTGATACATACACAGGCACGTTTGCATTGAAATGTGTAGGTGCTTGACTCGAAGAACACGTTCGTACGGGATATCAAGCCGGAGATATTCGTAAGTTCGTGCAATCAGGCGCATGTGGTTGTTGATTGTTTTGCGACGTACGGCAGAGCAGATAGGAGTGCTCGGGGTTAAGGAGTGCAAGCCGAGGCGGGCAACGTCCATACAGTGCACGGACCAATGGATGTGTGTGTGTGAGCGTGTGTGTTGACATTCCAGTGCAGTCGTGAGCAGTGTCACGACGCAGCCGATTCAGACAACGTGTCCGAACGCATCGGGGCCCGCTGGGTCTATGATATTTCGCCGAGCAGACTGTTCATGACGGGGCATTCAGCATGCGCATGTGAAAAGCAGAGGCTAGACGATGGTAAGCGAGAGGATACTTGCCTGAAGGAGTAAAAAAAGAGAACGCACAATGAGTTGCAAACACAGGAAAATCTAGTCCGGCTGAAAAAAACAGCCTGTGTCAGAGAATGAGGGATGCCAGCAGCACGTCAGGATGCAATGCCGCGGCGCGTGGCAGTGGTAGAGGACGTTGACGGTGAATTCAGCGAATTTGGGATTCCATTCCATGATGTCGATCACAGCATCGGCGCCGATGTTGTTGGAGAGTGTTACCAAGTTTTCTCGCGACCTTCCCAGAAAAGAGGGCACGCTCCGAGTCCCGATCATATCTGATCATTGCGGCCCGTGCGCCCACAAGTTCCTTCTCAGAACCCGAGCGCGGGGCGGGGCCTTGCCATTGCCACCCGCGATCGTGGCCACGGCTGCCGCTGCTGTGCAACCGCCACTGCCGCCGTTGTTGATTATGGTGTTGCTGTGTCCGCCGCTGCGGTGTCTGCTGCTATTGCTTGGAGTGGCTCGATCTCCACACGTCACAGACAAGCCTTGCCCTCCCACCAAGAGGGGCGCCATCCATAAGGAGGTGTCCACAGCAGCAGCTCTAAGAGGTAAGAGTCACCAGTCATGGGCTACTTTTGCCGGTCCATCAGGCAATAGTCTTCGGGGATTACAAGGCGGCGGAGTTGCCCGAGCTGCACAGTCAATGGCGCCGCGTCTGCCGAACTTTGGTTATTTCGCATGATCGTTGCTCAATATTTATCCAAACAATCCGTTTGCACCAGAGAGAAGAGATGTTTTGGTGCCAGGGGTCTCGGCGCACAGTTTGTTTTGCCATACCCGTTGATTTGGACGCCTGGTCGCCGCCATACGGTTCTGGACATGGGGTCATAGCTTCATTGGGGCTACAGTAAGCGCCACATTAGAATAGGGTCATGGCGTAAATAAATAGATTACTGATCGCCTCGACCTTGGCCCTCTTAGGAATACCCCCGAGAGGTCAGGTTTAATGCAAGCATACGATTGTTGTCACACTCGTTGTTTCGCCCCTTGGTGCTCGATTGGCTTCTAAGGCTTCAAAAAATAACTCGAAGACTGCCCGAGAGAGGCCCAGAAGGGACCTAAGAGGGCCCCAAAGACCTCCACGAGCACCATAAGAGAATCCCAAGAAAACCCCAAGAGGCCCCACGAACGCTTGAGGCCCGAAGCCTAGCCCATCAAACACTGCCACACGTGTCCCAAAACGGTTTCGGGACAGTCCGTAGCCATTTGGGTTCCAGTGATGTGGGTTCCAGCTGTTTGATCTCAAGTCCTGCGCGGCGCTATTTTGTCGCGAGTTGGCATCTCGTCACTCTGGTCTGGCTGTGTGAGGAAAAACTTTGGCCCAAAGGCCGACAAAAACGTGGGAAATACATTTAGCGCTACTTGTGTCTGCGTGGATTCGCTGGATAAGTTCCATGGTGTGCTCCTCAATCCCGGATCTCGCACGACTAGTGATAGTCGTGTTTGCATGCGGGGTAGTTGCTACTCCACGTAAGCAAGAGTTTTTGTTGGATATCCCCAGGGTTAGAGAAGCCGATCTCAGATCAAACATTACGCTTCGTACTGGCTTGCATGCGTATGTGCTGGTAGATAAGCCAAAATGGGAAATCGAAGATTGGAAAATGAAAAACTACACATCATCAATCCCGTATGAATGGGTAGATTTCTATGCCAACAATTTGGACGAGCCTGGGAAGAAGCCAATACTTTACAAGATGAAAGAGGCTTCGGCTTACTACCAACGTAAGGGAGACAATCCTCGTTACATGCAGCTCCGGTTGAGCCTAAAAGGATGGAAGGAAGTCAGAAAGGTAATGTTGCCAAAGCCTTTGCCCGATATCTTCTGGGACGAAGAAGAATGGATTGAAGACTGCATGCGCAAAGACGACAATTCCATTGACGAAGAAGCGATCGACAATTTTTACACCACGATGCAGTGGAAGTTCTTATTGATTGGTGAAAAGAACACGCGAATGTTTCTCCACAGGGATAAGTCGTGTTCCCCGTCTTGGCAAGTACAACTTCGAGGTCGGAAGAAGTGGACCTTGTGTCCACATACAGAAAGCCGTTTTCTGAATGTCAAGCAGGACACTTTCAGCAAGAAAATGTTAATTGATCCGGCATTTTCTCAGGCGCTCTGTGGACAAGTTACTGTCAATCCAGGGGAACTGCTTTACTATCCTGGCTATTGGTGGCACCAAACTTTGCAGCTGGATAGGCCAACGATTGCGTATACAGGGGCACTTGTGGGAACCGAGACAAAACGGGATGACATCGGTCAGGACAAACGGGGCCATGCGTCTTTTTTGAGAGACATGCAGAGGGATTGTGGAAAATGTTGGCAGAGGGGCAAGAAGGAACGAATATGTGATGATATTTCCAAGAAGTGGCCAGGAGCTGCGCCACCACCTCTTCGGAGAATATGCGATGACTATTTGAACAAGTGTTTCAAGCTTTGGGATCAGCACGCGAAGTTCCTGGCTAAGAAAGTCGGAGGTGAGTTGTGATATAGTCGATGCACTGCGGGGTTTCGACAGGTCGAGCGACTGTATTGTTCGGCTATGGCGACATGTAGACATCATTTGTTTAGAAATGTTGGCATGATGGGATAATGCGTGCGGACTACCACCTGCCATTCGGACGGGTTGGCCAGTTGACATGCACGCGAGAATTGGGTGGAGCAGAAACTTGGGACCCTCAGAGGGTCGAATCCATCTTGCAACAACGAGACAAAAAATACAACAGGCAAAACACTCCAAGAGGGCACTGGAGGCTCTAAGAGGCCATAGACGCCTTAGAAGGGTGCCAATTGGGCCCCCAAGGGCATCCCAGGAGAGTTTCAAGAGGATCACAAGAGGCCCCCGACCTCAAATCGAGGGCTACGCCCGACAAGGATATCTACGAGTAGTTTGTCCTCTTCTTATCGGTTGGCCAGGGACGCATGCCACGCTAGACTGCCAGCCGCTTGCCGTCCAGTGGCACGAGGGGAGAAGCTGCAGGCGGGAGACTTCCCGTAGAACAGGTAGAACGCGCGCTGTGAATCATATACTCGGCAGGCCAGACGAGGAAAGTTTGGAAAGGGGTGGCACCACCCTGGTGTTCGCTTGTGGCCATTCGGATCGGAGCTCTGTTGAGCCTCTTGGGCATTTCTGGGCCCATGCGGTTCTCGTGGGGCCAGGCTGGAGGACCTGGGAGTTGTCTTGGGTCGCCCCAGGCGCATACGAGAGGACCCCAGGAGATGCCTAGGAGGGCCTCGAGAGGGCCCAAAAACTCATCAAAATCCCAACAGGTACCCAACAGGACCCAAAGAGGGCTTCAACGGAATACCAAGAGGGCGCCCGAACCGTCACAATGAAGCCCCATATCACACATTCGCAGGCCTCGGCGTGGCTTATCCCATCCCGGTCAGTACATTGCTCTTCCGTCGTCCCTTTCCTGCCCTTGTTGTTGCTAATGCTACAACTGCTCCTACTGCTCCTCCTCATCGTCATCATCCTCCTCCTGCTGATCCTTCTCCTTGTCCTCCGCCTCTCTTCCGCCTCCTTTCCCTCTCTCTCTCTCTCTCTGTCTCTTCCCTTCTCCCCCCTGCTCCTCTTCCTTATCCCTGCTCCATGCACACAGGTTCACATCCTATTATGCGCCAACCAGGCCACATTTACCAGCCGCCTCGAGCCCACAGACAAGTGGGGAAGTGTTGCGACGTGGCGGAGGGCAATGGGCAAACTCATACCCGAAAAAGAAGAAGGGAGTTGGACCAAAAACTTCTCAAACCCCATACGCCCAGAGGGCTGGTCAGATGTGTAGGCCATGGGGGTCTCTAGTATGCTTTGTACTGCTGCCTTGTTTGGCGTTCACGCCGAATTGGTGGGCCAAGGATTTGTGCCAGATGGAAGGAGGCGACAAGTGGGAGGCGAGGGAGGATGAGGTCTATCTGTTCGCCAAATAGCCACCGCATGGCTTTCAGATCGGAAGAGAAGGACCACAGAAGGGTCCCACAGGGGGATGGGGAGCCCGAGGCCGTCCTTCTGTAGATCGTTTGGTCTGGCAGCCGTTTCGCCGGAGACTTCCTCACAGATGATTCAGGGATGGTGCTCTCACCTCATTGCCGCCTACATGTTTGGTCAGGACGGCCACGATCTGTTTGTCAGAGAGTTCACTATGGTGCACAGGGCCGTGTCCTCGCCCCTGTCCCCTATATCCGACCTCCTACTCCTCGACCCGCCTCTTCACTCTTGCTGCTATTACAATGTTTTTGCTGGGACAACTTTTCGGAGAATAGGAGGCACTGTAGCACCCCCGCAGCCACGGCCTTGTGGCACACCTTTCCCGACAGCACACGTCCAATGTTGCACGGTGAATTTGTTGTCTGCCGCTTCCAACGAAGTAAGCATGCAAACACATTTGAACATTGTAGCAGATATGGCTCCTTGCGCTTGTGCGCTGCGAGTGCTTCCATGAGTTGGCATTTGGGCACTCTGTCAGTAAAGTCCTGGGTCGTTGTTTAATGCAGCCAACTCGGTTCAAGTACTTCGAGCCGGCATGGCTTACGATGCTCGCAGTTGCGTCATGTTGTGTGATGCTCATTGGCCTCACTGTGCTTCTGCGGTGGTTGTACATTGCTTGGCGAGCAGATCACATGAACGTACGCACGAAGAGTCATGCCCAAGAGCAGTCGTCTTCGCCCTCCACGGCCCCCACTAGAGTGAAGCTGAGAGGACTTGCGAAGCGCCCTGAGCTGAATGGCCAGCTGGGTTACGCTGAGAAATATGAGGAGACTTCGCAGCGCTTCAGCGTGCGACTCGACGGGTCGAAGCAGGTCCTGGGCGTCAAGCTCAGCAACCTAGAGCTGCTCGAAGAGGAGGGCGTGGCTTGGCAGGTGACGGCGCGGTGCCACTCTGAACGCGATGGCCCCAGGGCTCCCACAGACGCGTCAGCGGAGGCCCCGCGTGAGCCTGAGACAGCGCGGATGTGTGCGCAAGGAGGGCAGCCCAGTGTGCCAGCGGCGCAGCCAGCTGCCTCGACGGCAGCAGGTGCCTCTAGCGCAAGCGCCTCGAGCCGCGCACGGGTCGCACGGGCCACGACAACCGTAGCGGCCACACCGTGCGGCGTTGTAGCCTCTCAGATGGCGGCTAGGGCCAGCAAAGAAGACTCCGCAGCGGTTGCCAGTCTGCAGGCTGTGCCAGAGCCCAAGGCTCTTGCGCCAACCACGTCCCAGGCGGCTGCGGCGACTGGATATTCGGCCGCCGCAGAGATAGCACCAGCAGCGGCACAGGCGTCGACGTCGTCGGGCACACCCACAACGCAGTTGGCGGAGGAGCTCCAGAGGCGCCGCGCCACTCTTTTCGTCAGGAACGCACGCAGGGAGCTGGATGTGAATGACATAGCCGAGCACTCAAAATTCATTGAGGACAAGATCAAGCAGATGATGGTGCAGCGCAAGGAACTTCAGCGCAAGCACGCAGTGGCACACGCGCGGCTACGGCGCGAGAAGAAGGATGTCGGCCGCATTTGCTCGCTTATGTCGCAAGTGGAGCGGCTGGAGAACCAGGCCGAAGAATTCAACGCCAACGTTGCGGCCCTCAACGGCGAGCGAGAGTGGCTGAATGGAACGGAAGCGTGGAAGCGTGCCGTGAAAGAGTTGCATGAGAGATTCGTACAGACCGCGTCTGGTGAAGTGATTTCCAAGGCGACGCTTAAGCAGGACGAGGAGGAGTGCGCTTCGTTCGAGGAGATGTTGCAGAAGATGAAGGCCGACGCCGCGGAGCTGCGGCCGCTACGGCCAGAGGACGACGGGGAGCTCTCAGACGGGGACCTGGGCCTGGCCACGGGCGCTAACGCCAACGCCAGCACGAGGGGAGGCCAAGATGGCGGCAAGAGCAGCGCCAAGGGCAACTGCAAGAAGCGCCCCTCCGCGCCCAAGCAGGCCGCCAAGATCAGATGACGTCTGCCCCGTCGCCTGCGACCTGCTTGCCCGCGGCGTGCAGGCGGAGCCCGCGTCGCCGAATGGCTCCCGCACCGGACTCGTCGCGGGGCAGCCTCCAATGTCTCATGTTCAGGTGCAACAATAGGGGGGATAGGCATAGGGGGGGACGCATCGACCCCCAATCGCCCATTGATCGCCGATAGGGGCCCGATAGCCCCAGCCTGCCCAGGAAGGTGCGGATTCACTGTCGGAGGCCTATCGCCGATCCATCGGCGATGTATCTCCGATTTCAGGTCGATGCACCCCCCCTATGCCGGTCCCCCCTTATCGTTGCCCCTCACATGCGCACCTGTTCTATCCGTTTGCAATGCTGCGCTCGTCGGCCGCCTCGCTACGGTGGGGCCAGAGGGCCAGAGTTCGATGGCAGATCATACGAGCCCTGGAAACCCTCGCAGCTCCGTCTTTGGAGTGCGCTAGCGCCGATTAGCGTCTGGCAGTCGATGAGATAGTGCCGATTAGCGTCGAGCAGCGTCGGTTCGCCAGAGCCAACAGGATGGCATGGGAGGCTCCATGAGGTGCCGCAGAAAGAGTTGGCTGCACGTATAAGAGTGACCCCATCGCCAAGAGTGGACCTTGGTGCGCGGCCTCTCGGGCCGCGCGACGCGGGAGGCGGGCCAGACCCCAGCACGTGGGCAGCCATTGCCGCACCGCGTGCAACGATCGGCAGGCCACGCACCAAAGGTCACGCCGGTCAGGGATCACTCTTGCGCGTGTCTGGCGGAGGAGTGGGGGGGAGGTCCACGGCCCCTCGCAACCCCGGCTCCACTGGAAAGATGACGCACGTTGGGCTTGGTGCGCTGGCAGAGGCCTGAGATGTCGCCTCGCGGGGAGCAGATGCAGGAAGTGACAAGGCGCCACACGCACCAGCCGCAGCCTAGCGCGGTGGCGGATCCAGGGACCGGCATTGCCTTTCGCAAAGTGCTCTGAAAAGGTTCTTCTTCGAATGTCTACAAGACGTGGCACTGCCATGTGGAATATGTTCACGTCACGTCACGAGGTCACCTGTCTATTAACATTAGTTTCCGTTGGCATCCCTGTAAGCGTGTTTTGGTTGTGTGCCTCACCAGCGGTGCATTGGATCATGTGCGAATGTTTGGCGCGAACCGCCAACACCCAAGTAAACATTAGTCTACTTAAGAGGCGTATGCCATTCCGCCGACCCCCAGAAGAGGATAGGTGCGGTTTCCGATGTTATGTCCGTTGTGTGCCGCTTCCCCGTCGTGCTGCCCGCATGCAGCTGTTTCTGATTTGTCCTCCTTTTCCGCGTCTGCTGCGGGGATTTGGGGGGGCCCATCGGTGGCCTCAGGGGCGGCCCCGTGGGAGCCTCTTCAGGGCTCCCACTGGGGGCTGCTGGGAGTCTCTTGGAGACCGCGTGCGTTGACGAGCTCGTTCCACCCCCTCCTTTCTCGTCCCCCCTCCACCCCCCCACCCCTCAGGACGGGGGAGGAAAGGGAAAGGGGAGGGGGAAAGGGGAGGGGGACGGCCGAATGTCGCATACGCCTTTCTCGCCCACCACAGACGGGGGTCGGCGGAGTGTGCGTCACTGAGTTGCAGAAAGCACACCCCAACTGGGCGCCCTCGCGATGCATGCCAGAAGAAACCGCCCGCCCCCTGCGGAACGAGTTCTCGGCGGCGTCGTTTTGGCAATGGTTGATGCTTCGCGCATCCTCCGCAGACCATCCTCGGCGGCGAGAGAGAGGGGGGGGGAAGTGAGAGGGAGAAGGCCTTCCCGGAAGGTTCGGAAGCCCCCCGGCCTTCTGAGAAGGCGCGAGGGCTTCTGAGAAGTCCCGCCGCTTTCTCAGAAGTCCTTCTCCTTCTCACTTCCCCCTTTCGCTCGCCGCTGACATCCAGGAACGATCCTCGGGAAGCTGCCTCGACCATTGAAGTGCCATGAAGGGAGGCGGCCGTCCAAACCTGCATGAGCAGGCCCAGAAGTTAACCGGGAAGGCGTCCGCGGACCTATCGTTTCGGGAGCTTCCTGGAGGAGGTCTTGAGGTCAGTTCGGAGGTACTTGGGGAGGCTCTCTTGGGGCCCGTTTGGAGGCCATCGGCCAAAACAGTGAGGCTTCAATGAGGGCCCCGCCCGGTCGAAGCCTAAAAAAGCATAGTTGGTGGCCGCCTTGGGGCGTTTTTGGGTGCATATGAGGCCGTCATGGAGTCTTCTCTGGGTTGTTGGGTGGAAGGGCTCTTGCTTCGATGCCGCTATCCTGCGAAGCCCAGCCCCCTGGTCCAAACAGATCGCCAACGCATCTCAAGAGACATTTTGCCAACACGGTCAGCCCCGATGGCACGGTGCGCGACGCGCGCAGGGTGCGCGAGGTGCGCCATTTCACGTGACGGCAAGCATCGCTCAATATTCAGGAGGGGAAAACACACAGACACAATTGATCGTCGATTCCCCAGAAAATATAGGAACATATGGGAAGTGGGGGGAAGGCAAAAGCCCAGAAAATATGAAAAAAGTAGGGTGTCCTGTTATTTGTGTCTATTTGTTTGTGTGTCCCAGGGCCCCTTCAAAGATGTCTACGCCCCCAACATCCCTTCCAAAACCAATGCAAAGTGGCAGCGGGGCCAGCCAGCATGGTGTAGGGCGAGTGTTCCCGCAATCGCGTTGCATTGGTTTTAACAGGAATTGTGGACCGCAGCCTGCCAATTATGATCCGCCAGTTGTGAATGCCGCACTTGTCGATGTCGCCTTCAGTGGAGCTCCCTATGGGGCCACGAGACGCGTGAGAGGTGTGCCGACATGGGCCTGGGGGCGCACGCGGGCCTTGCCAGTGGGGCCCTTCGGTGGAGCTCCTTGTGGGGCCACGAAGCGTGCGACGGGCCTGCCGGAACGAGTGGGGAAACGCATGCGGCTCCCTATCCGCCCGAAGGCTTCGGTGGAGCTCCCCGTGGGGCCACGAAACGAGTGAGGGGTGTGCCGACAGGAATGGGGAACCGCACGCGAAACTTCCTTCTTGGGGACTTCGGTGGAGCTCTCTGTGTGGCCGCTAAGCGTGTCCAGTGGAGTGACGAAATATGCAAGACCATCTGCGAAACCCTTGTCCTGGGGGGCTTCATTGGAAAACCCTCGTGGAGCCACGAAATGTGTGAGGGGTGTCCCAAAGTTGATCGGAACGACATGCGAGACCCCTTTTTCCTAGGGGTTTCGGTGGAGCCCCCTTGTGGGGCCACCAAACACGAGAGGGGGTTGCCGACATGCGTAAGAACCGCACGCGAAACCCCTTTCTGGGGGCTTCGGTGGCGCTCCCTGTGGGGCTACGAGACGTGTGAAGGGTGTGCCAAAAGTAGTGCGGAAACGCGTGCGAATCCCCCCCATCCATGGGGTGTCGGTGTGGCTTCCCTGCGGGGCCACGAAACGAGTGAGGGGTGTGCCAAAATGAGTGGGCAACAGCATGCAGAACCTCCCTCCTGGGGGGGGAGGGGGCTTCGGTGGAGCTTCGTGTGTGGCCACGAAACGCGTGAGGGGTGTGCCGAAATCTGCAAGAAAAGCATGCGACCCCCCCGCCCTCCCCTTGAGGGCCTCGGTGGAGCCACGAATGAGGCTGCGAAATGTACGAGAGGCGTGCCGACATGTGCATGCGGAGGACAGGCAGGGACGGGAGGAGGGAGGGAGGAGGAAAGGAGAGAAGGAGAGGAGAGGAGGAGAGGAGACGAGAGGAAGCGCGGGGCGACGTCTTTTTCAAGACGCGGGCCCAACACCACAGGACGGTTGGGACATATGGTAAGATGCTCACCACCCAAGGCAAAAACAGGATGATGGCTGGAAGCCCGCCGCACCTGATCGAATGCTTGCCGCCTAGCCTATGTGCACTTCGGCTGGCGGCCTCCCAGAGGCAAAACGCAACACACGTGGACTCCGCCAAGTGCTGGGCGCATTCCCCACAGTGTGCGGGGCATGCGGAGCACGTCGGACACGACCAGATGCTGCATCCCAGTAAGTGCGGGAGCAGTGGGGCTGGAACGAAGGGCCCGTGGCCAGCACCAAGCGCACCAATGTTATGAAGTTCCAGAAGTTTTGCAAGGCACGGCAGCCGCTGCAAAGCTAACAAGCAGAGAGCTGTTCGTAGATGCCCTGATCAAATTGAACGCCCCTGAGGGGGCAGACATCGCCGCCCCACTTTCTGTTGGAGCCCAGAGCTTCCTTTGGAGGGGGGTTCAGTTCGGCCCCAAAGAGTCCAAAGATTCGCGGAGAAGATCCCAAGAAGATCTCCAGAGGGTCCCGAGAGGGCCCGAACACGGGCGAAAAGGGTACCCAAAGGTGTCGGAAACGGCGGAGGAAACCGAAGAGGGATACAGAGAGGCAGAAAGGAGCATCGCCAGTTAGTTTGGGTGCCTCAGAAGGGCTTCCAGGGACCCCCTGGGCGCGCCGACGACCGAAAGACAGCACCAAGGCGACTCTGGGCGCGCCGCTCTGACAGCCTCTCGAGTCCCGACAGGCGTGTAGGGCCTCGAGAGGCTGTCAGAGCGGCCGCAGACAGCATCCGCGGGTTCCAAGATGGCCGCAAGAGCCCACGGAGATACACGGGAGCTCCAAGAGAGGCGCTTGGAACAGCCCGGTAAGGACAGAATCGTCATAATCCTATGTGTTTGACCATGTGTTAGTTTGTTCAGGGCTTCTGGTGTACGAGACTCGAAGAGAGGTGGCGAGGCATCCGGGACGGCCGGCAGTGGCTCGAAGGGCGGTCAACATCAGCCCAGAAAGGGCCCCGAGAGGCCCCCAGAACCGGCCCAGGAGGCTCCCGGAGAGTTGTCTGAGAGGGTTGGTGGCGCTCAGAAGCCGAGCACGTGAAAGAGGGGTCGTTTTGGGACGGAAATGGTGGCAAGAAGGCGCCCCAGCCGCAGCCCGGGCCCCGGGGCGGCGGAATGAGCAGGCCGCGGGGAGGACCCAAGGAGGGGTTGCCCAGGCTCTGAGGAAGAGCATGGATACGAGTAGTGCGTGGGCAAGGGACAGGGAAAGAATTCGTGCATACTATGCGGCGGGGATCTCACACGCCGTACCTGGTGGGGCGGCGGATCGCTTCGCTCATTCCGCCGGCCCGTATTGTGCCATCGCAGGCGTTTGCCTGCTTGTTCGTGGCCTCTTGGGGGCCGTTTGGGGGCCTTGGTGCCTCTTTCTGTGCCTCTTCGGGGCCTTCAGCGGGCCTCCAGCGGGCCTCCTGGGCTCTTTTGAGCCTCCTACGGATCTCTTGGGGCGGAAGGCTCGAATTGGTGGTTCGTGTTTCCCTTCTTGGGGCCGTCTTGGGGGCCTCCTGGGTGATCTTGGGCGCCTCTGGGGCCGTTTTGGGGCCGTCTTGGGCCTCTGGGGCCATGTTGGAGCGTCGGAAGCCCGAAAACGCGAGAACGCGAAAACATTGAGAAACATCAGGAAAATCAATGAGTGTTGCTGCGTCTTTTGGCCCTCTTTGGGGTCCTCTTGGAGTATTGGGGCCTCGTTGGGACCTTTTGTGCAGTCTTGGGGCCACACCTTGGGCGTCTTGGAGCGCTCTTGGGCCGTGACTCCGATTCGTGGGCCTTGTGGAGTTGCCTGGAGGTTCCTTGGGCTGCTCCTGGGGCGATCTGGAAGGCCCCGAAACCGCCCCTGGGAGTTCTGGCATCCTTGAGCCGAACTTGCGGGGTCCCTGCCCGTAGTCGGCAGGGCTTTTTTCGTCTGAGGACCCCCAGGTTCCGCCCCGCGCGCGCGAATTATCATATACATGTCCAGTTACCGGAGATCTTAGCATGCCTTTGGCCCGGTGGGCAGGCGAATTTGGCGGGCGACGCAGAGAAACCAAGGGAAGGGCGTTACGGAAGTTGCCCCCAGCAACGTGACCGTATATCCCCGAAGGGAATTTGAGAAATATGATTTCTTCCGTTCCAGATTAGTGCACGCCATTGTATCCCAGAATATTGCGATTAGATCCAGGAAAAGAAATTCATTAATGATCCCCCCATCACGGCAAAGCCGTCTTCCGCGTGTCCTGAATTCCAAGGCATCTCGAGAGGATCACCGAGCGTTTCGGGTTTGTGTTTGTCAGATCTTGCATGATACATAGAACTCGGGGGCACTCCAGACCTAAGGTCTCGATGCGGGATCGTCAAATTTGGGAACAAACAGGGCAGCTTCACAGTCGAATGACATGGCGTCTGTCTTTTCTGTGCGCTGAGGAGGTCCAACTGATCATGTATGTATCAGACACAGACGTACGATGGGCATTCCCTTCCTCACACCCCATTCGCCAGCTCATCACTTCCTCTTCTATTTTCGCCTCGTTCCTTTCTTCCCGCGCGATATGGGACACGTCCTGAGCAAGCGTGTGGACACAAGTGAAAACTAGGTGCCTTCCAACATGGCGGTTTCGCCTGACGAGCGATTCGATTTCCTCCCCTGTCACAGAGTCGATTTCAAATCCGCGTGCGCTTCATGGAAAGAGCGACAGCAGAGGATTCGCAACAAGAAATGGAAAGGGAGGGCGGGCTAACAACCCCCCTTATCCCCCTTCAAGGGGATCTGTTTTTTCCCTCCCTCCTTTTGCACTGGAGAAAGTGGGGCTGGGAAGTGGGGGCATTCTTTGCACCAGAGAGGGGAGACTTTAACCTCCCTTTCCTCCCCTGCTTGGCGGCAGACAGGGTGGGGCGTGGCGCGCGGAAGGGGTGCCAAGTCAGGGGGGGTATTGCTAAGGGTATTTCGGTTAGGATAGGGTCAGAGTTAGGGTGTTAGTGCGTTAGGGTTAGAGCGGCAGGTTTGGGATGTTACGGCGTTAAGGCTCGGGGGGGTATTCTTAGGGTTAGGCTCAGGGCGGCTAGTGTCTGACGGTAAGGGTGTGAGGGTCAGGCGGATCAGGTTGTGCTGCTTAGGTAGAGGTGTGGGTTTAGGGCGTTAGAGGTGAGGGTATTCAGGGACAGGTTGCTCGAATGTGGTGTCAGGGTGCTAGGTTTAGACGGGGGGGGTCGGGATGGCATGTTTTGGCTAGGATGTTAGGGTGTAAAGGTGCGCGTTTAAAGTTAGGGGATTGGGGTTAGGGTGTCAGGGCTAGGGTGTTAGGACATTGTGCAGGGTGTAAGGGTGTGATGGGTAGGACGCTGGGGTTCGGGTGATTATGGTTAGGATTAGGGTGTCCGGGGTAAGGCCTGAGGGTGGTAGGGTCAAGGTGCCCAGAATAAAGGTTAAGGTTTAGGGTCAGAGTGTTAGCGGGTCAATGTTAGAGTGTTATGAACACGAGAGTTGTGCGGATCAATCCCTCCCAGCCTAAGCCCTTCGAGCGAGAGCGACCTATCATCTCATCGCGACAACATGTTCGCGCATTTTCTGCACCGTCGGAGCACAAGTGGACCGTCTGGGGGCGTGCTTTGGTCTTGCTTATACCTCTTCCCAGTGCGTCGACCCCCTCGACGATTTGAACGCGTCAACGCGATCTGATCAATCTGCTACTTGACGCCTCCTGCGGCGATGAGGACGGTGAGGATGAGGATGTGGATGTTGCTGCTGGTGGCGGCGGCGAGCCTGGGAGCGCTTCGGGAGCGATTGGAGCGCCTGGGAACGCCTGGCAGACTTGGGGGTGCGCTATGAAGACCAGCCGATTTCCACCAAAGCGCATATGCTGGAAAGGATCGGGGGGGGTCTGGATGGGTGTGAATATCCGCAGATGTGCACCGAATGGTTTTTGGTATAGGATGGTCAATGTTGGTTCGAAGAGAAGACCACCCGTTTCGTGACTGTTAGATGGGTGCGAATATCAGCAGATGTGCACCGAATAGTATTCGTAGTTCAAAAAAGGTTCAGATGAGACGACCTTACGATCAGCCGATGTGCCGGATCGGGTCCCGGTTCGAGGCGGGTTCTGGGACAGCTGTTGCAGGGAATCGGGGCTATATATTTACAGGATTAAATTATTAGTGTGTGTGGGGGGGGATTCTCCGGAGCAAAGGAGGCGGCGGCGAGTATTGGCTTTTTTTGCGCAAAAGAAAGGGGGGGTCCCATCTTGGCTCCACAAGGGGTTGGGGGGGGCGAAAGGGAGGGTGGGGTCAGGGATGGTGGACTTGAAAAGAACAGGTGTCCGGGACGGTGGACTGGGGAAAAGAAGGAAGGTCCGAATTTGCCCCCTCCCTTCTGGTACCTCCAGCGGCGCACCAGTTTCTTTATGAGTGGTTCGCGCGAAGCTTCAATACTGTATTGCGCCCCCCCTCTAACCCTAGGTACGAGACGTCGGCGAGGTTGCTCGACGTGCCATCTCCATTGGATGGGCACGTTCTTCTTTTCATGAGCGCGCATCGGGGGACCTCCAGAAGAGAGCGAGAGAGAGGAAGAGAAAGAGTCCGAATGTGCTCGTGCGAGTTCGGACAGTAGCAACAGCATGACGCCAAGAGGAGAACGCTCGGGAGGTGGAGTTCCGCCGTAGATACACCAGCGCAACGTCAACAGCATTACGTGCATCAGGTGGGTCACCAGTTGTTTGGGTCAGGCCAGGACGGCACATGAATGACCTCCCATCGTGCAAAGGCATTATCGGAGAAAACGCTGATGGAAACCACAGTTTTTCAGGGGTTCGTTCGCCAAACGAATTCCCGCCCCCCGCCTCCGCACAGTCGCCTCTGGTTGCCCTCTCCAGGTGTATAGTTGTTGTTCCCTTCCTGGGGTGGGCGCAATCCGCTTGGAATTGAAAGCCAGGCACGACGACGGAGACAGATGGCCGCCGTCGATTACGCCCATGACCTTCCACAGACAGACGGTTCTCGACCTCCTCGCCCATATAGGTACGCTGTTCTGCCTTGTGAATTTATGATGAGAGATGTCCGAGTTGTTTATTGATGAAGTCTTGCCCATGGTACGGGCAGTTCGTTTTGCGCAATTTCACGCTTCATGTTGCAGGTTTCCAGCGCGTAAGTTGTGAGTTGCCAACAGATTTGATCGGCGATGCGGCACCGCAATGTCTTCCTACGTTTGTATCGCTGCTTCGATGTGCTGAAGATCGATGCGTATTGGCCCAGGCGCTTGGCCGATTGATTATTTCGCTAAAGCTTACATGGTTGTATTCGTCTTCTTGTCAGGATGCCCACGAAGCTTCCAGCGACAGCGAGTTCGCATTCCGTTCTACGAATCGATTGAATCCCGCATTAACGACACAGTAGCAATATTCCACACGATACGGGCACCATCATCACAGCAAGTACGAGCAATTCACAACAAATCTTTGCGCTGGAAATGCCCATGACTATGATGGAAAGCTTAGTGCCGTTCCGTATCCAGCCGCTTGCGGCAAGTCCCATCACCGCGCCAGCCCAGCATCATGGATGGCGATTGTTCGAGAGGGCGTGGGGGGCCGTCATGTGTGACACCTCGTGTCCCCAAGTTTGAGAGAGCTGTGATGAGGATGCAGAGGGTGGTAATGAGGAGGAGTAGCAAGAGGAGGACGAGGAAGAGGAAGGCCGTCACATGTGACACTTTTCGTCTTCATGTCTTGGGGAGCTCTTTCGAGCTCACTTGGGCCATCTTGGGGCTGTTTTGGGCCCCTGAGAGATAGTCCTGGGGGTCCCTTAGGGCCATCTTGGGGCCCTTTTGAGCTGTCCTGGGGCCCTGTTAGGCAGCCTTGGGCCTCTCTTGGGGCCATCTGGGTCGTATGGGGGATGACTCGGAGCCGTCGTGGGGCCGTTTTGGCGCGGTCTTGGGCTTTCTAAAGCCGTCTTGGGTCTCTCCAGAGGTCGTCTTGGAGGCCTTTTGGCCTCTTGGGCCACCTCGGAGTCCTCGTACACCGTGTTGGGACTCTCGTAAGGCCTTTTGGGGCCGTCTTGCGCTGGTTCAGCTTGCGCTTACGGACGCCCTAAGAGGCGAGAATGCGAAGACCCTTCAAAGACCTAAAGAAGCAGAGATTAAGTTGTTGGTTTCTTCGGGCCTTGCTGGGAGTTCTCTTGGGCCCTTCTTGAGCGCTGTTAGAGGCACAGTGGACCGCTTGGAAGCCATCTTGGCCGCCTTGCGGCAATTTTTGCCCGTCTCGCAAGCGTCTTGGACCATCTTGGCAGCCTTGATTGTCTGCCTTGGCCGTCTTGGAAGCTCGGAAATGCGGATCCATCGTCTTTTAACCAAGGATCGTTACCACGAGAGCGCGGGTCCATCGTTTGTTTTCGAGGGTCGTGGCATCGGGAAAAGTGAGATAGCACATGACCAGGATGGGAGGGGCCCTTAGAAGATTACAAAAGCTCTGCCAGGCAGCATTTGGCATTCTACCACGCCTCAGCGTGTCAGGGGGACTGTCACGCATTTCGGGAGCAAACCACAGGGGTACATTAACTCCGGCTTCCTAGTCGGAAACCGAAGAAGTAAATTTCGGGGTCTTTGCTCGTCAGGTCTTGGGCGCTCCTGGGGCCGCATTGGATGGAGCCTTGTTGCATTCCTTTGGGTTCGAATGGGCATGCTGGAAAAAACTTGAGGCATCAGAAGCCCCTCCGAAACAAAAAGATCATAATGCACAAACTATGCATGTTGCGCCAGCTGGGGAAGAGGTTTCGGTTTCGGGGCCGACATTGGAAGGACCCGCGGCAATTTGGAACCCGTTTGGGGCAATTTGCCGCCTCCTGACTTGAAGGCATGGGGGAAGCCATATTCTACCATTTGGTAATGTCTAGTTGGACCAGTAGTGGCTTAGTTGGGCCCGCGTTGAAGCCATATGTTGCCATACTGGACGCTCCCACGAACAGCGACCTGCCCCGCGAGGGCCCCCGTCGAGACCAGGGAAGGGTAAAGAAGGGGAGGAGGGGCAGATCCCCTCCCCGAACGGGAAGAGAGGGCTTGAAAGAGGTAACCCGTTAAACCACACGCGCCCACAACAATGGTAGAATGAAAGGAAATAGTGCTACACAAGTGATGTTATTATTGGCGGTTCGCGTGCCCCCGCCACCCCATCGAGAAACGATGCCCAGGCGAGTTGCATCGATCAGGGAAGTGTGAGCATGCAGTGGAACGAATACGGGGGCAGCCGTCGAACCGAAGATCGGGATCAATTTGAGCACGCCTGGGATCAACCATCACGCATTGGTTGGTCTTTCGGTGTGGGAGCCCCTTGCAAGCTTAGTTGGGCAGTCTTGGGAGGCCATGTTGGGGCAATGGTTGAAAGATTGTGGGTCGCCTTGCAGATCATCCTGGTGGCGATCGACCAAAAGAACGGGGGTCATGAAGTACAGTTCCCCCATCGGAGCCAGAAGAACATCATGGTGGGTTGTCATTGTGCCTTGGGGCCTGTTAGTTCGACTATGTGTCATCATAGGTGTTGGTGCCATATGTAAATTCCCACACGGACCCACATCATCCAAGATGACCCAGTTTGCAATTTCACATGCAAGCGACTTGTGTACAAATATGTGAACATATACAAAAGATACATGTCACGATCGGTATCCGGCAAGCCCAGATAAGCGGAAATTGATGGCCGACGGACCGTTCGTCGGTTGAGTCGTTTGCTCTGTTGCTTCGGAGCGCTTGAACAACCACTTTTGCTTACGGGTACCATCACCAAGATCCGGTTGCAGCACGGTCTGCCTACCACTGACGATTATGTCTATATGTTCGTGTGTCTGTCTGTCTGTCTGTATGTATGCGTGTACGTATATGTACATTATTTGTTTGTGTACTTCCTTAATATATATATATATATATATATATATATATATATACACACACACATACATACATACATACATACTTATAACGGCGCACCAGGTCCGGGCGCCCAGGGCCGGCGCCGCTACCACAAATGTAGCCTCCAGGGCCCTCGGGGAGCCCCGGGGCCTCACAGAAGACCGCCAGAAGGCGCCAAGGAGGTCCCAAGAGGCTCCAGAACAGACCCGGGACGCCCGAAGGTCGCTCCCAGACGCCCAACATGGCCTCCAAGGCGGCTTCAGAAGCCCCCCCACGACACCCCAAGCGACCCCCAATAGGGCCCCAAAGAGAGCCCCAAGGGGCCAAAATAGCCCCATTCCCTCCGTAAAACGTATATGTTTAACATATTGCTTGTTTTCGCTGTCGGTCCGTGCTTGACGACCTCAGAAGCTCCCAAGACCGCCCCAATACGGCCCAGGACGCGCCCCAGAAGGCCCCAGTACACCCCCAGAAAGCTCCAGGACGGCCCACGAAGGGCCCAAGACGGCCGCAAATGTGAGCCCCGGCGCCCTCGGGGAGCCCCGGGGCTTCACAGAAGACCGCCAGAAGGCGCCAAGGAGGTCCCAAGAGGCTCCAGAACAGACTTGGGACGCCCGAAGGTCGCTCCCAGACGCCCAACATGGCCTCCGAGGCGGCTTCAGAAGCCCCCCCACGACACCCCAAGCGACCCCCAATAGGGCCCCAAAGAGAGCCCCAAGGGGCCAAAATAGGCCCACTCCCTTTGTAAAACGTATGTGTTTATCATATTGCTTGTTTTCGCTGTCGGTCCGTGCTTGACGACCTCAGAAGTTCCCAAGACCGCCCCAATACGGCCCAGGACGCGCCCCAGAAGGCCCCAATACACCCCCAGAAAGCTCCAGGACGGCCCACGAAGGGCCCAAGACGGCCGCAAATGTGAGCCCCGGGGCCTTCGGGGAGCCCCGGGGCTTCACAGAAGACCGCCAGAAGGCGCCAAGGAGGTCCCAAGAGCTCCAGAACAGACCCCGGACGCCCGAAGGTCGCTCCCAGACGCCCAACATGGCCTCCAAGGCGGCTTCAGAAGCCCCCCCACGACACCCCAAGCGACCCCCAATAGGGCCCCAAAGAGAGCCCCAAAGGGCCAAAATAGGCCCACTCCCTTTGTAAAACGTATATGTTTAACATATTGTTTGTTTTCGCTGTCGGTCCGTGCTTGACGACCTCAGAAGCTCCCAAGACCGCCCCAGTACGGCCCCGGACGCGCCCCAGGAGGCCCCAATACACCCCCAGAAAGCTCCAGGACGGCCCACGAAGGGCCCAAGACGGCCGCAAATGTGAGCCCCGGGGCCCTCGGGGAGCCCCGGGGCTTCACAGAAGACCGCCAGAAGGCGCCAAGGAGGTCCCAAGAGGCTCCAGAACAGACCCGGGACGCCCGAAGGTCGCTCCCAGACGCCCAACATGGCCTCCAAGGCGGCTTCAGAAGCCCCCACGACACCCCAAGCGACCCCCAATAGGGCCCCAAAGACAGCCCCAAGGGGCCAAAATAAGCCCATTCCCCTCGTAAAACGTATATGTTTAACATATTGCTTGTTTTCGCTGTCGGTCCGTGCTTGACGACCTCAGAAGCTCCCAAGACCGCCCCAATACGGCCCAGGACGCGCCCCAGAAGGCCCCAATACACCCCCAGAAAGCTCCAGGACGGCCCACGAAGGGCCCAAGACGGCCGCAAATGTGAGCCCCGGCGCCCTCGGGGAGCCCCGGGGCTTCACAGAAGACCGCCAGAAGGCGCCAAGGAGGTCCCAAGAGCCTCCAGAACAGACCCCGGACGCCCGAAGGTCGCTCCCAGACGCCCAACATGGCCTCCAAGGCGGCTTCAGAAGCCCCCACCCACGACACCCCAAGCGACCCCCAATAGGGCCCCAAAGAGAGCCCCAAGGGGCCAAAATAGCCCCATTCCCTCGTAAAACGTATATGTTTAACATATTGCTTGTTTTCGCTGTCGGTCCGTGCTTGACGACCTCAGAAGCTCCCAAGACCGCCCCAATACGGCCCAGACGCGCCCCAGAAGGCCCAATACACCCCCAGAAAGCTCCAGGACGGCCCACGAAGGGCCCAAGACGGCCACAAATGTGAGCCCCGGGGCCCTCGGGGAGCCCCGGGGCTTCACAGAAGACCGCCAGAAGGCGCCAAGGAGGTCCCAAGAGCCTCCAGAACAGACCCCGGACGCCCGAAGGTCGCTCCCAGACGCCCAACATGGCCTCCAAGGCGGCTTCAGAAGCGCCCCACGACACCCCAAGCGACCCCCAATAGGGCCCCAAAGACAGCCCCAAGGGGCCAAAATAGCCCCATTCCCCTCGTAAAACGTATATTATTGCTTGTTTTCGCTGTCGGTCCGTGCTTGACGACCTCAGAAGTTCCCAAGACCGCCCCAATACGGCCCAGGACGCGCCCCAGAAGGCCCCAATACACCCCCAGAAAGCTCCAGGACGGCCCACGAAGGGCCCAAGACGGCCGCAAATGTGAGCCCCGGCGCCCTCGGGGAGCCCCGGAGCTTCACAGAAGACCGCCAAAAGGCGCCAAGGAGGTCCCAAGAGGCTCCAGAACAGACCCCGGACGCCCGAAGGTCGCTCCCAGACGCCCAACATGGCCTCCAAGGCGGCTTCAGAAGCCCCCCCACGACACCCCAAGCGACCCCCAATAGGGCCCAAAGAGAGCCCCAAGGGGCCAAAATAGCCCCTTTCCCTCCGTAAAACGTATATGTTTAACATATTGCTTGTTTTCAGTTTGTCGGTCCGTGCTTGACGACCTCAGAAGCTCCCAAGACCGCCCCAATACGGCCCAGGACGCGCCCCAGAAGGCCCCAATACACCCCCAGAAAGCTCCAGGACGGCCCACGAAGGGCCCAAGACGGCCGCAAATGTGAGCCCCGGGGCCTTCGGGGAGCCCCGGGGCTTCACAGAAGACCGCCAGAAGGCGCCAAGGAGGTCCCAAGAGGCTCCAGAACAGACCCGGGACGCCCGAAGGTCGCTCCCAGACGCCCAACATGGCCTCCGAGGCGGCTTCAGAAGCCCCCCCACGACACCCCAAGCGACCCCCAATAGGGTCCCAAAGAGAGCCGCCAAAATAACGTATATGTTTAACATATTGCTTGTTTTCGCTGTCGGTCCGTGCTTGACGACCTCAGAAGCTCCCAAGACCGCCCCAATACGGCCCAGGACGCGCCCCAGAAGGCCCCAGTACACCCCCAGAAAGCTCCAGGACGGCCCACGAAGGGCCCAACACGGCCGCACATGTTAGCCGGGCCCTCGGGGAGCCCCGGGGCTTCACAGAAGACCGCCAGAAGGCGCCAAGGAGGTCCCAAGAGGCTCCAGAACAGACCCGGGACGCCCGAAGGTCGCTCCCAGACGCCCAACATGGCCTCCAAGGCGGCTTCAGAAGCCCCCTCCACGACACCCCAAGCGACCCCCAATAGGGCCCCAAAGAGAGCCCCAAGGGGCCAAAATAGTTCCATTCCCTCCGTAAAACGTATATGTTTAATATATTGTTTGTTTTCGCTGTCGGTCCGTGCTTGACGACTTCAGAAGCTCCCAAGACCGCCCCAATACGGCCCAAGACGCGCCCCAGAAGGGCCCAATACACCCCCAGAAAGCTCCAGGACGGCCCACGAAGGGCCCAAGACGGCCGCAAATGTGAGCTCCGGGGCCCTCGGGGAGCCCCGTAACGGGGACATCTGGGACTATTTGGGAACGACTGCGGTGGTGTATGTGGATCTGTTCGGATTCATTTTTCCTTCCTCACTTTTCCTCCTCGTTTTCCCTCCTTCTTCCCTCCCTCCATCCGTCCCTTCTCCTCATCCTACCTCCTCCTTCCATCCTTCTTCTCCACATGCTCGGATGGAGCACGCGTGATTCGCTTCATGGGGAGGGGCGGAAAAGTTGTGGGCCTTCCGGAAAAAGAAGAAGAAGAAGAAGAAGGAACAAACAAAAAAAAAGCCTGGCGAAGGACCCAACCATATGCAGTTGAGAGTACCGCAATTGTGAATATCTTCTTCGGTGGCGCTCCCTATGGGGCCACGAGCCGTATGAGGGGTGTGCCGAAATGCGTGGCAGTGTACACAACACGAACGAAGACGATAGGTCCGAATATGAAAGCTTGAGCGCGTGCGAGTCGGATCGCGAGCGAGTCTGATTATGAATGAATCTGCGCGCGATTGATTCTATTCGCATGAATGCGTGCATGGATACGCCCAGTGTAAATGTATGTATACGACTGTGAACAGTTTGGGTCTGCGTGACTCTCGGTACTCGTGACTCTGAGCGTCGCCTCTGCAGGGGGCTTCCCTGGGAACCCCGACGGCAGCGCCCGCGCGCCGCGACGCCCATGTCGGCACGCCACACACCTGGTGTGCGGGACGCATGCGGAAACGCAGCACTGGGCCTCGTGGACTCCCAGTGGGGCCGACGAAACTTGTGATGTGTGTCCTAAAATGGGTTTGCGGGACGCATGCGGACGGCAGCATGGGGCCTTCGGTGGAGCTCCCTTGGGGCCACGAAACGTGTGAGGGGTGTGCCGAAATGGGTTTGCGGGACGCATGCGGACGGCAGCGGGGCCTTCGGTGGAGCTCCCTGTGGGGCCACGAAACGTGTGAGGGGTGTTCCTAATGGTGCGGACGCATGCGGACGGCAGCACTGGGGCCTTCGGTGGAGCTCCCTATGGGGCCACGAAACGTGTGAGGGGTGTGCCGAAATGGGTGTGCGGGACGCATGCGGACGGCAGCACTGGGGCCTTCGGTGGAGCTCCCTGTGGGGCCACGAAACGTGTGAGGGGTGTGCCGAAAGGGGTGTGCGGGACGCATGCGGACGGCAGCCATGGGGCCTTCGGTGGAGCTCCCTATGGGGCCACGAAACGTGTGAGGGGTGTGCCGAAATGGGTGTGCGGGACGCATGCGGACGGCAGCACTGGGGCCTTCGGTGGAGCTCCCTGTGGGCCACGAAACGTGTGAGGGGTTTGCCGAAATGGGTGTGCGGGACGCATGCGGACGGCAGCCATGGGGCCTTCGGTGGAGCTCCCTATGGGGCCACGAAACGTGTGAGGGGTGTGCCGAAATGGGTGTGCGGGACGCATGCGGACGGCAGCCCTGGGGCCTTCGGTGGAGCTCCCTATGGGGCCACGAAACGTGTGAGGGGTGTGCCGAAATGGGTGTGCGGGACGCATGCGGACGGCAGCCTGGGCCTTCGGTGGAGCTCCCTATGGGGCCACGAAACGTGTGAGGGGTGTGCCGAAATGGGTGTGCGGGACGCATGCTGTCGGCAAGACTTGGGGCCTTCGGTGGAGCTCCCTGTGGGGCCACGAAACGTGTGAGGGGTGTGCCGAAATTGGGTGTGGGGGCGGCATGCGGAAGCGCAGCTCACTGGGGCCTTCGGTGGAGCTCCTATGGGGCCACGAAACGTGTGAGGGGTGTGCCGAAATGGGTGTGCGGGACGCATGCGGACGGCAGCCATGGGGCCTTCGGTGGAGCTCCCTGTGGGGCCACGAAACGTGTGAGGGGTGTGCCGAAATGGGTGTGCGGGACGCATGCGGACGGCAGCACTGGGGCCTTCGGTGGAGCTCCCTGTGGGGCCACGAAACGTGTGAGGGGTGTGCCGAAATGGGTGTGCGGGACGCATGCGGACGGCAGCCATGGGGCCTTCGGTGGAGCTCCCTATGGGGCCACGAAACGTGTGAGGGGTGTGCCGAAATGGGTGTGCGGGACGCATGCGGACGGCAGCACTGGGGCCTTCGGTGGAGCTCCCTGTGGGGCACGAAACGTGTGAGGGGTGTGCCGAAATGGGTGTGCGGGACGGGGTGTGCGAAATGGGTGTGCGGGACGCATGCGGACGGCAGCACTGGGGCCTTCGGTGGAGCTCCCTATGGGGCCACGAAACGTGTGAGGGGTGTGCCGAAATGGGTGTGCGGGACGCATGCGGACGGCAGCCATGGGGCCTTCGGTGGAGCTCCCTATGGGGCCACGAAACGTGTGAGGGGTGTGCCGAAATGGGTGTAGGGGACGCATGCGGGCGGCAGCCCTCGGGCCTTCGGTGGAGCTCCCTATGGGGCCACGAAACGTGTGAGGGGTGTGCCGAAGTGGGTGATGACGATGACGATGACGACGATGACAATGACGATGAATGATGATGATGATGATGATGATGATGATGATGATGATGATGATGATGGGAGGAGGGAGGAGGGGGAGGAGAGAGGAGGAGGAGGAGGTGGGACGCGGGGCGCTGTCTCTTCAAAACGAGGACCCAACACCACTGGATGGTTGGGAAAAAAACGTCGCACACCTCATTTTTTGTTTCCGGGGGCGGGGCGCGCGCGGGGGGGGGGGGGGAAACAAAAACAAAAACAAAAACAAAGAAACAAAACACAAAAAAAAAACGCGCGACGATGTTATGTTGTTTTTTTGTTTTTGTTTTTTTGTTTCCCGAGGGGGGGCAATTTTTTCCGCCCTCCCTCCTATGAAGCAAATCCCGCATGCTCCTCCCGAGCATGCGGGATTCGCTTCATGGGACCGCGGCCTCCACCCATGAAGCGAATCCCGCATGCTCTCTTCCCTCCTCATTCCCCCTGCCCCCTCCTCATCCCCCTGCAGGAGTTCCGGGGCTCCGGGGCCTCCCGAGGAGCCTCCGGGCTTCCAAGAGGCTTCGGAGCTCCTCCCACTTAGATGGGTGCGGATATTATAAAACACTAAATATATCTATTGTGCACTATGGGATCGTATCAACATGCACTTAAAAAATAAGAAAACAGTAAACAATAGTGAAAAAATGAGAAAAAAATGTTAGATAGTGAAAATAGTAAAAATATTGAAAACTAGTGAAAAAATAATGAAACAAATTGTGAAAATGATAAATGGCAAATTCTAAGAAAAATCACAAACCAGCTTGCTTCTCCTCCTTTCTCTCCTGATTTCCGCAGCGGCAGACCGCTTTTACATTGCAAGTTGCACAGTGCAGCGGTTTGGCCGCTTCAGAACTTTTGTTTTTAATCACGCCCAGAACGTTGCGCTCCAACGGGGGAGGGGAGGTTAAGGAGAAGGAGGAGGGAGGGCAAATGCGTTCGAATCCCTGGATGGCAACCTCCGATGGCCTCGTGAGCCTCTCGTCGCGCTCGCACTGGGCCCGCGCAAGGCGTCGCTGCAGCCCCTGAGATGACAATGGCAGCGGCAAAACTGAAGGGAACCAAGAAGCTCAAGGGGCAAAGCGGTTGCACCGCTCCTCCTCCTCCTTTTTTCCTGCCCCTCCTCTTCCTTTTCGTCCTCCTTTTGGATAACCTGCAAAACGGTCATTCCCAGAATCAGAATTTAAGGGGCAAAGCGGACGCGCCGCTGTTCCTCTTCTTCCTCCTCCTCCTCCTCCTCGTCCTCCTCTTCCTCGCCCTCCTCCTCCTTGTCCTCCTCGCCCTCCTCCCCCCCCTCCTCCTGCTCTTCCTCCTCCCCCTCCCCCCGCTCTTCCTCCTCCTCCTCTTGGATGGCGTCGCAAAGCGATCGCGCGCGAAGGATCGGGGCATGAGGGGCAAAGCGGACGCACCGCTCTTCCCCCTCGTCCTCATCCTCGCCCTCGTCCTCCTCAACCGCCTCGTCCTCCTCCTCCTCCTCCTCTCCTCATCCTCTCCTCCACCTGCTCCTTCCTCCTCCTCCTCCTCCTACTCCCCTCCCCCCCCCCCCCCCCCCTGGATAGCCTTGCAAAGTGGCAAAGCGGTCGCACCGCTCCGATTGTCTCTCCTCATCCTCCTCCTCGCCCCCTTGTCTTCCCTCGGGTAGCCTCGCGAAGCGGTCGCGCCGCTAAAACTCGACAGCGATTGCCGATTGCGCCTTTCTGTCTCAGGAAATGCTCTGGCAAGTGCAATCGCGCCAGCGCTCGACGCTTGCAGGCACTTCGGCGCCTGCGGGTACTTATGCCACATCCACCAATAACAGCGTTCCAGAAGCCTCTTGTGTCCAGAGAGGCTGTGCCATGAAGGAGTCGCACTGCGCGAACTTCGCGGCGTCGTCCTTTCGCCACCGTGAGGCGCTGGGCAACACCCGGCAAATAAAATGCAACTCCTGAACAATCAACGCCACGTTGCTGCCTTCCTCGGCACCGCCGAGGATAAAATAGCGCTTCTCACCAATACGCAGAATATCTCCAGCTGATATGCGGGAGCCGCCCACAAGAACGACCTTCGAAACGTTCATGACGTCGTTGTATTTGACGCCGCGCATCAAGGCATTCCCACATGAAACATTATGTTGCGCATCGTGGCACTGAAGGGCAATAGCTCGCGTCAGTAATGATTTCTCGAAGCACCGCGCGTTGTCGATGCATTCAGCGATCTGCAGTGATTTTTTATGGTACCCCTCCGTCACAAGCGTATCAACTGCGAACCCATCCCTGAGCAGCTGTCGCGGCAGGTGCCTGCGGAAATGAAACTTTGGGATGTACATGCCGCAATCACCGCACGCAGACTCGAAAGCCACGGCGTGGTCGCGGAGCGCCACGGCCCAAGCATCTGCCACAGCCGCGCCCCTCTTGGCCAGCAAATACAGAGAAAATGATTTGGCCAGCGCGGCAAAGGAAGCCAGCTCCCTTGCAAAGTCCAGCCTGAACTGAGCGGACCCAGCGGTAAGTACATCGAGAGCGCACCGAATGAGCGGAACGGCCGCGATGATCTCGCTCGCTTTGGCGCTGCATTTCTTGCTGGTCTGCAAGTGCTTTTGCCGCTGGTCGCTGAAAAGCCCGTTGGCGTCCAGCACGCCGCTGGTCGCTGAAGAGCTGCAAGTCTGCCACTGCGCGCTGGCGATGCCCCTGAAGCGCTCCAACGCCAGGCCGACGGCAGCGAGGCGGCACAGAAACTCACTCAGTTCAATCTGAGTTTTTCCATTTATGATCACGCAGCGTGCTGGGTCGCACGCGTGCATGTCCAGTCACACGTGCTGGCGAAGCTCAGCGTCCAATAGCAAACCATCCGGCACGTGATTAACGCCGTGCATCTTGCATTGCTCCTCGAACGCGCCCCTGGGCAGCGTGGCTTGCAGACGCTGGAGCAGGTCCGCGGAGAAGAACAGGTCCTCCGCGGCGCGCGCGTCGAACAGGTTGGGATCAGAGCACGAAATGGGCACCAGCGTGCTCGTCCTGTCATGCGCTGACAGCAGGGGCTCCGAGCGGTCGCATACGCCGTGCACATTCTTGCACAGAGCGCAAGGGATTACGCCAGCGGCGCCCTTCAAGCACAAGGCATTTTTAGCGCCATCTTCGTCGTAGAGCAGGTTCGACAGCTTAAAGAAGATGAGCGCAGGGGCGCCGCCAGGCCCAATGCCATCAATGAGGGTGCCCCTCTGCGACGCGCTGTCTGGGCCAATAAAAAGTCGTCGCAACAGTTGGCGAACGACCCCAGACATATTGCCGGCAACCTTATCGACCACTGCGCGGCGAACAAAAGCGAGAGGCAACCAAGCGTCCTCGCACGACACCGCGTCAGGGCCGAAGGAGCGGAAGCTCCCGTAAAACGAGAGCGTCTTGCGTTTGTTATCTTGCCGCAAGACATTGCCTGGCACGAACTCGTCGAAGTACAAGGCGAAGTCCCACGGCGCCGCCGGGGAGCACGGGAATTTTCTTAAAGTTGTGGACAGCAAATTTCTGAAGCTCGCAGATTCGGAAGCGCAGCGTTGAAGGAGGCTGGCGAAATTGACGACGGGCATGTCGAAGGCCGCGCCGCTTGCCAAGTTCAGCTGCATTGGCGCATCCAGACATGCTGATGCGAATTCATCGTTAGCCTTTCTGATCCCCCGCTTCGCCACGCCGTCAATGATCTCTGGCTGCTGCTTCAGGCAGAGCGCAATGCCGATCACTGCCGCGTTCGACGCTTTAAACGAGGCAATCAGCGGAGCCAACGCGCGCGACCTCTTGGAGACGTTCTCGCCCGCATCGGAGCTTGAACGCTTCATCGGAGATGAGGCTGGCTCGAGCAAAAACTGGCTCGAGCCCGAGCTGGCTCGGGCGAAAGCTGGCCTGAGACACCGCTACGGTTGAGGCGGCGCTGAGCGGAAGCATTGGCACGAACGCGCAGGCGTAACAGAGCGGTCAGACCGCTGCGCCCGCGCAAAAACAAGTGAAGCGGCAACGCCGCCGCAAGTTCAGACGGACATCACTATAGCAAAGCGGCAATGCCGCTGCAATGCAACTACACGCAAAGCGGCAATGCCGCTGCAAGTGGAAACGCCATCATTAGCAAAGCGGCAATGCCGCTGCTGCATGCGACAACATCACGATGCATTCCGCGGCTGGGGGGGGGGGGGGGTTAAGCGGCAACTCACGCAGGAGGGGAGGGGGGAGGAGGAGAAGGAAGAGGGGGGGGGAGGGAGGGGGAGGAGGGAAGCGCGTTTGCTATGGGAACTGCATCGGCGCGGACTGCTGAGAGGAGCAACGCAGCAGCTCCCGATGTATACGACGCTAGCAAGAGGAGCAACGAGCTCCTTATATATCCCACGCGAGAGCGGTTACGTCCGCTGCGTGCCCCTGCAAGCACGCTCAGAAGTCCAGGTAGCTACCGCCACGGTCATGCCATCGGTAACCAACCCGTCGATGGAGACTTACTCCGAAGTGATCTGGCCAGAGCCCCAGTGGATCACTTCTTCTTGGCCCACGACTGCGTCTCGAAAGCAGCCTTGATATTCTTCATCCACGCTGTCATGTAGTTGACAGCCGTCTTAACCTCCTCCTCCTCCTTGACGTCTGGGACGACATCCTCGTCCTCCAGGCACTTGTTGCAATACTCCACAACATCATTCAGAAACTTCTGCTTTTTGGTGGCCTCGTCAGCGTTCGTCGTCGGCGCCTGAAATGAGAGGGGGCGACTCCCCCCTCCTCCTCCTCCTCCTCCTCTTCCTTCTCCTCCTCCTCTGCCTCCTCCTCCTCCTCCTCCGCCTCCTCCCCCCCCTCCTCCCCATCGTCAGATCCGATCTGCTCCGTCGAGCCTTCTTCGCGCGCTCATCGCGCAGAAGATCCCCCGTCTTCTGCAGCAATGGCTTCACCGCCAACAGCACCTTGTTAACGGTCTGCAAGCCCTTGGTGCGCTTCTTCTGTTCCTCCCTTTTGCGGGCTGCCTCCTCTTTGGCCATCTCCCTGCCCATGGCTTTCTGAATCTTCTCAGCCTCGCGGGCCGCCTTCTTCTCTGCTGCGAGCTTCGCCTTGCGCTTGGCCGCAAGCTCCTTTGGGCTGCGGCCCGCGTCAGACCCTGAAAGCTCTTCCTCGTCATCGTGCTTGTCCATCTTGTTCTTCTTGTCCTTCTTGCCTTTCTTGCCTTTCTTTCCCTTCTTGCCCTTCTTACCCTTCTTGCCCTTCTTATTTTTCTTTTTCTTGTCGGAGTTCGAGGAGCTGGAGCTGCTGCCGCCGTCGCTGCTGCTGCTGCTGCTGCGCTGGCGCTTCTTTGAGCCATTCTGCTTCGGCAGCTCCGCTGGAGCCTCCTCGAGCGCTGCTGCTGCTCCTGCCGCTGTTGCGCTCTGCGGCTTCTCAGCTTCCTCGGCAGCCTCCAGGAAGGCTGACGCTCTGCGCTTGCGATTGCGGCCAACTTTTTTAGCTATCTCCTGCATGATGACCTCCTTGATCCTGGCCTCCGAGATCTCGTGGATCTGAACTCGGCACGTCTTCCCGAGAACTGGATGATCCTCGATGTCAGCAGCCTGCGTTTTCCCCTCAATATCTTTCGCGTTGCATCCCAGCTTCCCATACACAGACAAGGGCAGGAATTGCCCAGCGTGGGTCTCCGCGATGCGCTTCATGCGCACATTCATCAGCACCCCCCTCATCGCGTCGCGGCAAGCAGCAGCGGCTGACCCGCAATTCTGGTAGAAGCGATCCTGCTCCTCCGTGGTGAGCTCGTCGAACTCCGCAATCGGCCACCCGCCGAAAATCCTTCGAAGTGTTTGGTCGCGTACCCTGCACGCGGCACACGTGATGACCGTGTCGCCATGGGTGATCTTACAACCCTGTGCAAGCGGATTCGTTTCCTTCTTGCACATGGAGTATTTCGGGTCGCCTTGCGAGAGCAGGGCCTCAACCTCTCCCCCCTCTTGTCGTCGTCCGACAGCTGCTCCACTGGCACGCCCTCATCTTCAGCCCCCTCGCCCGCCTCCTCTTCAGCCTCTTCCTTTGTTGCCTCTTTGTCAGGCAGGGTGTCCCTTGTTGCCTCTTTGGCAGTTTTTGTCGCCTCCTCGGTTGCCTCGGGCTGGGGCGGACAGGGCGGGCGGGCGTCACTCGGGGATTCTGCTGGCGCGACCTCGGGAGCGCGGGCGACGGGCGCGCCGGCGGGTTCGCCGACAGGCTCGCCTGCTGCTGGCTGAAGGTTGCCTGCGACAGCGCCCCCCGCCTTTTCGGTTGGCGCATCCTGGCTGCCTGCCGCGGTCTGGCGCTGGAAGAGCGACTGCAGCACGTTCTGAGCTGCCACTGGTGCCACGGGAGCAGGGCTGTCGTCGGAGAAGCTGGGCAAGGTCGTCATCATCGCGTTGGCGATGACCTGCGCTGCGTCTGCTGCATCAGCAGCATCGCCCGAAGAGGTGCGGGGGAGGGGGGTCGGGCGCCAAGCGGTCACGCCGCTGCGCCACCTGGATGGAGAGAGGTATGAGGGCATTGAGAAAGATGCGGCATGATCGCGCCACCGTTCACAAGGCAGCGAAAGCAACCTTTCCTGGGACGCCGCCGCTTCTTCATCGAGCGCTTGGGGCCATGGACTGTGCGGGGGGAGAACTTCCGACGAAGGCAGTCGCCTCGGGAAGCCTCAAGTGGCTGCGAACGGAAGCGTGAACGCGGGAAGCGGACCCGCCGCCGCTGAATTCGCCAGAGCAAAGTGGGATTAGGGACTGCTGAGGAGGGGGCGTGGGGGGGGGGGGGGCGAGGAGGAGGAGGGGGAAGAGGAAATTCACGCGAAAACTGCAAGGCAAAGCGGCTGGGCCCGCTGAGGAGGAGGAGAAGGAGGAGGGGGAGGAGGGAGAGGGCGAGGAGGAGGAGGTGGAGGAGGGCCCAAAACAGATAGATCACTGATCTGTCTGGTTTCGGCTGCTCCCCCCCCCCCCCAGGGACCGTGCAAGGCAGAGCGGTTGCGCCGCTGAGGAGAACGCGGGGAGGGAGAAGGAGGAGGGGGAGGAGGAACTGCGCGCGGCGCCTCCTCGACGGGGGGCGTCGCCCTCCGCGACGCTTTGTCTCTGCGGGTGCAGGCGGGGAGCACAGCTCCCGATTCGAAACGCGCGGCGCGCGGATTCACTCAGTGAAGCCGTCGCCGCTGGTTGGCGTGCCTGTCCCTCTCGCCGTCCTGGGCAGCGCGCGCCTGAGCCACGATCGCCATGCGCTCGTCGACGAGCTTCGTGGCCGTGTCCGCGTCGACGGTGAGTAGCCCCTCACCTCAGTATCGGTTAACCTAACAACCCCATGTAGCCCCCCACCAGCCCGCCCCCTCCCGCCGCCCCCGACATGGGGGTATACACCCCGAAACCCCAGGTATTCCGCCTATATCCCCATGTCGGGGGGTAAATCCCCTAGTGGACACGAGGCCACCGAGATGGGGGCAGGGTTCGGTTAAACGATGCTCATCACCGAAGCTCGCTCGGCAATTCCGAACGCACTGCAGGCAGCAGCGGTGCCGCCAGGAGCCGTCCTGCGCGAAGTGCCACACGTCCATGTTGGCTGCGGGGCCGAGGGCGCCGCGCGTGGCGCAGCGAGCATCCCAGGCAGCCATTTAACGAATTCTCGAATTCGGTTGGGCGAATTCAGAATTTCTTGAAGCCAAAAACGGCTGCGACGAAATCGTTATCCTGTCCTCCTCCTCCTCCTCCTCCTCCTCCTCCTCCTCCTCCCCCTTCCCCCCCCCTCCTCCTCCTCCTCCTCCCCCTCCTCCTCCTCCCATGCAAATCGGTTGGGCCGCTGAGGAGCAGAATGGGGAGGCAGGAGGGAAGAGAGCGCAAAGCGGTTGGCCCGCCGAGGAGGGGGGGGGGGGGGGAACGGTTGAGGGGGGCGGCGGAGAGCGGTTGGCCCGCTGAGGAGGGGTAGCGGGGGGAGGTGACGGATGAGGGAGGTGACGGAACGAAAAAAATGAAAAAAGAGCGGGCAACATCAGACAGCAAAAACCAAGACAAAACAACACAAAACAACAACAACGACATAACACAACACAAAAACAACACAAACAACATTTTTTTACAAGGCAACGCCAAACCCAAACAAAACAAAACAACATAAAAACAACCGTAAACTCACTACAAAAACAACCAAAACACAATACTGAAAACAAACACCAGGACAACATCCAGCACTAACATGCCAGCCTGCGCCAATGGGGAGGGCGGAGGGGGGGGGGGGGGGGGGGGAGAGGAGCGGCAAGAGCGATAGAGAGGATGGGGGGGGGGGGGAGGAAGAGGGGGGGGGGGGGCGAGGGGGGTGGGAGGGGGGGGAGGGGGATGGGGGGGGGCGGGAGGTAGGCGGGGAAGATGATAGACGAGGAGAGGTAGGGGGAGAGAAGGGGGGGAGGAGGAGGGGGAAAGAGAAGGAACGAGGATTAGAGGAGGGGGGGTAGGGGGGGGGAGAAGGGGGAGGAAGAGGAGGAGGAGGAAGCGTGGAATCGGGAGGGGCTTCAGACGAAGTCTTCGGATTTGGGGGCTTCCGAGGCCAGGAGTGCCGCGCCAAGGGGCGGCGGGCCCCATGAGGGGCGCCGAGGCCCCGAGGAGGAAGGGGGGGAGGGGGCAGAGGAGGAGGAGGAGGAGGAGGAGGAGGAGGAGGAGGAGGAGGGGGAGGGGGGCGAGGAAGAGGAGGAGGAGGAGGAGGAGGAGGTGACAGCGGAAGAGAATGAACGCGGACAGACCGCTATAACAAGCAAATCTGGCAAACCCATGCAAGCGGCCAGGCCGCTGTAGCAATATTGCAAACGCATGCAAGCGGACTGGCCGCTATAGGAAGAGGAGGATGCGGAGGAGGAGGAGGAGGGCGAATAGGGGCAGGAATGGATGACAAGGGATCTCGCGCAGCCTCTGTCTCCTGCAAAGCAGCGCAAAGCTCGAGCGTTGCCGTCTCGAGCGGAACTCCGCTGGGCGCTGGCTAAACAGGGGCGTCTCCAACGCAGGACGTGAAGTGCTCTAATACGAACAGGCTCGCAGCAACTGAAGAAGGATGAAATTCTCGATGGTGAGATTCTCGACGGTGAGATTGCGGTGGTGAGATTCTCGATGGTACTGAGAAGAGAAAAAAACGAGCCACTGCAGATGCCGCTCAGCCGCGACTGCCGAATACCAACCCCGACGAGTGCGCATCGATGAGCTGCTGGATGGTCTCGTCGGCGTCGTTGAACGTCTGCAGCCCGTTCGAGAACGCAGCCCTGGCGCCATCCAGGAAGCGCAACATCTGGCTCGACGCCCTGCTGCGCCGCTTGGCGTCGTCCTGGGGCGCCTTGAGCTCGCTCAGGCTCATGGTCACCCTCGCGGCGTTGTCCACGATTGCACCGCTGCCCTGATGCGTGCGCGCCAACACGGCTGGTGACTGGGATGACGTCGCTGGTGCTGCTGCTGAGGGTGCTGCAGCTGAAGCCCCTGATGTTGCTGCACTAGCGGCGAGCTTGGACGCCACCAACTCAGCGATCTGCTCCGCGTCGACGCCGCTGCCAGAACGACCACGACGAGCCCTCTTGTTGTCGCGGTCCCTGTCGTCGTCGCGGCGGTCCCTGTCGTCGTCGGCGCGGCGGGCCCTGTCGCCGTGCTGCTTGCGGTCGATGGCTTCTGCAGCCAGCCTCTTGTTCTCCTCCTTCTCCGCCTCCCATTTCATCCAACGCTTGTGCTCGTCGTCGTTCTTGCCGATGGTGCGATTATCGATCCCGACCGCCTGCGCGAACTCCCTGAGCTCCTCGTCCGTCATGTCAGCCACGTCGCTCTTGTGCTTGTCGCTCCAGCGCAGGTGCATGAACAGCTTATCCCGCGCGTCCGCCTCGGAGTCCCAGCCCCGGCACCTGTGAGAGCGCTTAACCCACTTCTCCTGCGGGCAACTGTGGCTGAGCGGGCACTCGTGGAACCGCCACTGCGTGCGCGTGTTGTCGTCGTCGACGCGATCGCTCGCCATCGCTCGCGCGCTGGCGGAGCCTCGAGCGGGGCCTCGCTCGAGGAGGCGGGGGGCGGCGTGCCTCGCGAGGAGGCGGCAGCGGAGCTCGCAGCTCAGCGCTCGATCCGAAACGCAAGGATGTAGCGCAACCAATGCGAGGCTACATGGCGATGGCAAGACGCAAAGCGGTCTTGCCGCTGTTTGGCAAAGGCAGGTTTTGCGGGGGAAGGAGGAGGCGCAAAGCGATCTGGCCGCTATTTCGGTGGAAGGGACGATGGAGGTAGACAGGCGGGGAGGCAAAGCGGTCTGGCCGCTACATGGGTGGAAGAGGCGGCGCAGGAGAAGGGGGAGGTGCAGAGCGGTCTGGCCGCGATGTGGTGGAGGAGGTGGTGCAGGAGAAGGGTGAGAGGCAAAGCGGTCTGGCCGCTACTTATATCGGATGAAGGACGATGGAGGTGGACGGACGAGGAGGAATAGGAAACTCGGTCTGGCCGTTATGAAGAGGGTGTTAGGAAGAGGAGGAAGCATGGCAGCTGCACGGGAGCTTGGGGCAGATGCTGGAGAGCACGCTATGTTGTAACTCCGCGCGGGCCGAGGCAGCTCGTCTGCTCGGCGCAGAAGCGTCGTGAGGGCGCGGGGGTGCGCCCGATGCGAGGCGCGTCGGGCATGGGCTTACCGCTTATCGTATTCCTCCTCCCGCGCTCCCTTCTCCTCGTCATCCTTATGGTGGCTTGTCTCATTGATCGTCCCCCTCCTCCTCCTCCTCGTATCCCTGCTCGTCCTCTCCTCCTCGTCTTGCTCGTCCTCCCCCCCTCGTCCTCCTAGCGGTCGCGCCCGCTTCTGCAGCGCTGAGCTGAGCGGTCGCATCCGCTAAGCGGTCGCTTCCGCTGCAAAGCTAAGCGGTCGCGCCCGCTACTCAAAGGAAAGGCTTGGGTGAAGGCGGTTTGCCGAGCTGGTTGCTGCTGCTGGCCGCGGTGCTGCTGGTTTCCGCTTTTGCTGCTGGCGGCGTTGGCGAGACCGACCTGGCGACGTGCAGGGCGTTCTGGTAGAACTGCCGCGCCCTCTCGAGCTCCTTCGGGTGCGGGTTCTGCGCCTTGAACGCCGCCACAGTCGCAGGGCCTTCATTCTGCGCGCGCCTCAGCAAGCGGTAGTAGTCGCGATTGCGGCCGCCGCTGATGCCGTGCCGCGCCTTGCCGCCGTTGACCCCCGCCCTCCACGGCTCCCCGTTCGGCGATCTCCAGCCGTGGGGGCCGGGCTGCAGAGCCTGCGGCGGCGGCTGTGGAGGTGGCGTCGGCTGCTTCGGAGGCGGCGCTGGAGTTGCCGCTGGAGGAGCCGCTGGAGGCGGCGCTGGGGGCTGCAGCAGAGCCTGGGGCGGCGGCTGTGCAGGTGGCGTCGGCTGCTTCGGAGGCGGCTGACGCGCCGCTGGAGGCGGCGCTGGAGTTGCCGCTGCAGGGGCCGCTGCCGATGACGCCGCGATAGGCTTGGGCTTCGGCGAAACCTCGGACTGCGTCGCCGCCTTCGGCCAAAGCGGCAGTGTCCCCGAGGGAGGGCCTGCTGCAGCTGCCGCAGGAGGCGGCGGTGGAGGGCCTGCTGCAGCTGCCGCAGGAGGCGGCGGTGGCGAAGCTGGCGGTGGCAGCGGCGGCGGCAGCGAGGTAGCCGATGTCCCCTGCGGCTCTGGCGCGCGACACTTTGAAGTAGGTTCCATGTGCTTCTTCGGCAGCTGCTCGGCGCCGAGCTTTGAAGAAGGGTCCATCTTCTTCTTCTTGCGCACAGGGCTCTTCGCCTGGCGGCTGCCAGGGCTGTCCACGCCGCGATGCCGATCGAGCACTCGCGCCATGGCCTCTCTGTGGCGAGTCGCGGCCTCCTTCGTGCTCGGGGAGGTCTGCCGCGGCCACGGAGTGCTCTTTCGTGCTGGCGCTGGTATTGCTGGTGCTGCCGCTGATGCTGATTCATCGCCGCTGCTGCTGGTGCTTCGTGCTGCCGCTGCTGCTGGTGTTGCCGCTGCTGCTGCTTGGCCAGCATCTGCAGGAGCTTCTTCCTGGGGCGCGGGAGGGGCTCGGAGTGGGGCAATGCAGGGGGAGGTGAGCACGCAACTCAAAACAATCGACGACTAGCGTAAGCACATCGACGCTGTGTTGGCGTAGAAAGAAGCAGAGACAACAAATGCGGAGATATCCTCTCCAAGAAGAAAGGAGTGCACCGCCGCGTTCTCCATTTCGAGGAACGCCTCCATGGCGCTCGCTGCAGGGGGGCCCAGGGAGGCTCAGCGGAGCCTCGCAGGGGGGCGCGGCGCAGGCGGCCGCGCAAGCTGGAGGAGGAAGAGGAGGAGGAAGAGGAGGAGGAGGGGGGCGAGGAAGAGGAGGAGGAGGAGGAGGAGGTGAAAGCGGAAAAGAACGAACGCGGACAGACCGCTATAACAAGCAAATCTGGCAAACCCCAAGCGGCCAGGCCGCTGCAGCAATATTGGCGAACGCATGCAAGCAGACTGGCCGCTATAGAAAGCATCAAACAAAGCGGTTAGGCCGCTGCACCAAACGCGGGCATGCTGAGATGATGCAAGCTTGCGTGCAGATGCTCGTATACGGCCAGGGCTGCTGACGCGCAAACGCAGCGATGAAAGTCTGAGCTCTGGCGCGATCACTTCGTCGAGAGAAACTCGTGGCCACTGGGCGCGTCCACGTTGGCCTTGCTGCACGCGTCTTTGCAGGTCCTGATGGCCTGCAGGCTGACCCGCATTCCTTCCCTGTGCGCTCCCCTGCGCCCCTCTGTATGCACTCCCCTACTCCCCGACTCTCCCCTGCACTCCCCTACTATCCCCTGCTCGCACCTATCCTCCCCCTACTCTCCCCTGCGCCCCCCTTTCTCCTGTTGCTGCTCCTCCTCCTCCTCTGCTGCTGCTGCTCCTCCTCTTCCTCCGCGAAGTTCGCTCCCCCTCTGGAAATGCTTCATTCTTTGTCGCCTGCTTCGTCTTCGTGATGTACGGGAAGCTCGTGGAAGCTTGCGTGTCTGCAAGGTCCATGAAGCGGACGGGGAAATTAGAACGCGTTGACTCGCCGTGCACGCGCGGCAACTTCACGGAGCCAGCGGCCGCTGGCTTTTTCATAACGGGTTTTGCAGCCTTCTTGAGCTCATGGGGGTTCGCCATCTTCCTTCCTTGCCCTCTTGCGGTCGGCCTTCTGCGAACCGTAAGCCTCTGTGATCCTTGCTGCTGCTTCGGCTGCGGTCAGCTTGGGCTCGGAGCCCGTCAGGGCGTTAACGGCAGGCGCCGCTGGTGCTGCTGGCCCGTCTGCGAACGGTGCTGCGGCTGCTGCTGCTGCTGCTGCTGGTGCGTCTGCTTCTGGTGCTGCTGCGGACGCTGATGCTGATGCGCTCGGTGCTAGCGATGCTGCTGCGAGCGCGTTTGGCCCTTGGGGAGGCGTCAGCGCTGCAAGCGCACCTGGCGACGCGGCAGGCTGGGGTGATGCAGCAAGCGCTGCAGGGGCCGCTGCATGCTGCATTGCAGCGCTGGCCGCTTGAAAAGAGCTTGGACTTTGCGCCATCCCGCTCGGCAGCCCTGTGGGAGATTGCTGCAACACCTGATGGAGCACCTGCTGGATCTGCGACTGCATCGGAAGCAGCGTCGGCATCATCGACGTTACCAACTGCGCGACCATCGCAGGCGACGCGTCCTGGCTCGGCGGCAGTTGCTGATGCTGCTGCTGCTGCTGCAAAGAAGGCCACTGTGGAGAACCTGCAGGACTCTGCCTCGAGACAGCTGGCTGCGCCCCGCGGATGCTCTACGAGGAGCTCGCAACGCTTGCGGGCCGATATGCACGATGGCGCATCTTGGTAGTCTTCTTGAGGATATTCCAGCCGACGGGGTACATATCGAAACGCTTCGGCGGGAACACACTGTACGCCCGCTGGTACGCGGCGGGATAGTCGTTCGCCAGGATACTAGGCACCGTCGGCAACTTCATGATGACAGGATTTGGGGTCGTCAGCTGACGCGTGGTCACCCTCTCCGCGAATAGCGTGCCGACGGCCAGCACAGAGTCCGCCCTTTGCGCAACGTCAATCTGAATTGCGCCGTCAAGACCCCTCCCTGCTTGCATGAGCAGGCAAGCCATCGTCTGCTTCGTGGGCCCTGAAGCTCTGCGGAGGCCGAGGTCGATCAGAAAGTCGAAGAGGGGGTTGGGATCCCCTGTCGGCAGGGAATCCCAGACTGCCTGGGGCAATAACGCCTGGAGCGACGCCCATTCCTGAAGGCCAGCGACGCAACTGGCAGAATCGCCGTTGCTAGCCAGCTCCGAGATGCAGGTGTTGAGGGCTGCCTTGTCGGCGTCGGCGAACCGTGGCTCCGCGATCGCCTGCAGAATCGGCTGAATGTCTTCTGGAGGCAACCTCGCCTTCTTGAGCTCCTTAACCACCTGCCCCGCTTGCGCGGCCGACACCGCGGCAACCTGCATCGGGTTGCAGATCGACTGCAGGATGAAGCCGACTGCGGAGATGCGCCGCGCAATCGCAGGGGCGTCCATCCTGCGGCGCAACCGTCAGCGGCGACTATAGCCGCTCTTGAGCCGTCGCGCTTCGCGGCTGTGTGCGTATGCTGCGGCGCGACGCTTGGATGGAGAGGGGCTGCGAAGCGGTCAGGCCGCTGATAAGAGGGGCCGTTCCTGGTCTTGCTCTTCCTCCTCCTGCCAGCTCCTCCCCCTCCTCCTCCGCCTCCCCTTCGTCCTCCCCCTCCTCATCTTCATATGCTGCGCGCAAGCAACAAGCGGGCGTGCCGCTGTGACGCCCAAAACGACGCACAAGCTGCGTGAACCAAATAATAAAGATTTAGCGGTCAGACCGCTGTTGCAAACGAGGGCGCGTATGCGCACGTTAGCGGTCAGGCCGCCGTAACAACTGAAGCGGCCAAGCCGCTGCAACGAGCAGGGGCGACATTGCGTGATATGGAACGTGAAACCAAATGCACAGCGGCTTGGCCGCCGCGAAAGTCAGGGAAGAAGGAGAGGGGAAGGATACAAAATGATACTATGCAAAGCGATCTGGCCGCTGTAGTATACATGGAGGAATAGAGGAGGAATGCAAGATCTGGCCGCTGTTGAATACATGGAGAAATAGAGGAGGAATGCAAAGCGGTCTGGCCGCTGTAGAAACCATGCAGGAATAGAGAAGGAAGAGCGAGAACATATGCGAAGCGGTCTGGCCGCTGTAGAAAGGTACGAGGCACATCATGGAGGAGGAAGAGGAGGTATCGAGCGGATGAAGAGCGGGGTCCCCCCCGCGGCGGCTCGCGCGGCATGCGTTAGGATGTCGAGCTGCAGGTAGTAGAAGCCGACCAAGAAGAACACCTCCTCCTCCCTCCTCCTTCTCCTTCTTCTCCCTTGGAGCACAACGTTCTGGCGTCGGTCAGACTTGTTTCAATGTCTGAATTTTGAAAAGTAAGGAAAAATAATGAGAAAGAGTGAAAACATAGTGAACAAATAGTGGGAAATAGTGATAAATAGTGAAAATAGTGAAAATAGTAAAAATAGTGGAAATAGTGGAACAGTAGTAAACATGGTGAAAAACATAAGTTTAGGGATTCCAAGTTTTGCTGATGATAGGACGCTGTAAGCTCCTATAGATCCTATAGTGAAACACAGGGGGGGCTATCGGGCACTATCACTATCGGCATTCTTATGGAACGTATTGGGCCTCCTAACCAATCCTAACTCATCCAAGCCTCTCCTAAAATAGAACCACTTACCTAACCTATAACTACTTATAACTCCGCACCCATCTAAGTGGCGGGTGCCGCGCCGGTCCTGGCGTCCCGGTCCCGGATCCCGCGCCGGTGCCGGGCTCCGAGTCCCCGGTCCCGCGCCGATTTGAGTCCCGCCTTGAGACTCCAAGGTCGATCTATAGTGCGGGGTCGAACTATAGATCGACCTGGCACTTTCCTTGGGTCGCACTATAGTCCAACCCATGATTTTTGGCCAGGTCGTATTTTTCTTCGCTCGCGCATTGTTAAGGATCCCCTGAGTGAGGGGGCATGCGTCCCCTGAGCGAGGGGTATCGGCTGCATCACATTGCGCGCATGTTACAACATCCCGCAGCTGCGAAGGCTCGAGGGCACATAGCGCTACTCTTGCTTGCGCGCCCTGGGGGTGGGCAATGGTCAAGGGCAAGACGGAGGTGAAGATACGGGCTTCTTCTGTGACAGAGGAACAGTTGAAGCCGCTCGTGAAACAGCACATTGATCTCATCGAAAAATGCCAACTGCAAGGGGGCATGGATGACTTCATGAAGAACAACATGCCGTTTCTCTTGCCGCTTGCGCAGCTCGCCGCACGCGTCAAATGGAAGAACCTCCAGGGCGTCGTGTTGAAGCAGAAGCCGAACATGCACCAGGAAGAGTGTAGGCGTTTCTGCCAGGAGGTGGCCAACGCTTTCAGCCATGTTTGCAACAAGTTCTACATCGCCAAGACGGGGGGGAAGCTGGAGGCGCACGCAAAAATGCTTGGGGTGGCAATGGGGCTGCAGCCTGGCAGGGCAAGCCCAAGCACAGGAGAGAGCAAAAAACGCGCCGACAGCAGCTCCGACATAGAGATGAACCCTCCAAAATCTTCCGCGGCCGCCGCGTCGTCCAGCGCAGATGGGGGCAGCAGGCGCAATGTCATCAAGAACGCCTTCGGCATCAGCCCGCCTCCGAAACCGGCAGGGAAGAAACAGAAGGTTGCCGCGTGGAGCCCGATGGTGGTGTTCTCGTCGCAGGAGGACGTCGAGCTCGCTGACCCGCCCGCCGCGGCCCCGAAGGAGGATCGGAGGGGGCGGGCAGGGTGGGAGGGGGAGGGGAGCAGTTTTGATTTTTCACGGCGTAACCGAACCCCTTCGGGAGGGGAGCTCGGGAGGGGCAAGTGAGAGACCCGCCCCAGGATCCCCTGGCCACGTATTTCGATTTCAACTCCGAGCCGATGTGCATGGTGATGAAGTTCGCAGACAGGGAGGAGCGGGGAACACTGACGAAAGGAGGCGATGGTTTCTTGGATGCCGTGTTTCCCGACGGCAGGACGGAGAAGACGGAGCAGCCCAACGCCTTCCTGGCAGCAAGAGCGGCAGCCGCGCAGGCGAAGGCGAAAGCGTGCAAAAAAGGGAAGCCAGCAGGACATGTAGTGGCAAAGAAGCCTGCAATGAGAAAGCCCAGTGCAGCCGCCGCGAACACGGAGACGGACCAGGACGATGAGGGGGAGGAGGAAGAGCAGCTGGAACCCGATGAGCCCGTGGATGCTGCAGATGAGCCCTCGGTCGGCGCTGGGCCCCCCGCTGGCCACGCCGACCGCGGGTACAGCGTGATGTACTACAAGAGGGACCACTCTATCGGGTTGAAGCGGACGCACGGTGAGAAGAACCAGTTTGTGAGTTTCGGCGGGAAAAAGTACAAGGACACCTTGGACGAGGCCACGCTCAGGGAGATCGGCGCAGAGCTGAAGAAGGCCTTGGTCGACGGCACCGTGGCTGACACCAAGGAAGCTGCTAAGGCGGAGGCTGAGCGCTTAGTGGCACAGCGCTTGGGCGACTAATCGCATCCATCCTCATCATCGCATCCATCATCATCATCATCCTTACCGTCTTCATCGCCATTGCCATCGCCATACCCGTTGGCAGAGCGCCCTCTCCAGTGCTAGACGACACCCCCTCATCGCAGGGGCGCCCCTCCGTGAGGGGACCGCGCGATGGGATTGGCGAGTGATGGAACCCCTTAAGAGGGGAACCCCTTAAGAGGGGCTTCAGCACACTCGCGATAAGACAGGGCAACGGCCCCCTCCGAGAGGGGACCCCTCGGGGAGGGGATCAAAGGTGCGGCAGTCTGCTTACTCATTATGTGTATGGCATTGCGTTTCCTCCTCGTTCCATCCCTCTCCCATTTGCTTTCATGTTCTTCATCCGCAACCGTTCGACAGAGCTGACGCCCAGCGCGCTTGGGGGCCAGCCCCCCGCCCCGAGCTCGCGGCCATGCGGGCGCTCATCGTGTGCCTCTCGGCGCTCCAGGCCGCGCGGAAGCAGAATGCAAGGGGGGAGTTGGGGCAGGATGAGGAGAAAAGTACGAGTGACGGCCACTTGTTTGGCCATCTGGGCGATAAAAAATCAATCCAGCAGCCGAGTTTTAGACCCACCTTTTTTTAGCAAAAAAAGGGGTCTAAAATTGGACGAATTCCTATGAAATTCCATTACATTCACCCCCCCGAAGGGCCTCCCACGAGGCCCCCAGATTTTAGCCTTTTGAGTCTGACTAAAAACTTTCGGCCGCAACCGTTCTGGACCCCAGGCTTCCGGCATGATGATGTCGGGCGGCTGCGGCGGCGGGCTGCCTCCAGAAGGCGGTGGCGGCGGCAAGCGGCCTCGCGAGGAGCTGGGGGTACACGTGGTTAGGCGCCCCTTCCTGAGGGGATCCGTTTACAGAGAAGGGGATCCGTTTACAGAGACCCCTGCCAGAGGGGATTTATCGATAGAACCTCCCCTTCCTGAGGGGATTCATTCACAGAGACCCGTGACCCTTCCTGAAGGGATTGATTTACAGAGACACCCTGCAGGACGGGCACGCGCCTGTCTTTGAGGTCGACGACGACGACAGCGAGGCGGAGGAGGAATTCATGCTGGACTTCCAGGGCCACAGGAAGCGGTACACCCGCTCGTCCCACCGCTTGTGGCTTCGCAAGATGAACTGCAAGAAGTGTTGGCAGTGCGGCAAACACACCTTCTTCTCGGTGTGCGTTGGCAAGACGTGCCAGGAACACCACGCGACCCAGTGGTTCCACGAGCACGGCGACCGCGACCGCAACGGGAGGAGGTGGAGGGGCGGCAAGAGCGAGGTCGCCAGAGCCAGGCAACGCAAGGGTGCAAGTGGTGGGGAGGGGGGAACCCTCAAACATTGAGGAATGAAGTTATGTCGGTTTGATGTTTTGATTTTCTCAATGTTTATCCTGATCAGTTTTCTGCGCCTGCCAGGCACTGGCAGCGGAGGTGCGATACCAGGGAGGCGGTCTTGGTCGGCCTGCTGCAGGACCGCACCCCCCCCCCCTCTGCCCCGCGCTGCCAAGAAGGGGGGGCCCCTGTTTGAGGGGATAAACGAGGGGGGACCGAATAAACGCAAGAAGAGGCCCCTCTCATGGGGGTGAGCTTACTTCGTCGTTCCCCGACAGGAGCAGCAGAACGAAACAGCAGCGCAGCCGCCGCCCCCGCAGGGGGGGCCAGCGCCACCGATCGGCCCGCCACCCGCAGCACTGTTAGCAGCAGCAGCGGCTGGACACCCCGCAGCAGCAGCAGCAGCAGCAGCACCGCCCGCAGCAGCAGCAGCAGCAGCGGCAGCACCTGCCGAAGCAATGCAGGTTGACGGATCCGACGACGGAGCCCGAGAGGGGGGGGGGGAAGAAGAGGGGGATGAGGGCGAGGAGGAAGAGGGCATGGAGGAGGAAGCGGAGTCAGAGGAGCCTGATGAGCTGATGAGGCTAGAGGAAGAGCACGCAAGGCAGCATCGGAGGCTCTTGCGGGCATTGAATCGCACGGAGGCGGCGCAGAGGTGCGTCGAAAGGCACAAAGAGCGCCTTCGGCAGGAGCAGGAGCGCAGGGCAGAGCAGGAGATCATCCGCCTGAGGCGGGCGCAACAACAGCAGAGGGACGCCGCGCTGAGGCGGGAGGCAGAGGCCCGCCTGGAGCTGCAGAGGGCAGCAGAGGCCGCCGAAGCGCAGGCGAGGACGAGGCTGCTGGCTGCCGAAGCGGCCGCACGGAGGGCGGAAGAGGCGGCCAAGGCTGCCAGGGATGCGGAGGACGCAGCGCGGGCCAAGGAGGAAGCGGAGCAGAAACAGAAACGAGAGGCAGAGGAGCGGCAGGCGGCAGAGACGGCAGCGCCAGAAGCGGCAACACCAGAGCAGCCAGAGACGGGCGCAGCAACGGCGGGCGCAGCCAGGGCGGACGCGGAGAACGCAGACAACAAAAAGAAGGACCCCAAAACAAAAAAAAGGCCCCGCGCGGACCAGGCGGGGGGCAGACCCTCGAAAGGGGGGAGGGGCGACAAAGAGAAGGACAAGGACACTGAGAAGGACAAGGGCAATGGCAAGCGCCCGAAGGCGACCTCTAAGAGGGGCTAGGACCGCTTCTCCATCCTCCTGGTCACTCTTCATCCTGCTCCTGCTTGTCGCCCGCCCTCCTCCTTGTCCATCTCCCTATTGCTTCTGCTCTTCCCCCTTGTCAACCTTCCTCCTGCACCCCCATCCGCCCCAGGGCGGCGCGCCCTGAGCCGCGGGGCGACCGCGTCGGCGACGGCGCCGACATCCATATACAAGAGCGCGGCCTCTCGCGCCAGAATAGAGGCGGCACGGGTTAAGGGGGCTCTGCTTGATTGCGGCCCCTTCGTTGCAGGGGCGCGCGCGGCTGCCCCTGGCAGAGGGGGCGGGCGATCGCGAAAACCGATTATCTTAAGGGGAAATTCTCTTTGGAGAATCCTCTTAAGAGAATTCTCTTAAGAGAATTCTCTTAAGAGAATTCTCTTAAGATAATTCTCTTAAGAGAATTCTCTTAAGAGAATTGTGTGGGTGCCTCAGGCAAAACCAACAATTCTCTTAAGGGAGTTCTCTTAAGAGAATTCTCTTAAGAGAATTCTCTTAAGAGAATCTCTCTCATAAAGGTCGCTTGCAGTGCACCCCCCCCTCGCTGCATGGGGGCCAGGCGAGTCCCGCAGAGGGGCGAAACGCCCCTGGCTGAGGGTGGGGGGGGAGGGGGCGGGGCTGAGCCGTATCTGACGGGCCCCCTTGGGGGGTTGGGGGGCGCGGTGTTCCTGATTGAGGGGGGCCCCTGAAACATCTTTGACGGGCCCCTTGCGGAGGGGGACCACCGTCCTTTACTGAGGGTGAGCCCCTTTAATGAGGGGGGCAGTGTGAGCAGGGGCAGCAGGGGGGAGCAGTAGCATTGCATCATGGGTGAGTCGTTCGGGCCCCTGTGCTTGCCTGCCGCGCAAAGCAATCCAGAGAGGGGGCGCCCCTTTTTGAGGGGACGCGCACCCCTTACTGAGGGGGGGGGCCCTGGCACATCCCCTCCCCCTCCCCGCCTCGCCGCTGATGAGGTAGCACCCCTTCTCTTCGAGGGGGGGGGGGCGACCGCGTGGGTTGCGAGCCCCTTCGAGGGGAGAGAAACGAACCCCTGGCTGAGGGGAAGGCTCGACGATACTGAAATGTACCACCACACACGCCACACCCACAGCACCACACCACACCCACACGCACCACTGAAGTGCGCGGGGAAGGCCCCCGACGATCTACTTGCCATTCGCAGGCGTTTCGGCTGCCGCAGGGCATTTCGATTTTGCTGCTGTATCCCAAATTTCAGGGGTCAGTCCCGCGGCAGCCATGCCCGCCCCAGGAGTAGTCCCTCCTCTGCTCCTGCTGGGCACTCTCCTCACACCGTTGCGCAGCATGGCGCCGAAGAAGAAGATCGAGGGCCAGGGCGCACCAGCGGCGAAGAAGTCGAAGGCGGCCCCGAAGGGGCACGGGCTCGACAAGCAGGAGGCCGACAAGATGAGGGCGTGGCTCAAGTACCAGTCGGAGAGGAAGGACGGCAGCGGGAAACCTACGAGCACAGCAGAATCCGCCAGAGCAGCCCAGGCGCTTTGGAACGGGATGAAGGACCCAGCCGATCGGAAGCGTTTCTTGCAGTCCTTCGCGAGTGACAAGGATAAGACACTTGACTGGTTGGCCACCTTCGAAGAGAGATGCGCGAATGAAGAGGTGCACACGCGCTCTGCCAAGAAAGGGTACCGGAATGTATCGCAGGCACTGGCCCTCAAGAACCTCACCATCAAAGACTTTGCGAACATCCAGGAAGCCGCTGCCTTCGTGCAGGAATGGTGGGAGGAGAACAGCGAAGAGCATGGCACCAAAGAAGAATTCCCCATCAAGGAAGATGTCAAGGACAGGCCTCTGTGGAAGGAGTGGTACTTCGTCGAGCGCAACATGGACGATGACCAGCTCGTGACGAAGGACTCGCGCACCTTCAAGGGGACGTCCAACCTGAAGAACCTGAAGCAACTCGAAGCTGCAGGCATCAGGATGGCCGAGCCCCCGTCGTCCAGCGCTTCGGGGTCGGGTGGGGGCGGCGAGGTGAAGATCGAGAATCCGCACTGGCCAGAGATCGTGAGTAAGAAGGGCGAGATCGCGCGCCGTCCTCGGCAGCCGCCCCCTGCCCTTCCATCTCTGGTGCTCTGCCAGACCCCTCCCAGAGGGGGGCCCTCTCCCCCGCCACGCCCCCGCCGCCCCTCCTGGAGGGGATGGCGATAGAAACTGGTTCGTATCCGTTCTGTCGTGCGTTGTTTGCGTTGAAAAGCATGTCGGCGCATTGCTTGTTTATGATCCCTACCAAGGCAAATGCTGGTCAAGTATCAGAAGGAGCTGAAGTTCCTAAAGCGCACGAAGAATCAGTTGCTCGCGAAGGCTGGGGATCAGGATCAGAAGGACCGTCAGAGCTTCCAGAACTGGGCCGATGAGTGCAAGAAGTGCGTGGACAATGCGGACCAGCACGAGACGGCGATGGAGGTTCTGATTGCGAAAATTGAGGGCGCTGATTCTGTCGGCAAGGACACGGACATGTACGATAAGCTGAAGAATGAGGTCCAGGCCGCCTACAACACACACGAGCACATGTACGAGGGCATTCAGCTCTCGGTCAAGCGCTTCAAGAAGTTCCTCAATTGAGCTGCGGCCCTACATCTACATCTACATATCAGTATTTACATGCATATATGCAGTAGGGTTTGAGATGCAGTAGGGTTTGATATGCTCTGCATGCAGCGCTGCCTTTCCGACGCCCGTGGGAAAGCGAGAACTTGCCGCTTCCTCTGCCAGGGGTGCCCCTTCGTGAGGGGCCGCGTGTTTCTGGGTTTGCCAGTAAAGAAGCCCCCCTCATCGCGGGGGCGTGGGGGGAGGGGGGGGCGGGGGGGAGGGGGGCTTGGTATCATCAGGAGGGGGGTAGCAGGAGGGGAGGGGCATGAAAGGGATTGAAGGAGGGCGCGGAGGAGGGGCGCGGGAAAGGGCAAGGGCCCCTTGCCTCAGCCGCGCATGTCCGTAGCCACTGCAGTGGCTCAAGGCCGCCGCGCTCGCGCCTGTCTCCCGCGGGCCCCGCGGGATGCTTTCCAGGCGGCGGTTGCCTTATGACAGGTTGGGCCTGCCGCCGGAGAGGCGGCTGGGAGCGAACGTGCAGGACCTGATAAGCAGCAACGTGGTCAGCGGGCAGCGCGGCGCTCAGCTGATCAATGACTGCGTCTCTGCATCTGCGACAGGTCTCTCCGACCTGCACACTACGGAGTCAACGTCGGGCATGAAAAACGCTGCCAGGAAGTTCAGGCGGGACTTCTTCAGGAAAGGGTGGCCTCCGCTCTATCACTGCCAGGTGAGGGGCTGGGACCCCAAGTCTGAAACAGAACAACTGATGGACTTAGCGATGATGCTTCCTCACGAAATACTTCATCAACTTCATCATTTTGGCGAGCGGAGCGTGCTACTGGAGACGTCGAGTCTCGACGGCGTGTCTCTGCGCCACGTGCAAAGAGCCAGGGCGGAGAGTGGTTGCAACGACCTGGTGGCCCTGGGCGTGTGGCAGGACGGGGTCCCTTGCTTTTGGGACCGATCGATGAGCGCAGAGATCATCAGCCTCATGTTGCCAGGGGCTGCGGGGCGCTGGAAAAACCTGCGGGTCCCAATCGCAGCGTTCCTCAAAGAGCACGTGGGCCCCAACACATTTGATGATGTTTTTGCAGTGGTGCAGTGGAGCTTTGTTCACTTGGCTGCGAAGCGCTGGCCGGCGGCACGGCACGACGGCTCTCCCTTCGGCGCGCAGGACGCCTGGAGGAAGCGCCGACAAGTGGCCGATGCAACCCTACCAATTGGCGGAGTGCTTTGCCAGATCAAAGGGGACTGGAAGATGATGAAGGAGGTGCTCAAGCTACCTGGCTGGCAAGATGACGAAGTATGCTTCCTGTGCAACATCAAGAAGGACGAGGCCATGGGGGCGCAACACATCAGGGGAGGAAGGAAATCCCCTCTGGGAGGGGGTGCGTCGTCGTCGTTTTGCGGCCCCTTCCAGGGGGGGTGGAGGAGGAGGGGGAGGAGGGGTGGAGGGGGGAGGAGGAGGAGGAGGAGTGTTTTTGGCTACTCCCCGCAGGTGAAATCGCAGACTGGGAGAGACGCGCCGTGGAGAACGCACCGACGCACATGGCCAGAAGTCCTTGCGAAGATTATCGTTTCAGGCGAGCAGGTGTGCCCTCTCTTCCAAGTGCCGTATGCGAACGAAAAGTTGCTGAAGCTAGATTGGTTACACGTTGTTGATCTTGGAGTAGCGGCTGACTTCATAGGGGGTTTGCTATGGTATCTTGTAACGCACAAGGTGGCTGGAACTACCCAGAAAGGCCGCGTCTCCACACTACATGGTCATTTGATGGCGTTCTACGACAGGCAGCCGCCAGGTGAGAAGACCAGCCGCCTATCGAGACTGACGCGGGGCGTTGTGAAAGGGAAAAAAGCAACGACGGCTAAGATGAGGTGCGGCGCGGGGGTGCTCAGGCACATGGTTCCATGGGCATTGGAGATGGCGGAGGCTTTCCTTGATAGGATGAATGGCGTCGACGAGCGGGCAGCTGTAGAATCGTCCATTCACGCAGGGATGAAAAGCTTATGTCGGTGTTACGAGGCACTCTCTGACAATCACCCATTTGCTTGGGACATTCTTAGAGAGCATTCGAGTAAGTTTGCCACGCAGACGGCCGCTTTGCAAGACGCGCTTCCTGCCCATTTTAAAGTAAAGCCTAAAATGCACATGTTTCTGGAGCTGTGCATGGGCGGCGGTGAACCAGCGAAGCACTGGAACTATAGGGATGAGGATTTCGGTGGATCTGTAGCTGCATTTGGCCGAAGGAGGGGCCAAAGGAGGTCCATGAGAGCGTTTTCGGTGGCATGCATCTCTAAGTTCTGCGGCCAGCCGATTGTGCGCATGCTTTGAAAAGAACGCTTCTGTGTGTATCGTTGTCATTCATTGCTGTCGGCTCAAATATATGTTGGACCCCTCCCAGTGGGGTGAGCGCGAGCATGGGCGCTGAAGCCCCGTTTGCCCCAAAACGGCGGGTCGAACTATTTTCGGCGCGCCCGAACTATAGATCGACCCGCAGAAAAGTATAACCCCCGCATTATAGTTCGACCCCGCACTATAGATCGACCTTGGAGTCTCAAGGCGGGTTCCGCGCGTTTCCCAGGTCCGGGTCCCGGGTCCCGCGCTGGTCCCGGGTCTCGTGCCAGTCCCGGGTTCGGGTCCCGCGCTTGTCCCGGGTCCCGGGTCCGCGCTCGTTCCGGATCCGGGGTTCCGCGCCGGTGCCCCGGGGCTCGCACCGGTTCCGGGTCCCGGGTCCTGCGCCCGTCCCGGGTCCCGGGTCTCACGGCGGTCGTCCTGGCCGGGTCCCGGGTTCCGCTCCGGTCCTGGGTCGCGGGTCCCGGGTCTCGCGCCGGTCGGGTCCCGGGACGATCCCGGGTGCCGCGGCAGGTCCCAGGTCCCGCGCCGGTCCCGGGTCTTGGGCCCCGCGCCGGTCCCGGGTCGCGGGTCCCGGGTCGCGGGTTCCGGGTCCCGGGGCCGGAAAATCGTCAGCCCGCGTCAGCTCGCGTGAGTCCCCCCCCTTCGCCAGAGCGGGTCCCTCGCCGGTGCCGCGTCCTGGGGCTCGCGCCGGTTTTCTGGGCGGTCCTTAGCAAGGTTCTTGCGGTCTCGGACTTGATCCGCTGTCCTGGAAATCTTCTCCTGATCCGCTCCCTTCCTTGATTGCTATTTGACCTTATGAAACAAATTCTGTTCGGCATGTTGGGGATCGGTTTCGGTCTTCCTGGGATTTGTCATCATCATATCATCATCATCATCATCGTCGCCATCATCGCCACTATCATCATCATCATCGTCATCATCACCATCGTCGCCATCGTCATCACCACTATCATCATCAGCATCATCATCGTCATCATCACCATCGTCGCCATCATCACCACTATCATCATCGTCATCATCATCACCGTCGCCATCATCACGACTATCCTCATCACCGTCATTATCGTCGTCCTCCCATCATCGTCATCATCGTCGTCCCCATCTTCGTCATCGTCATCATCATCATCATCATCGTCATCGTCATACTCATCATTATCATCGTCATCGTCGTCGTCGTCATCGTCGTCGTCGTCCTTTCGTCGTCGTCGCGCGCTGTCTTCGCCCCCCCCCGACTACGACAACATCGCCCCCGACTACGACAACGTCGCCAACAGGTGCCCCCCCCCCCGATGATGACGACGACGTCGCCGTCCTGCGGGCGGGGGGCGGGGGGGCATGGAGAGGAGGGTGAGAAGGGGGAGAAGGGGGAGGAGGAGGAAGAGGAGGAGGAGGAGGAGGAGGGGGGAGAAGGAGAGGAGATCCCTCCTCGTACTTCCCCCCTCTGGTTCTCCTCCATCCCCTGAACCTCCGCCGCTTCCTTCACCTCCTCCTACTATCGCCCCCCTCTCCCTCGTCGTCGTCGTCGTCCCTCGTCGTCGTCGTCGGCCCTCGTCGTCGTCGTCGTCGTCGTCGCCCTCGTCGTCGCCTTCGCCCCCACCCCGCCGCCAGGTGCTGGCGGCGGCGGTGACGGCGACCATCGGAGGCGGCGGCGCCGCCGCCCGCCGCCGCGCCGCGTGCCAGAGAGAGAGGGGAGGGGGAGGAGGAGGAGGAGGAGGAGGAGGAGCAGGAGGAGGAGGAGGAGAAGGAGGAAGAGGAGGAGGAGGAGGAGGAGGAGCGGGACGACGACGACGACGACGACGACGACGACGACGACGAGGACGACAAGGACGACGAGGACGAGGACGGCGACGACGACGACGACGAGGACGGCGACGACGACGACGACGACCACGACGACGACGAGGACGACGACGACGACGAGGGCGACGGCCACGACGACGACGACGACGAGGATCACCAGGTCGACACTCTAGAAAAGCTATTCACGGGAATTCCCATCATCATCAGCAGCATCATCATCGTCATCAGCATCCCCCTCACCATCAGCATCAGCAACACCATCATCATCATCACCATCATCATCATCAGCATCATCATCATCATCATCAGCACCATCCACCTCATCCTAATCATCACCAGCATCAGCATCATCATTGCCATTACCACCCAGTCCTTCCTCACACTCTACGTCTAGCCAGCCCTTCTTGCGTGATCATCATCCCCCTCCTCATCTTGCAGCTCTGCCCGTTCGTGCTCTCCGTCCTTATCCACCCGCCCCTCGTCCTCCTCATGTTCCTCCTCCTCCGCCTTGTCCTCCTCGAACTGCTCCTCCTCATCCTCCTCCTTGTCCTCCTCCTCCTCCTCCTTCTCCGCCTCTCCTTCTCCTTCTCCTCCTCCTCCTCCTCCTCCTCCTCCTCATCCTCCTTCTCCTCCTCCTCCTCCTCCTCTTCGTACTCCTACCTGCATCAATGTTTCTGCCCTGTCTTCCTGCTTCTCCATGCCCTTTCCACTCCTTCCCCTCCTCGTCCTCGTTGTCGTCGTCGTCGTCGTTACCATCTCCATTCTCCGCCCCCTCCTCCTCTCCACCTCCTAGTCCTAGTCCGCATCTTCGTAGGATGGCTCCAATGAATCCTCGCCCCCGTTGTCCTCCGCCTCCTCCTCCTCCCCCTCCTCCTCGTACTCCCCCTCTTCTTCCTCCTCCTCGTCGTCGTCGTCGTCCTCCATCTCCTCCTCCTCGTCCTCCTCCCCCCTCCTCCTCCTCATTCTCCTGCTCCTTCTCCTCCTCCTCCTCCTCCTCCCCTCCTCCTCCTCCTCCTCCTCGTTCTCCTCCTCCTCTCCTCCTCCCCCCCCCTCTCCTCCTCGCCCTCGTACTCCTCGCCCTCTCCCCCTCTCTCCTTCCTCCTTCTCCTCTTCCTCCTCCTCCTCCCACCCCTCCTCCTCCTCCCTCCTCCCCCTCCTCCTCCTCCTCCTGGTGATCGACGAGGATGCGCCACATTTGTGATGGCCAGCCGCGCATTGTCCGGGCTCCTTTGGCCCAGGCCCAGGCCCAGGCGTTGGCAAGAATCCATGCAACAATTCGCTGCAGCACGTCTGCAGGGTCAGTGCCGTGACATGTTTGGAACACCCCGCCTTCAACCCGTCAAATTGTTGGAATCGTTTAAGGTGATGTGCGCAGCGTGCAAGCCCACATTTGCGATGGCCAGGGCGCACCGTCGATCGTCGATCGTCGTCGTCGACGTCGCCGTCGTCGTCGTCGCCGTCGTCGCCGTCGTCGTCGTCGCCGTCGCCGCCGTCGTCGTCGTCGTCGTCGTCGTCGGCGGCGCCGTCGTCGTCGTCGTCGTCGTCGTCGTCGTCGTCGCTCGAGGGGCCGTCCAACCGACAGCGGGTGGTCAGCGAGCAGAGGTCAAGTGAGAGTGAGAGTAAGAGTAAGGGCAAAAGTAGGAGTAAGAGTAGGAGTATGAGTAAGAGTGAGAGTGAGAGCAAGAGTAAGAGCAAGAGTAGGAGTAAGAGTAAGAAAAAGATCAAGAGTAGGAGTAAGAGCAAGAGGTCAGCTGCCGTCAGCTGCCGTCAGCTGACGGCAGCAGACTACATCTACAACGGCAGCTGACGGCAGCAGACTACATCTGACGGCAGCTGACGGCAGCTGACGGCAGCAGACTACATTGTGAACGGCAGCAGACTACATCTACAACGGCAGCTAACGTCAGCTGCCGTCAGCTGCCGTCACTCTGTCACCTGCCGTGAACGCTGTCAGCTGTGCATCGCTGCCGTGAACTCTGTCTTGATGTAATTGGCCGCTCTGCCTCCTGTTGCACTCGCCCGAGCATGGAACCACATGACGCCCGTGTTGATGTTCATAAACGGCTGTAGCATTGCTGTGGTAGGCGTCCTCCAGATCGATAGGTCTTTGCCGTCTTTGAGGTACTGGTTGAGAATGCGCCGAATCTGCTCGTCCTTCGCATGCTCATGGAAATCGGCGTAGGAACCAACATAGCCTCCGAGCGCTCTCTGCTCTGAACGAGTCCAACCACGACTCGATGAAATATCCTGAAGACCTCGAGGAACCATCTCGTGGTATAACATGCCAGTCGCGCATCCCAGCGCGAGCGTGCCGTCGAATTCACCCATGAATATGCATTGAAACCCTTGGGCTGTTGCTGCCGCACACATTGCCACCAAATTCAAATAGCCTCTGGTGCATGCGAAGTCTTGGGGATCTAATGGTCCACTGATGCTTGCACGAGCGACCAAAGAATGGCCTCCGGCCAGATCCTGAATCTGGCCGTCATCGCTAATCCACAAAGACTTCGGCGTGTATCCTGGGACGTGTCCGAGAGGTGCCAAGACCGCTGGTGTAATGCCTGACTTTATGTAGTCCTGGCTTCGGCAAATTGAAACGATGGTGCCCTTGGGAATTTGGCCAACCAACGCCTCGAATATCATGGTCTCGTAGAACCTGCACTTGTCCAAGTGGCTTGGAGCCTCGCCCCTGTTGTAGCGTTGCATAAGATGCCCCAAGTAGTCGCGCGTGTCTGGCGGTGGCCACACGCACGACTGGATCACTAGCGATGGCTTGTGTTGAACTTCGCTGTCGTTGTAGACTTCGAAGCTGTTGAGCTGACGAATGCGAACTCCGAGGCTGCGTAGAGCGGGTCCAGCGTGACTCTCCATCACCGCCGTGTCCAGATCCGAAGCGATCCACCCTGTCAAAGTGTATGGCCCCGCTTGGTTGATGTGGCTAGGGTCCTCAGCCATGATGATGAAACCACGTTGGCTTTGAACTCTGGCGCGACCACTTTGACCACTTGGCACTTGGCACTTTGCACCACTTGGCACTTTGGCTTTGCACCACTTGGCACTTGGCACTTGGCACTTCGCACTTGGCACTTTGGCTTTGCACCACTTGGCACTTGAACTTGGCACTTGGCACTTGGCACTTTGCACCACTTGGCACAACTGAATCCAACGTTAGAGGTGAACAAGGACTTCACGTTGGCAGAAACGATATGAAACAAACCCTAAACTTGAACCAACAATATGGTCTACGGAGGAGGAAGAGGAGGAGGAGTCTTCTCAAGGGCCTCTGAGGAGGCCTCCTGGGGCCCGTGCCGTGGGTTCGGCCTGATGTCATCAGAGGGGGCCGCGTGCCCACCGACTCCGCTGGATCTCCCAGCAGCCCACGATTGGCGACAGTTTTTCGGTTCGCAGCCCCCGCGCTTGCACGCAGGGTCAAAATGCTAAGGAGTCCGTCATCAGGTTGTCCCCAAGCAGTGCTTGCACGTATGGCAGGCATGCAATGGAGGCCATCAGACATCTTTCCCCAGGCAGTGCTTGCACGCATGGCAAAAGGCTTGCAGGGTGCCCATAATCCCAAAATACTGGCTGCCCCTCCCCAAGCAGTGCTTGCACGTAGTGCAGAAAGGCCATGGGGGGAAGAATATGCCCATCAAGTATTATTCCCCGAGCAGTGCATGCGCGCATATCCCCCCTCCAAACAGTGCTTGCCCCCCGCTTCTCGACCGCCCGCCCCGCTCCCAACAACTGCGGCCCGCCTCCCCGCTCGGCTGTAACCAACTTTCGTTGGCCCAAGGTTCAGGCAGCATCATTCATCCATCGCACAACTGGTTTCAGGAAACATTTCTTCCTTGCCCCCGCCGCCCGTCTTCTGGCACTTGCCCAGCTTCTGGGCCGAGCTTTTAGACGCCATGGTCGTCGTGCCGAACAGCCCGCAAGCGCCAGCCGGCGCTACTTGGGACGAGAGCCCGCAGGGCGCCGACGGCACCTACAAGATGCACGTGTTGCTGCCCGAGTTCAAGAGCTGGATCGTCCTGGATATCAAGAAACATGAATTCACCAGCTTCGGAGAGTTGGCGAACAAACGCGTTCGAGTCGAGACCATCGAGGGGGAGCTCTCTGAGCGACTTTCCAAATTCAAGGATGCCCCGTCCATCGATATCTACAGATGCAGCGCGGAGACGAAGCGCGGGAAAAAGCTGGAGCCGGACGACGCGGTGTACTACTTGACATGGCTCATCGCCTGGACGACCGACGCTGGCTTCGAGCCCGTTGATCTGGGCGACGGGCATCGCGCGGACAACCGCATCATTTGGGAGACGTACGCCCCGCCAACGGACACAACTAACATGGTCAAATTGATGGTCTACGTCGAACCGTGCGACGTGTGGGAGGAGATCTGGCTCCCAAACAAAGCGGCGTGCACCAACGCAAAGTACTTCACCAATGTCGAGGACCTGAAGAGCGTCGTCCTGGCCTTCATCAGGGCCGAGACCGAGTATGGCGAGGAGCTCGCGCTACCAGAGCACCAGCGGTACCTCCTGGAGATCAGGCTGGCGGAGGGCAGCAACCCGAAGGGCCCCGAGCTGGCAGACACCCGCCAGGTAATGGAGAACAAGTGGTATTACGTCACGGCCAAAGCCATGCAGTTAACCTTGGACGATATGGAGGCGGCGACTGGGTTACAGGCCGCGGCGGACGATGACATGCAATGATGTGTTTCTGAAAGGCTAAGGTCTTCCATACATGCGAGCTCACGCGCGCTGCGCGCCGGTGCAAGGTTTTGCGCTGCCTTTTGGTGCATGCGCCCTGTTACAGTACACCCTGCGCCGCTTGCCACGCAGCAGAGAGCAAGCATTCTTCACAAGAGACAGTGGTGATGAAGCCTCCAGAGGGTTTCAAAACAACCTGAAAACTGCGACGGCTCCTGAGGACGACGTGCATTACACAACATACTGTATCACACACATAACATGTATAATAACACGTGCACGAACATCAAAGACGCAACATCCCGATCTTGGAAAGAACCTGTGTTCTGATAGCTCTGATGACCGTTCTTAGGTTAAGATCGCGAGGTTTTGTGGATGCAATGTTTGGGGTAAGCTGTTCAAGGTAAACTGCCCAGGGTAAACTCTGTGCGGTGAGCTGTTTGGGCTCCAATCCTCTTTCATCTCCCCGCTGTCTGGGGTAAACTGTCCGGGGTTAATAATAAACTGTTTGGGGTGCACAATTCGGGGTAAACTGTTTGGGGTCCTCGCCGTCGTCTCCTCCTCCTCCTCCATCCCGTCGTCGTCCGCCTCCGTCCGGGGAGCCCGTTGCATCCGCCCTCCCATCCGTTCCCTAGCCATTTTAGGCTGTTGTGGTGAGTGACGCACTTTGCTGCGCCGCAGGCAACTTTCTTCGACCTTGGTCCATCAGAGAGGTCTGAAGACCTCGCCTCCGACTCACCAGGTACTCCAAGCCATGGTGCGCGCCAAGGCCAAGGCCAAGGCGGAGGCCGAACCCCCGCCGACTTCGGAGGTGGCCAGCGCCGAAAGCAATGGCATTAACAAAGAGTTCCTGGCCGAGATAGCCGTGCTGTATGAGAAGATTTGCAGCCACGAAGTGTTTCGCGACCTGCGGGACGCGGGGCCCCTGGACGTCAGCTCGGCGGCCGAGGAGGGTGCTGGCGATGGGGATTTGGAGACGCCTGCCAAGCGCGCCCGCATGGCATCCAGGAGCGGCGGTACTAAGAAGACGAGCCAGCGCAGCAGCATCCATGGAATGCAGGCGGCCTTTGATCTCGCTGAGTACCAGACTGCAATGAAACTTCACGGGACCTACCGCTGCGGCGGCAACGAGTTATGGTTGGATTTCTGGTTCACCGCGCAGCCAGGGGTGCCCTACAACAAGACTAGCATTCTCCAGCTCGCCGAGATGAGCTTCCTTGAGCCCAAACAGTGGACGGGCACGAACGTGGTAATGGTCCCAGACCTGGCGTACAATCCGATGGAGCACCAGGGCGCCTTGCGCAGGCTCTCGCCCGAGGAGGTGAACTTCGCGCGCATAATCGGCATCGCCAATGCCATAGACAGGGAGGCCTCCAAAGATGTGCTCGAGGCGTTCAAGGTGGACCTCCAGTCCGCGGCGTTCCAGTTCGAGCGTCACGAGGGCGGCATTGACAACCCGCCCCACACGGCGATCCGCAGGTCAATCAATCTTCGAGAGCAGATGCGGCAGACGGCGAAGGCGGTTGGCCGCGACACCCTCCAGCGCATTTTCGAAGTGCTGCGGATTCGGAGGCTCATGGAGCAGAGCCGCGGAGCGGGCAAGGTTTCCAACGAGGCGCTGGCGCAATACTACGAGAACGAGATTAACTTGAGCACGGAGTCAGAGGCGGTGACCTCCACATTCATCAACCAGACATCGGTCGTCTACAACAACATCCTCAAGGACGGGAAAAACCTTGCCATCCTGCGCTCTCTGTCCGAGCAGTACGGCCATAACAACCCGCTCAACAGCATGACTAAGCTGAACACAGTGCTGACGAAGTGCGATAAGCAGCCCACACTGATCACTTGGGTCTTGGAGAAGATCCGTGACGTTGTCACTAGCGGCATGCTCGACGTTGGCGAGGTCTCCAATCGCGCTCTGAAAGAATCAGCTGGCGGGCACAAGGGCTTGGTGGACCTCTTCGTGATCAAGAAGCAGCTGTTGGTCTACCTGCTGGCGACGGACATCGACAGGCGCCTGCGCGGCTCCGGCAGTTCAAAGCGCAGAGACGAGATCGTCGACCTGCTGGGCAGCCACTCAAAGTACAGGTCCAAGCTGAGCCCCATCGGCAATGAGCCCGACCTGACGTTCCTCGCCGAATACAAGGACAGTGAGAAGATGACCATCCGCGCCTACGAGAACCTCATCTACGGTACGGAGTTCGACGCCCAACTGCGCTACTGCGCGCGCCTCAAGAAGACGCCGGATGAGATCGTCGAGACCGATGCCATCAAGGCCGAGCTTGACAGGATCGACGCCCAGGTGGCCTTGGAGCTGGCCGTTGACGACGTGGCACAAGCTCAGCTGCACGGTGTGGCGGGCAGCAGCGGCGCGACGCCGCCGACGGGGAGCGGCGCGACGCCGCCGACGGGGACTACGGGTGCCGTCGCCGATCTGGGAGCCCAGGTCTCGGATGACAAGGTGCCCATAGGGGCAATATCTTCTCATTCTTCTCCTTATCATCCTCCTTCCTCCTCCTTCCTTCCTCCTCCCTCCTTCCTCATTCCTCCTCCCTCCTTCCTCCTTCCTCCTTCCTCCTTCCTCCCGCTTCTCCCGAGGTGCAGATGTGGAGGGTCGTCGCGCGCCGCAGGATCGGCGAGAGCGCCAAGCTGATTTGCGACAGCGGCAGCAGCGAGGTCCCGCGGTGCGCCCAACAACAACAACAACGTCTTCCCCCTCCTACAAATCGTTGGAGGAGGATGGGGCGGAGGGGGGATGGGGGAGGGAGAATGCGGAGGTGATGATGATGGGGGTGAGTCAAATTACCCCTGCAGGCCTCCTACACCTCCTTCACCTCCTCCTGCCCCATCCTCCCCCCTCCCCCCATCCCCCTTCTACTGCTCCTCCTCCTCCCCCTCCTCCTCGTGGTCCTCCTGATGGGGGAGAGGGGGGGATGAGGAGGGGGGATGGGGAGGGCCACGACGTGGTCCTCCCCATCATCCCCCCTCTCCTTCAGGTGGTCCTCCTTTTTGGGCCTTCTCCCGAGGCGGCGCTCGTGGCGACGCTGCAGGCGAGCGAGATCGCCAAACTGCCTGGGGGCGCGTACGGGCACGTCCTGATACACTGCGACCTGGACCTGCTCACGGAATCCCAGACGGCGCCGCGCACTCGGCAGCCGCCGGCAAGGAAGCCCCAACTATCGCGCCTGATCAATTCCGTCATCGCCTTGCGCAAGGCCGCGAACCCAGATGACAACGGCTGCAAACTCATCAGAGGTGATGTCTTCCTCTTCCGCGACGGGGGCGAGCGTACCATCGCCGATTTCGTCAGCAAGCATCTCGTCGCTGGCAGAGGCAGGTGGAACTCTGTGGCGCGGCAGGAAAATCTCGTCAAGCTCTGGACTCACGTCATGATTTCCGAGGACTCCCTGAAGGAGCGCCGCTCGAGGGTTCGCGGCGTAGGGGCCCTCAAGCAGCTGGCGGGCCTGCACGCGTACATGTTTGCCGATGCCGTCATCCCCGAGAAGGCGCGGTCCGTCTACAGCGGCGCGAACATGGGTGACGTGTTGGGCCCTGTGGGTTTCCAGAAGTGGGCTGAGTCCTGGAAGTGCCCCCTCGATGTCAAGAAGGCGATGTATGGCGATGACATTCGCCCAGTGGGAGGGCGGAACCCTGGTGATAACGGCGACAGCGACGGTGATGAGGGCGGGGGCCCGACTACGGCCGCGGCGGCCGCCGCAGAAGACGAGGACGACGACAAGAACCGCCCCAACTTCCAGCTCGACACCGCGAACGGCAAGAAGAAAGCAGAGCCTGGCTTCTGGTGGGCCCTCCCAGTGGCCTACTACAAAGAGGTCAAGCATTCGTATTATGGTCGCCGCATCATCGACCTGAGCCCAGGCCCGGGCAATTTCTTGATTGCGACGTGGGAGACGCCGCCGGGTGGTGGTAGCCTGGAGTCGCTGCTTGCCGGCATACACTAGGCCTGGAGCTTTCTTTTTCTTCTCCTGATGGATCAGGGAAGCCGCGCCGCTGCCGGATTTTCGTTTGCTCTCGCGGTCCATGGTTGGCTTTTAGGCTTTGAGTGCGCCGCGCTGATGGGGGTTCTATGCTGCTGCGCACTGGAGCGACAGCCAGAAGTGAGTGAGATGCATGTGCATTTGAACTGCACAATAGCCGCCTTTGCCAGACGCTTCTCCAATAACGACAGGTGAGTGAAGAGCGGCGACGACGACCACGCAGGAGAGCGCGCCCTAACATGGAGCGGCGCAGAGTTTGCTGCTTTGTTGCCGCCCCGTCAAGCTGCGGGGGGGGGCAGGGTACTTGGCCATGTCTCAATAAGGGGGTGCGCCCTACTATCGTGGCGCAGGGGGCAGGCGAGAACTCGGCTCTGGCATCATTCATTTCTCTGGCGGCGTGGCGGCGCGGTGGGGTTTCACGCAACGAGGCTCGCTGCTACCAGCAAGCAAGTTCCTCGTCTCAGGCATGCGGGAAGCATCTATGAGACATCGCTGGTGCTGGCGAGTTCAAATGGCCCCCCCCCTCCACCTCCCCAGGGATAATAAGGATGGCGAGGAGGGAGGGCCCGGAGGAGGAGGAGGAGAAGGATGAAGCGTTTGGAGTAGAGGGGGCTTTTTTTTTTTTTGTTTTCTTTTGTTTTTCTTTTTTTTTTTTTTTTTTTTTTTTTATTTTTTCTGTTTTTTTTTTTTTTTTCTTTTTTTTCTTTCTTCTTTTTTTTTTTTTTTTTTTTTTTTTTTTTTTTTATTTTTTTTTTTTTTTTTTGTTTTTTGTTTTTTTTTTTTTTTATTTTTTTTTCTTTATTTTTTTTTTTTTTTTTACTCGGATTTTTTTCTGATATCAAGCGCCTGGAGCGCTCTCCACTCTAGGAGGACGGGTGGGCGATGGTGACGGGGAGGTATATGAGGAGGAGGAGGAGGAGGAGGAGGAGGAGGAAGGGCTGCCTCAAGGAAGGGAGAGAGCATCCGATGTCCCTGGCCACTGGGTGTCGTACTCGCAGTCGTCGCTGATGATGATGATGATGATGAGGTCCGCTGTCCTGCGGGTCTGGAGGGAAACCGTTTTCCCCTCATCATCCTTCCCCTCATCCTCCATCTCCTCCTCCTCCTTCACCCTCCAGCCGCTGCTGCGCGCGGCGCTCAATAATGCACATGCTCTCGTGCAGAGGTGAAGCAACGCGCTCTCCTGCATCTCCTCCTCCTCGCCTATTTCCCTGGGCCACGGGCGGCCACCGCCGCCGCCTGACCTGTTATCCCAGACGGCCCGCCCACCACCAATGGTAATTCGCTCTTACTGGCTCAATCACGTAGACGGCTATACATACCAATTGCCTTGCCCATCTAGATTGGCGCACCTCCAACGGACTGCTTGCGTGACACCTCTACGACGATGCTATGCGAGTCCCCCCGAGAGCGCGGCCCGTCGTCGCGCAGGCGCCAGGGGTCGTCATCAATAGGCAGAGCCGGTCATTCCGCGGTGGTGAAGGCCATGCGCATCACTGGAACCATCGCCCGATCTGCTCCGAAAGCTAAGGCAAAGGCTAAGGCGAGCCCGATGAAGCGGCCAGCAGCAAGCTCATCAGTTGCTCCCACTCCAAGTGTCGAGATCGGAGGGCTCCGCTTGGGGACCGACTTTGGGGGCGTGGATACACCGCTGCTGGCGCTCAAGAAGGCGGGCTACAGGGTCAGGCACGTCTTCAATTGCGAGAAGAACTTGAGCTGCAATAAGCTGTCTGTCAACGTTACCAGCCCCGACTGCGAGGTCCGCTACAGGGACATCACCTCGAGGGTAACATATAACGTTCCCAAAGTCGACCTCTACTGCGCTGGAGTACCTTGCCGCACCTGGGCCCAGGGAGGGAACCGGGAGGGCTACGACAGCACGGAAGGCAGTCTGTGGTTCAACGCGATCGACTACATCAAACAGAAAACGCCCAAAGCCGCCGTGCTGGAGTGCGCCCCGACCCTGATGACCCAGAAGAAGTTCGAGGCGGACCGCTTACGCTTCATCAAGCAGATTGAGGACGGTGGCTACGAGGTGCACGCCACCCTCCTCCGGACGGACGAGCACGGACTGCCTCAGACGCGGGTTCGCTTTTACTTGGTGGCAATCAGGATCTGCGCGAAGAGGCGCCAATTCACGTGGCCCTTGCCGCTCACTCGCACCGCCCCCCTGAACAAAATCATCATGGGCCCCAAAGTCACCGCGCTGAAGGGCATGCTGCCGGACAACCAGAGGGAGAAGGATCACGTCCTGGCGGCGCTCCGCGACGCGGCCAAGTGCGACGTGAAGCTGACGGACTCCAGGATCATCGTCGACATCGGGGGGACGTCCCAGTTCGCTCACTACACGGTCGACGAGTTCCCCACCATTACGGCGACGCGGGCAGTGTCTTTTGCTTTCTGGGTCGCCGATCCTGGTCGGCGCGTGACGCTGGATGAAATGGCTCTGCTCCAAGGGTTCGATCCTGCTACGTTCAACACCAGGCGTGACGCGAAGGTGACTGATGCCCGCCTGGCACACATGATTGGGAACGCAATGAGTCATAACGTGCTGGAGAGGCTCTTGCCCCGCGTGCTGGACTCCATCGGCATCCTGCCTGACGTCGTCAAGCCCGACCGCTGGGAGCTGCTCGTCAACAAGTCTAACGGCGGCCACTAGTAGTAGCTCCGTGCAGGCGCGAGGCTGTCGCATTTGAAGCTAGCTGGGCTCGGGTCATGCCGCAATTTTCTCATGAGTTGTTGGACATCCCGCCGCGCCCGCAGTAAGCATGAGTTCGGGTTCCAGCCCTATAGAGCGCCTCTCAGGTCCTCGGGCGTGTTGGTAGGACTGGCCCTGGGGCCACTCGCTACCAACACTCCCGTTCGTTCGGGAGTGTTGGGGGCCACACTGGAGAGCGCTACGCAAGCCCAGAACCTGTCCGAGAAGAGACTGGCCCGACAGGGGAAGTCCTTGCGTAGCGCCTTGCAGAGTGGCCCCCAACACTCCCGTTCGTTCGGGAGTGTTGGTAGAGGGTGGCCCTGGGGCCAGTCCTACCAACACGCCCGCGGCGGCTACTGCCGACAGAGCCCAGTCCTTATGAGGGTTTGGGTCGCGCGTGAGCTGGGGGAATCTCCTCGGCAGCAAGATGAGGCGCCCATGCCATATTCGGAGCGTGCAGGGATGTTATTGCCACGCTCTTGGAGCCCGCGCTGAAAATCGGAGCGTTCGGGAATGTCGGAGGCCAGAGAGCTCGAGAAAAAACATACCAAATCGGAACGTCTGGGGATGCTGGGGGCCATATTGCGTTCACACAACCCCCAAATCGGAACGTTCGGGAACGTTGGAGGCCAGATTGAGCTCGAGTAAAAACATACCAAATCGGAACGTTCGGGGATGCTGGAAGCCAGATTGCGTTCACACAACCCCCAAATCGGAACGTTCGGGAATGTTGGAGGCCAGATTGAGCTCGAGGAAAAATATGAAAATGATGATATCCAGACCAGTCAATAGCTTGAGCTTGAATTGGGGAACATCGTACCTCCTGATCGTCCTCCTTCTCCATACTACCCTACCTCCGTCTCCTTCTCCTCCTCCACCCTCCGTCCTCCCCCTCCTCGTCACCTTTCTCCCTCTTGCCTCGCTCGCGTCCGGGTGCATCCTCTTCCCCCTCCTTCTTCTTCCCCCACGCCTTTACTCTTCCTGGCCCTCCTTCCCGCCCTCCCCCCCCCCCACGGGTGGATGTCCTGCTGGCCGTCGTCGTTGGAGACGCGGGCTGGGCCGTCGTCGTTGGAGACGCAGGCCTGCTGGGGCTGGGCAAGAAAATAAAATAACACATCATAACACTGGCTAACACTGTCATTGTCATCATCGCCATCGTCATCTACCCCTCGTCGGCTGGATTCGGCTCGTAATTCTCAACGGCGCTGGCCTGGGCCACGAGAGGTCCTCTGGGCCATCTTCCCATTCTTGATCATCACGGCCCTCATCGCACTCATCACCACACTCACCACCATCACCTCCAAGATCACTTGGCACGGGCCTTGTTGATTCCTCCGAATCATTATTAGCCATTTTGGGCTCAAGCGGTTTCACGTTTACGACGCCGTGACTCCACCACGTACATACAACAATACTATGAGCTCTTCTTTCTTTTTTTTTTTTCTTTTTTTGCATTTGTTCTTTTCTTTTTTTTTTTTTTTTATTTTTTTTTTTCTTGTTTTTCTTCTTTAATTTTTTTAATTTTTTTTTTTTTTTTTTTTTTTTTTTTTTTTTTTTTTTTTTTTCTTTACTTCCGCTGAGGGCGCTCGCCCAAACAGTGAGATCGTTGTATTTGTTTGGCAACGAGTTGTTTTGACGCTTCCCCTGTTTCACGGCAAACGGCAAGCCGTGTTTCCGGGAGCATTGCACCACGTTCGACGAGCACTCGGCCAAGGCAATCGAGGCCAATATCATCCGACAAGGCCGACTTCCCAACGCTCGCGACGGGAGGATGACAGACGTCCAGGCATGGTCATCTTCGGCAGAGTTGCCTAAGTTTGTGAGGCATGCCCTGAGCAAGCTGGCTCGCGCCACATGCATGACATCACTTCCGCCGATGGCAACGCACAATCCTGAGCACACTGGCGCCGGCCAACGCATGTACTACTTGTCAAGGGATCCCGCCATCATTCCGGAGGCGCCACTGGCACATGTGCCCGCCGTTGCTGGTGCCGCTAGGTCGGCATCCCACGTGCTCGCGGAGGTGGGGGATACGCTCGACGCCCTTCAAACGCATGGCATGGGCGTGACGGGAGGAGATGGTGCAACTTTGTCCTCAGACGTGAAAGTCGCGCTTTCACAACCTGCTGCCGACGATGGAGAGCCACCCCCTTCTTGGCACAGCCTGGGGACCTTCAAGGAGTTCAGGGCGTGCCGCCAGTTGGAGCGGGCGTCCGCCGCCAACAAGGCCTCCTCCCCCCCCTCCTCCACCTCCTCCTCCATCTCTTCTTTCTCCACGCCCTCATCTTATTTCGACTCCCCTACTCCCCCGCCTCGCTCGCGTCGTCTCCATCGCCGCCTCCTCCTCCTCCTCGCCTCTTCCTCGTCCCTCGTTCCTGCGGACTCCGCCCAGTCGTGGTCGTCTTCCTGTAATGTTATTGTCCCCCTGCCCCTCCTCCTTCTCCTCCGCCCCCCACTCCGCCTCCAGGAATCCGGCGTCGGCGGCATCGTTCCCCGGCGGAGTCGCTCCCGCAGTGGTGGCCGCGGGGATGCGATCGAGATCCTGGACGACTCCCAGGACCCCGCCCCCGTCTTCGAGACCCCGCGCGCCGTCATGCTGCCAACGATTGCGCGTGGTGCCAGCTGGCGTGATGACAGCCTCCCTGACCAGCCAGAGGACAGCTGCCCTGGCGGGTTGGAACCGCCGACGGCGCCGCCGGCGGAGTGCACCCCTGGGAACAGCGGCTTCGGCCTGGGGGAGTCGACGCTCGCAGCAGGGATGCTGGCAGATGCAACTCAGGGATTTGAGTCGACGCATCAGGCCTCCCAATCCTACTGATGTGCATTGTAGCTTTTAGCGCGCCTGGTTAGTAACAGCTAGGCGCCGCCCTCAGAGTGTGATCGAGTTGTTATGCGTAGCCTCCCACGCTCGCTGCTGCTTCGATGTAGCTTTTAGTGCGCCTGGCTAGTAGCTAGGCGCCGCCCTCAGCAATTGTGATGGAGTTCTGCGTAGCCTCCCGCGCTCGCTGCTGTTTTGATGTAGCTTTTAGTGCGCCTGGCTAGTAGCTAGGCACCGCCCTCAGGTGTGATCGAGTTGTTGTGCGTCTGGCTAGTAAGAGCTGGGCGCCAGCCACTATATGGCTCTCGCCAGCTGAGCTTCGAGCTCAACTACTTGTTGTGGAATTCAACTGACATGGCTGCGACTGCACATGCAGAAAAAAAAAAAACATCCATCCACCATTGATGATGGATAATGGTTATGATCAGAAGGACGAGGATGACTGATGATGATATGAGGATGGTGAAGAGATGGAGGAGGCTGAACGGAGGAGGGCAATGCTGCAGAGGAGGGGGATGGGGGCTGGCATAGGCAAGACAAAGTTCGCCAAAGTATCATCTCAGCCCTGAAGGCTGGTGGGATTCAACATGCGAAACTTTCATGTATGCAGCCAATTTCTGGCTCAACCAACCCGATCATCATCTGCCAGGGCACAGCGGTGCCCACACTCACGAAACTCAAGAACCATTACTTCGCTGCCCATAGCACCACAGCGGCGCCCATGGTTGCTGGAGTCGCCAAACTTGGCGGAACGGTGGCCGCCTCTCCGACATCGTCTCCTTAGGCATTGCTTCAGCAGCCCGTCCCCGGGCCGAAGTCGAAGCCCTCCTAGTAGCAGGGTGGTCGTCGACAGATCTGCTGGGAGGGTTGAGGGAACCGCCACCACCAGTCCTGGAGGCCAACGGGTGGACACTGCTGCTGGGGCCGACACGGCGCCCGAACGAGCTGCTGGAGCAGGAGCGGACGGCGCGACGACGGCCGTGGCCTGCTGCGGCGACGGGCAAGAAGACAGGCAGCAACACCAACGCACTGTGGCGGGCGCTGGCGAGCCTGCTCCTCCTGTTGGCGGGCACCCCCCTGGTGGAGGCTTGCTGGCGGCGGCGGACGACGACGACGCTGGCTGGCTGCAGGCGGCGGCGGACGCCGGGTGCTCCTCTGGTGGCCTGCAGAACGGCGCGTTCAAGAAGAGTGGAGTGCAAGCCAACATAGACGCTTTCAACTCCGGAATCGACCTCAACATAGACGACGCTTTCGACTTGTCCGCGCCCATCCGGAAGTCCGTGGGGAGCAGCGAGACCGCGGAGCTGGCGGCGGACGACGACGACTCGGGAAGCCAGCAGCGGGCGGCGGGCGCTCTCGCTGGGGTGGCGGCGGGCGCTCGCGATCCTCATCATCTTCCGGGCTGGTCTGGGACTTGCGCCGCATCTGCACCTGCTGCAGCGCACGGCTGTAGCGCTGCCGCGCTGGGCGCCGCCGCCGTCGCCAGAAGAGCACCGCGCTGGGCGCCGCCGCCGTCGCCAGACGAGCGCCAGCGCATCCTCTGGGCGACGGCGCGTGAGGACGCGGAGGACGTCGCGCAGCAGGCGTCCACGAAGTTCCCTGAGTTTATCGAAGTGCTGAGCCCACTGCTGGACATATCGCAGCGCGCCCTGGTTCAGCGCGTCCTGAACTACGTGCCACGCGGTGAATGGGGATCCGCGTACGTGGGGTCCACTAGCGATCCCGCGTGGAGGTGGGAAGGAGGCATGTGCTGGAGGTGCGAGCGGGACGTGCGCGCTCCTAGATTGCTTCCCACTCACATGGTGGGCCACAAGGTCAGGTGGAAGAAAATGGTAGCGGTGGCTGCCTTCTCGGACCGCGAGACTGCGGCCTCAGAGGATGCCCTGCTGAAGATGCTGCAAGGCCATGAGGGCCTCGCGAACATCGCCACCGACGCCCGCGGCCTTGCCATCCGGCCTATGCCCGCATACAGCTTCATCTACGTGTGCACCGATGGCCTGGCAACGGCATGACAAAGTGCACGGCTGGCCTGAGTAGCGGCGACAACGTTTGCATGCGCTCCGCCGAGACATGCTTGTGCTTCTCCACGCGGAGCTACGGAGCCCATCTATCAATACTGCAGCTTATTGGTGGGGTTGCTCTTGATGATGTTGAGCTGAATGTCGTTCAAAGACACTCGCAAAATGACGTCACTTACTTGAATTTGTATGTGCAGCATTTTGGGCGGACACGGTTTGCGGTCCTGCTCCTCCAACGGGTTGTGAAAACCATGTGGCTGTGGCAGAACTGAACGGCACACGCCCTTCAGCAGTGTCTTCGGTTGCCGTAGCAGACTTTGCGTGACAACACTTGTCGCGGAGCATTCACTGATGCTTCTGTCTTGCCCTCGCGACCTTTTCTGTTGCTGTTGCGTCGGGTATTCTGTTGCACATACATTTGCTGTGCTATGCGCTATGGCGCACGTTTATTCGGAGCGTACTTTGACATTGCATCGGCTCCCGTACTGGGGCTTCTGGCGTTGTAATATCTCCCCTCTCCTGCCCCTCCCTCCTCCCTCCTCCTGCCCCTCCCTCCTCCTCCCTCCTCCCTCCACCCTGCTCCTGCCCGCTGCCTCCTCCCTCCTCCCTCCTCCCTCCCTCCCTCCTCCCTCCTCCTCCCCGCCCCTCCCTCCTCCCCCCTCCCTCCTCCTCCCCGCTCCTGCCCGCTGCTTCCTCCCTGCCCCCTGCCTCCTCCCTCCTGGCCGCGCTCCGCGTGCCTGGCTTGGCAACGACGGCATCGTCGTGGACCAGGACGCGCCAGCTGGGGGGGCGCGCGTGGGAGGAGGGGATGCCCGAGCCCGAGCTCGCCCTCCCTATTATATTCTCCCCCTCTCCTCCTGATGCCCATCGCACTCATCTCTTGTCCTCCTACTGTGTTCTCCTTCTCCTCCTC
>CAUYUJ010015479.1:87500-129306 GCA_963575745.1 Prorocentrum cordatum | reverse complement strand
ACGCCTTTTGGCCCCCACGCCATACCCTCCAAACGACGGAGCTCATGAGGACCACGAACTCCAGGCACTAGGGACCCACATCTCCGGACGATACCACGACCGCATGGAGCAGGCTGACGCACGCGACGATGTGGAACGCATGTTCGCCCTGGCAAACGAGGCCAGCCATGAGTACCATCTCACCCGGCTGCGGGACCTGCCGCCCCCACCGCCAGACCACCCAAAAAAGAAGTCCCCTACCATGCACGGGCTCACACCCACGTTCGAGGAGCGACCCGCCGTCCCCCGCGCCTTTCCCACCTACGGAGCTTCCACGATTCACATGAACCGCCTTCGCAAGCTCCATCGGCAACTTTGCGAGCTTCGCTTCATCGGACTGCACCATCATATAGACTGCCGTGCTATCCCGCCGTTACCTGGCGCAACGCATCGACTGCACGTGGGCCGCGGCCCGCCTTCTCTGCCACAAGCTGCGCCCCACGGCCCTCCTGGCTTTTCCTGACGCCTGGACCCCCGACGTGCCAGCGCCACGCGGAGAGCAGCTCGATCGTCTGATCCAAAATCTAGACTCGGAGCTGGCGCGACGTGCAAACCGAGCCAAAGCTGAACGCATTAAGATCTGGTCTGAGGGCGTCCGCGAGCCAAGCGGGCGAAAGGCGGCCATATACGCGCGGGCTGCCGACTGCTCGCCCACGGCGTATCTCCGCACGCCTACCACTTCCGACGATGCACAGCTCCACTGCGACATCACCGCCTTCAACCCTGACCAAGCTAGCACGGACGACAGTGACGCCGACACCGACGCCGGCGGCTTCAGCCCCGGCGACGGTAGCTCGCCCGACACGGACAACGACGACGGCCCCATTCGTGGCCCACTACCAGCCCAGGTCCCCGACGCCCTCCCCGCCAACGCTATCGTTGCCAACACCAAAGACATGCTCAAGCTCATGGTCGACACCTGGGAGCCCATCCTGGGCACGTACCGCGCTCGCGCGGGCCATGACGCCGAAGCTATGCCGAAGTGGGCGGACTTCTACGACGAATACCGCCAAGAGCTGCCTACGCCATCACCAGCAGCCCCCTTCCACCTTACCGACGACCAACTCATCCACTTCATTCGCACCCGTTCACCGCGCCGCGCGGGGGGACTCGACGGCTGGACGACCAAGGAGGCAAAGGAGTTACCCGACGACATCTTTCGCCTCTTCGCCAGCGTCTTACGTGCTATGCAACGCACTGGAACCATCCCCGAGCCCCTCCTGCACGTGCCAAACCCGTGCCTCCGAAAAGGCCGAGGGGAACTCCCGACGGACCAACGGCTTCTCTCGGTTCTTTCCGTGTGGATGTATGCGTGGGAGGCGCCGGCCTACCGTAGCCTCACGACCTGGCGGCAAGGATGGACCCATGCCACGAGCTTCGGCGCCGTTCCCAAAGCCACCATTGGGGATGTCAGCACTTCCCTCGCCCTGCGCATCGAACACGCCAGGACTTTACTCCTCCCCTTAGCTGGAGCAGCCCTTGACCGACAGAAGTGCTTCGACTACCTCATCACGGACATCTGTCTAAACCTTGCGCTGCACGCGGGGTGCCCACAAGACATCGTTACTGTCCGCCGAAACTTCTACAGACACCACAAACGCTTCATCCGCATGAACGGAGCGTACTCCAGGGACCTGGCCAGGACAAACGGTCACCTCCAGGGCAGCTCGTGGTCCCTGGATGACATCAAGCTGCTCATGTGCGTGTGGACAAAGAGGCAGCACCGATACGTTCCTCGATCACTCAGCACTACCTTCGTTGACGACAGCAACTCCACTACCCACACCGCTCCTGAGCTGCAGAAATCTTTCGACGAAACCGCCAAGTTTGACCGATTCTCCGGTCAACGCATTCACCCTGGTAAAGTGGCAGGGTGGGCGCTCACCGATGAGCTGCACGCCGCCGTCACACAGCTCACACTGGCGGATCGCCCCCTCCGAGTGGTCGATTCCTTCAAGCTCGTCGGGAGTTACATCAACGCCGAGGCAGCGCCGGCTCCAGCCGCGCTTAACCTCACGGCCACCGCAGTCGCCCGTGTGCGGAGGGCGACTATCCGCCTGCCGCGCATTGGCAAGCTCCCGTCGCCGATGCTTATCAAGGCGCGGCACGCCCGATCCCTGGCCGCCAGCGTCTGCACCACGGGCACCGACATCCAAGCACCATCAGGCCCAGCCAAGACTGCCTACAACAACGCCCTCAAGGCGGCTATCCGCCCCAAGGGGAACAAGTGGGTCGAGTTCTGGACTCTCATGGCCGTGTGCGTGCCGGGACACGCCCTTGAGATCGACGCCATCACGCAGCGTGAAGCATTCCTGTGCCTGCGGCGTCAGGTTAGCCGCGACGTCACACTCTGCGGGCTCGCCAGAGACCTCCAACACCACGTCCAGACCCTGTTTGGTGGAGGACCCGTCGGGCGACTCGTCCAGTCGCTCCAGCAGCTCCGATGGACCTGGCCCACATTTGGCATCATGTACGATGACTGGGGCTGCCCGATCAGCTGGCTGAATCTACCCCAAAACGCCTTCCTGCACATGCTGCGGGTCTCACAACGCAGGGCATTTCTGCGGAAGATCAAGCCACGGCGACACGACCTTGGCTACCTCGCCTCGGTCAGACAGGGCCTTGACCTCTTCGCCAGCACGTGGCTCGCGCGAACCAAAGGAGCAGCCAAATGCACTGCCCGGCAGCTGGCACTCCTCCTGAACTACCTGTCGGGCGGGGACCACACCCAACAGCGACGATCCCGATCCAACGCGTCGGCAGACCCCAGCCCCATGTGCCGCTACTGCGACGAGGAAGAGGAAACTCAGGAGCACACTGTCCGCGACTGTAAGTGCTGGGCCCGAGAAAGAGTTCCTCTCGCCACCCTCATCAGTGACGACCAGTGGGCCCGTCTTCCGCCGCACACAAGACACTGCGGGCTCTTCGACGAAGACCCAGCCCTCCTCGACCTGCAGGCCGACCTCGCGAGGGACCCGCTGCCACAGCCCATCCCGCGGCCCCCCCCTGAGGGTGATCCTGCGGCTTCAGCCCAGGACACCTACACCACCTACCTTGACAACGACACTGGATGGACATGGGTTTATGCTGCCACGGACGGTGCGTGCACCAACCAAGCCATCCCACTCCTAGCACGAGCGGGCTACGGCGTCTACTACGGCATCGACCACCGCATGAACTACAGTGCACGCGTTCACGGCCTAACGCAGAACGCCCAGGTTGCGGAGACCCTTGCCATCGTCCACCTGACGGCGTGTGCCGAACGGCCCGTGCACGTCTTCGTGGACAACCAGGCGGTGTCGATGGGTTTCAAAGCATCATCGACGGACATCCAGCGCCGCAGGGCACGCACGCGGAGCTCTGGGCAAGGATTCACCGATGTGTCATGGCCAAGCCCGACATGTTTCGCGTCGAAAAAGTCGCCAGCCACCTGGGAGACCTGGGCATCGACCTTGGGCTCATCGGGCCCATCGCGGAGGAGTTCAACCGTCAGGCCGACGCCCTTGCCACAGCGGCGGCACGCCCGCACAACCTCCCCGACGACATCGTTGAAGCTGCCAAAACCCGACATCGCCAAGCGACCGTGCTTCACGGGGTCGCTGTCGCCATCTACGAGCGCAGACACCGTACTCTGCCGCTCCCACACCGCAGGGCTGGGTTTACAGCGGCTGAACTCAGCAAAATGGAACCGAACCCCCTGCTGTCGGACCAGGCACTACCCGCGGCTGGACCAGACATCCCGCAGAACCCGGACGAGCTCTGGGCCGAGGCCCAACGTGCGATGTACGACGAACAGGAGGACGACCCGTTCGGCTTCGGCGGGGGACTAGACTTTTTTTTTTTCTTTATTTTTTTTTTCTTTTTTTTTTTTTTTTTTTTTTTTTCTTTTTTTCTTTTTTTTTTTTTTTTTTGTTTTTTTTTTGTTTTTTTTTTTTTTTTCTTTTTTTTTTTTTTTTTTCCTTTCTATTTTTTTTTTTTTTTCTTTTTTCTTTTTGTTTTTTTTTATTTTTTCTGGACGACGGGCCAGCCAGCTCCAACCTTGCCCCGTCGGGCATCCGCACGATGCCCACCTCGACTCCGCCACCGAGAGCGGCACCGCACCCACATGATGACGTCGCTCACCTCCAAGACGCCGACGAGGACTTTATGATCCCCTCGGATTGGGTGGCAGCATAGACGACGTCCCGCCGACACCCCACGCTGCCGACGATGCCGCTTCATCGAGTCGCCACCCGGTCACGCGGCCGACCTCTGAGCCCTCGCACGGCATCATGATTGGTCCCTCCGTGCCACCAACCCCGTCCCCCCACCAGCGCCAGCCCGCGGGGTCGGCTTCAGCCCCCCCGCAGGGCACTGAGCCAGTCAGGCCGTCGCGCCCCGTCCACGCTCCTACTGTTGCAGGCTGCGAGGCTGCGGCTCCTCCGTCCCCAGGGGGCGTGGCCCCAGCGGCTTCAGCCCTGGGACCGCGCGACACCCTCCAGTCGCCTCGCCACGGCGACGGCCGCCAGCGCACGGACCGCCGCACCGCGCTGGTCCACCACCTGGCCAGGCGCACCGAAGACCTCGCCCCCGCCGCGAGGCCCGCGGCCGCGGGCACAGAGCAGCCGCCCCGCACCGACCGCGAAGCCGAGCTGTCCCAGTCTATGGCCGCTCTCCAGCAGAGGTGCGCAGCTCTCGCCGCCGACCTTGCCGCTGCCCAAGCCCGTCAAGGCCCTTTGCTCCAGCGCCTCCACCGCGCTGGTCGTGCCTTCGCCGAGCTGCTTACACCCCCGCCCGATGGTGCTGCGCCGCCACTCACCCTCCATGCTACGCTGTCATCGCTCCGCGACGCTCCGCCTGGAGCCCCGCGCTAATCTCCGCCATTCTGCCTGCCCGTGTGCACGCGTGGCCCCGCGTCCACGGTGTCAGGGCGTGGGGGCGGGGGGTGCCCCGTCCCTGCGCGCCGCGCTGCGGCAAAGCGCCCAACTGGCGGTCTGCCAAGCCGCCTAGCCACGTGTCCGCACGTCGCCTTTCTTGTTGGGGCCTTCTTCGTCACGCGGTCTGACACGTGAGATCTTCACAGTCTGTCCGCCGTCCGTAGCTTCAGACGCAATGCGCCGGGGGAGGGGGTCTGTTGCCCGCCCTCGTATCTTAAGGCTGCACCGCCGCTAACAGTGTTTTGCGGGTTGACGCACCGCAGTGCGCCTCGCGGACGGACCCTGGTCCGCCTACTTGTCCGGTCTCTCTCTCTCTCTCTCTTTTTTTTTTTTTTTTTTTTTTTTTCTCTCTCTCTCTCTCTCTCTCTCTCTCTCTCTCTCTCCTCTCTCTCTCTCTCTCGCTCTTGCCCAGCACTCAGACCGCAGCCGCGACGCGAAGCGCCCCGCCTCGGAGCCAGACTCCCAGGCCTCGCGAGACCGGAGGGGTCCCAGCAGGACCACTGATTCGCGTCACCTCTTCTCACCAGACCGCCCGCAGCAATGGCCCCCAAGAAGCCGGACCGCCGTCGCTCTTCCAAGCACCCACCGAGTTCCCGTCCTGCTGCTGAAGGATCTCTCCTCCAACGCAAGCAGGACTGCATCGCAGCGTTCAAGCAAGCGGGGTCTGACCGCCCCACGGCCGCATACAACGGGCTTGCCGAACTGAACGCGGACGAGCTCCAGGCAACGTATGACATGCACAAGTCCAACACGAAGAAGCTCGGCAGCGCCCTGATCCGCATGTGTGCCACCAACCAGATCAGCTACACGCTTGACCATCACCAGCGCAGCAAGCCTAAGCGCATTGGCGGCGACACATCACACCCACCAGCGGGTTCCGCACGTCTTCAGACTGCGGACACCCAATTCATCGCCTTGGACCCGGCCTTTTGGAAGGTCCCCGTCCTCGCCGAACCCACATCCCCCGACGACGGCAAGACGTACAAGCCCAGTATCAGCCTCCACGACTACGAGAGCGGTGAGCGGCTGCTCCAACACCACCTCGAGCAGGGCAAGCGAACCACGGGCCAGCTCGCGATTGCTGTCATGGGCCCAAAAAACGACAACTACGTCGGTACCGAGCTCGCCGTCCCCGTCCTGAAGCGTCACCCCAAGGCGCCCAAAGTGGTCCACACGCACGTCCCCGTGACCGTGTACCAGCTGGGCACCAAGGAGGTCGCCTGCACGGAAAAAGTAGCCGTCGCCACCATCGACCCTGCCGACCACGTATGCTGGATTCGGGCGACCATACATGAAACCGAGGCCATCGCCGCAGTCCCCTCCATGCATCAGGCCTTCGAGGACCAGTTCTCGGGAGGTGCCCCCGTGAACGGTGGTCCACGCGCCAAGGGCCCTTTTCGAGGGGACTCCGCTCCACAGGACAAGGCGCGCCAAAACCAAAAGCACAGGGAGTCCAAGAAAGACGCTCGCCGCCAGGAGCTCGATAGTCAGCTCCAGGACACCTTCAAGGCCCTCTTCCACGGCAACTTTAAAGCCGTCACCATCCTTGAACCCTGCAAAAGCCTAGGCAGGTTTGGATCGGGCGTCGGGAAGAGGTCCCTGGCCGCCACCTTCGGCGTCAGTCTTCAAGCGGTCGACAAGGTCTTGGCGGGATCAGGGCAACTCGGCGCTACCTACGACCTCAGCAACGTAGGTGCTGACGAGCCCACCGCTGACAAGTATCAGACCGTGTGGTTCCCTGAGGACCATCCCATCACGATGGCAGATGCGTTCCAGAAGTCGGTGGAGTTCAAGGCCCTGGGAGTCGTCAGGCACGGCAAGTCAGGCTTACTGGGGATCCGTGTTCCACGGGGGTCAGACGCCGCCAGGGCTGCGGCCGTCAGCATCCGCGGCTGCGAGGCTTCCCTCGCCAAGACGCGCTACCGCATCACTGGCACTGCGGCACGCCACGCCACGCTGACCCAGCTCGCCAAGACTCTCACGGGCCCGTCCGTCAAATGGGACTGTGAGGTCTACCACACCGCCTGGGACCCAGCCACTGCGGCCCAGTTTGCCTCAGTGCGTGCCCATCGGCCCCCACTCACATACACGGTACAAGTTGCGGGGTGCCCCATCCCGTGGAGCATCACCGAGGCCCCGTTGGCTGAGGTGGTGCCAAAGCGGGACAACGTCACCATCGTCACGCCTACCACCATTACGGAGCCTGTGACGCCGCCAGCTCGTGGTGGCGGCTTCAGCCCCGCCACCGGCACACTCCTCACCAAAGCGGCCCAGAGCCCCTATCTCCACGACCTCATGACTGCCACGCCCAAAGGCAAAGGCGTCGCACCGCTCCTGATCCCCAAGGAGGAGCCTTTAGCCAAGCGCCACCGATCCTCCAGTGGGAAACGTGACGCCCCGCCGCACGCAAGGTCACACTGCGCCCCAGGCCGCAGCTCCTCTGCACCCCCGCACGGCACGGACGGAGCCGCTGAACAAACGGCCGCCCCAGGAGCAGGTGGTCATGACTCCCGGCATGGCACGGTGGCGGCAGAAGGCGGGGGCCACTCCGAAGGCGACGCTGCCACAGCCGCCGAAGTACCAGGCGACGCCGAGGACGTCGAGATCCTCTCATCAGGCGATGAATACAGCGAGGCCTCCCACGAACTTAACACCTTCGGTGAGCGCTTCGCATCGGCCTCTCAACCGCCAGATGCTGCCACGACCCGCATCCAGCACATGGAACAACAGCACGAGCTGCTAGCCAACACGGTGGATAACATGCAGGTCCAGCTTGCGGGCGTTCTCTCCTCCCAGGCCACGCTCACGGAGCACGTCTCGGGGTTGGAACGGGGGCTTGCCACCGTCGCCACCCAGCAACAGACGGCAACCGCCGAAGCTGCTGCACTGCGCGGCGACATCCAGGCCCTCCTCGGGCACCTCACGGGGGGCACCATCCACCTGCCACAAGTGGCCACTCTGGAAACTAAGAAGGAGGAAGCTGCAGCGGCCGCTGATCCCGTGGCTGTCTGCGGGTGGATCGACCAGCCAGGCCAGGTCACCCCAGGGACGGGGCCCCCAGGGGCTGACAAAGGCAAAGACAAGGGTCGGGCCACCCAGGAACCCTATTGAAGGTGCCTCAGAGAGCCCGCCTCAGCCCTCCGAGGAAGCGCCTCCAGAGGCATCTCTTCCCTCTTCGCGTTGTATCTCCTTCTTGTCACCTCATGTCTGTTTTGGCAGCAGCACGCGCAAGCTATCTGGTGTAGGGACACCCGCAGTCTTGCAGGGGGCGTGATTGTTGCAATGTACATGAGCATTCAGGGGTATTCGAGGACGTGTGCCGACATGCAGCTTTTGGCTCATCGCTCGCGCCGCCTGCCTGGCCTCGCCATCATGCGGCGCCTTGCCTGCAGCATGGCCCTCCCTTTGCTAGCTGGAGCACACCCGTCTTCAGGCGGTGCGCCCCAGCACGTTTTCCTTTACGATGACAGCAGCATCTACAAGTACGATCATTGCACCATTTTGGACCCGATCGTGAACAGCACCGCCGCCGCGGGTCCGTGCGGCAAGGGACCGTTGGGCGCCATCGCGAGTGCATGTACGCCCTCGTCAACTACGACACATGCATCGCAGTCCACCCTCAGCGTGGCCTCGACCGTCGTGCAGCACACCCTCGACGGGGCCGCTGACCAAGGCCATGCACACAGTGGCGGCTTCAGCCCCGCTGTCGTGCCCCGCTATAGTCCCACGGGTCTCATTACCCCCCTGTGCGCCAGAGGCGAACCCGAGGAGGACCCCGCTTTCTGGCACCTGATGATGATCCGAGCCCGGCTCATACCGTGCGCTGCGGCGTGGGCACCAGGTGAGGACCACCAGGACGTGTTCTGGGCATGGCTCGAGGACTGCGTCCCGTACATCCTGGCGACGCTCCATCTGCCACAGTATGACCACTTTTTCCAGGAGGACTCCGAGGAGAAAAACGACGCCCTGCGCCAGCGCACCGCGATCGACATGTGTGAGGACATCTGGTATAGAGCGGGCCCTGACAGACAGCGCACCAACCGCAACCTCACTCGTATCCAGGGCAGCCGCGAGTACTCCACCCGCTACTTTGGCCTCCTTCTGGAATACCAGGGCGCTCGTGCTCAGCTCGTCGGCCCTGAGGCTTTCACGGCACCCTTGCCGTCATACCTCTCACGGGCCCACGCCTTACTACCAAGAGGCCTCCCTCCACCTGACCAAGACGCCCTGGCGTACCTCGCGGACGCGATCCTGCACCACCCGACAGACATGCAGCCGCTTGTCGAGGCGGAGCTCGCCGCGGCACCGATGGAACCGCTAAACCCACCACCGCCAGCTGGCCTCGCCCAGCACGCCACAGGTGAGCAGGTCGCAGACGACCCCATATCATGGCTGCTCCAGCACATCGCGGCCAGCGATATCAGCAACATACCCCAGGACTCGTTCCACGCGTCGGACGATATCAGCAACATATCCCTGGGCTCGTTCCACGCGTCGGACGATAGTCAGGACGACATGGAAACCCAGGATCGTGACGGCATGACACCACCAGGCGACACGGCCCAGCATGACCGTGACAGCGAACCCCACTCAGGGCACACCCCGTCGCACAGCAGTCCGCCCAACGACTCGGCCCAGACCGACCCCTGCGCACAGCTCAACGACGCTGAAGGCGCCACTGTCGCCGACGCGACAAGCCATGCTACTGCATCGCCAGCTCAAGCCAGCCCGCGCAGTGGCGGCTTCAGCCCCGCTGCAGCACTGGCTGGACCTGGACATCTCCAGACCGCAGGTGGCAGCACCACGCCCCGCACTCCTGTCTGCCGTGTTAACGGGACTGACTCCAATCTCAGCTTTATCGACCACTGGCAGGCCGACATCGATAACGACCCCATCGACGACGCGAACCCAGATGCCAGCGGCACCTACGACGCCCAGCACAGCGCAGCGGCATCACGACACTGTGGCTGCCTCATTTGCCTCTTTGTAGCCACGTACGCCATCGTGATAGCAATGCCGAAAAAGGACCAGATCGATGGGTACCTGCCGACACCGAGCCGAGACCCCAGCTACCGACAACGACGACGACGTCAAGCGGCGGCACCAGGCCCATCTGTGCCCACCACACCCCGACGCACAACGGCATACAACGTCACGTCCGCATTGTGGGGTACTCTCATGTGGGCCAGCGCCAAACTCAGAGATATTGTCTCGGGTGGAGCCAGCGCAGTCGGGGTCGGCCTCGGGGGTGTCCTGAAATGGGCCAGCGGCAAACTCGGAGCTATCGCCACTGGCGGAGTGGTGTGCGGTCTTCTTCTTGTCGGCGCCAAACTCCTCGCTCAAGGAGCCGTCGGACACGTAGGAGCCCGCATCTGTGCGCGTGCCCTGGACTCATCCACGGCCCAGTGGTGCCTCCGCTGTTGCCAACCGATCAGGAGGCCGCGCGATGAGGCCACATACACAATGCCACGCACGCTTGCCGAAGAACACGAGGACCAGCACGTGCACTCACTCCGACATCCGCTGCTACAGGAACACTACGCCGCAGCAGTTGCCGCCGCAGTCGCCGATGTCACCACCGCCACCACCGCCGCCATCGTTGAAGTCACTGCCGCCGTATCGCGAGCCTCGTCCGTCACACCACGATCGACCAGCCCGTCTCTGCGATACGGTTCCAAGAGCGGCGCGGTCTACGGTAATCCACCGACTCACGAAGACGCCACAGCCCACGCCAGCGACGCCGAGGCAAGGGAACCACGTGAGCGCACCCGCGACAGGCCGTGGTCCATCTTCCGACATGCAGATGCTCGTGGTTCCTCTTCCGACACGGACACCCAACCACCACGTCGGCGAGCACGCTATGCATCACCCGCCAGGCCCCAGGCGCCTTTAGGCCCTGGTACGCCCCATCTAGCCCTCAAGCCACCGACGCGCAACTTACGCAACACTATTCAGCGCGACCCAGCGGTGCCCGTGCCGCCGACGAGCATCCTCAACGCCCTGTACCAAAACGGCTTTGCGCTTGGTAACAGTGGCGTGTCTACAGAGGACATCAAAGACGCTCTGCGACTTCACGACCATCCTCGATTCACCCATGATCTAACACTCCAAGCGCTGGGGCCGTGGACTGACATCATGCAGAGGCCCCCGAACCGCCTCACTTGGGTGCTCGAAGACTCGGGCGGAAACTCAGGCGAGACGATTTTCCCCTACCTCACGTGGGACCTCCGCAAACCCACCACCGACGCGCCCACTGTCTTCTGGCATGGGACCCGTGGCGACCTTGCGGCCCGTCTCGCCGCCAGCGGAGGGCACCTCTTGCCAGGCCCCCGCCGTGAAACGAAGGGTCGAACTGGCACCAACGTTGGCCGCACGTACGTGAGTGTGCACCCTTCGCTGGCCGCGTGGTACGCAGTGCCGCCCCACCCGCCCTACAGCCTCGAAGACGACACCCTCGCGTGGGGACCCATCGCGCTCGGGATGTGCGAGGCCACCCAACCACCGAGCGGTGAAAACTGGCACAACTTCGTGAAAGGGGAGGCCCACGGAGCGCGCCTCATCTACCCTCGGGTCCTGGGCCTCCTCATCCGCATGGACTGGTGTGCCCCCACGGAAGCTGCCTCCAGGTGCCGTGCCTTGCCACAAGTATTTGGCATGGGCGACTGTGCGCACGCCCTCCACATCGCTGGCTACGATCATCCAGATCTCCGTGAGGCCGCTGAAGCCCACGACCAGGAAGCTAGCACTCGGCGCAGGCTGGGCATCGCGGCAGCGTGGCCACCGCCGCAGGCACTATACTCGCCAGAGGCAGCGCGAGCATGGGCCAAACAGCATTACGACACTGAAGCAGCCACCAGGGCCGACCCCAACCAGCCCCGGCCACGCGTCTCGCTGCGCAGGCTCCAGCTGGACCCGCAGTCACTGATCGACCTTGTGTACACTGGCTTGCAAGCCGTCCCCGTGCGGGGGCACCCCGAAGCACGCGAGTCGCGCCCCAGCGGCTCCAGCCCTGGGGCCGAGCCTGGTCCACCGCGCACCTACCAGTCAGGTGCCGCCCTGGCACACAGTCCAGACCGCTCATCGACGACACCAGGAGACGACAACCGCCGTATGCCGTCCCTCATCAGGGCTGCCGCGGCCCTCGCCCGAGGCCACGCCCGCCCACGGCGATCCGCCTCTCGTGCGTCACGGCAGAGTGGCGAAAACTCCACCTCGGACTACAGCGACATCGAGACGTGGGAGCACATCGTGACGGAAGTGGAGCCGACCGCCTACCACGTTCTCGCCTTCCACGTCCGTGATGTGCGGGCCCGTGTCAATGCCCCTGGCATCGAGGTCTGGCTTGACCCTGGCGATCACCACGACGGCGCCTACTTACCGTGGGGGACGACCGTCATGGGCCATCGCGTTATCGACCCTGAGGTGGTGGGTCGCGACGGCTGGGTCATCCTCCACCACGACCATGGCGATACCACTACCAAGCTCTGGGCACCGACCCAAGTCCACGTCAAGGCGGATGACACGTGGCGCACGGTCATGGTACCAGCGGACATGGGGCCCCAGTGGATAGAGCGCCACGCCGATGACGCTCGCCTCCCCGCCGAGGTCGTCCGCACTACAGGCCAGTCCTGGTTTGCCGACGTCTGGCCCTTGTGGGATCGACCTCGACCCCACCCTGACGACCCAGGCACAAACGAGCAAGCGCTCCCGCCCCTACCAGGACGCTGGTCATGCCTACAGTGCCGATTTCAATGCTGCCAGTACTGTGCGGCCCGCCGCAACACGCAGCTCGGCACCTCGGGCCAACCAACGTGCCCAGACTGCGCCCTCAGCGGACTACGTGCACCTATGGACTGGTCCACGGACTACTCTTGCAACAGCTGGACGTGTGCATTCAGCACCGACAACAGGGACTCTGACACATGCTGCCTCTCCAGCAGGTGCCCTCACCCGCCCAGTCCACACAGCCTGCTCGACGTCCGTGCCACAGGGATGCCGCCGCACATCCTTGCCCGCCAATTTGGCAACGCGCCAGCCCACCACGACCTCAAGGAGCCCCCCCGAGCGCCTTCAGGCCCCGGGGGGGAGCCTCCACAACCAGGCCAAGCTGGTTACCAGGGTCAATGGTACCTTCCACCGAGGCCGCGGCGGGTCCCCAGGCAGGGATTGCCCGACGGCACGCGGCGGCCACCTGGGTTCACAGGAACGGGGATGCCTGAAGACCCGTCCCCCGACCAACCGCTGTGGAGGGAAGGCTACGTGCTCTTCGGCCCCCACCAGGCCCTCAAGGAGGACTTCACCTTCAACAAAACGGTCCGCCGACCTTATTCCCTAACCATCACCAACATGCACAGGGATCGTGTCACAGTCAGGACCGTCTGCGAGTGCATCGCCGAGCGCATCCACACTACCCGCACCCGCTGGCGGGATGTGGTACTGTACTGGGACGCCGAGGGCGGCCCTGGGCCTCAAGCTCTCGACTACGACATGCGCCTCTGCGACGCCATGGTGAGCCGAGCCACGACCGAAGCCGAGCTGAATCACGATCGCAGCAACCGTGGTAGTTTCTGTCTCTATGGACCAGCGCACCAGCGCGCCGTAAACATCACGGCGCTCCCCGAGCCGCAGAACATTGACTACATGGAGCATGTGCGGCGATATTCACCCGTCGGGGAGACTTACCCAGACCACGCCTTCGAGCACGTCTACCAGGGCTGGCGGCGGCCCGACGTGCCCACCGTCCTCCCCGACACCCGCCCGCTCTCGAGAGCCGACCAGCAGCGCTACCAACAGCACCAGCAGCGCATTCAGCAGCGCGACCAACGCGACGCAGGTCAGCCGAGCACTCCACGCAACCGCTCCCCCGCGCGTGTCCCGACAGGCGGCAACACGGTGTACGGCGGGGGTGCCGCCTATCACCGTGGCCCCATTGGCGCCAGGCCCGCGGCGGTTGGAGCAGCTGCCTCCAGCTACGGCCATGCCCCCCACGCCAGGGTGCATCCAGCGGCCATCGGTCACTCGCGGGCACTCGTGCAGTCCCCCCCACGGGCCACCTCGCCCGTGCCAGGGTCCACGCGTGCCTGGGGCCACTACCCAGGCCGCCATGACAGCACACCCAGCAACCAACCCGCAGTGCTAACCCCTGCGGCTTCAGCCCAGGGGGCTGCACCAAGCCGTGGCAGGACAGGGCGCCCTGAAGGATGGCGCGATGCGAACGTGCGCGCTTGGCAACCGCGCCAACACACGCCCCCGCCAAACGTGGCCGCATCGCTGCGCCCTGCCCAGGCAAAACCTGCCCCACCTGTGCGAGAGAGGCAGCCGCTCGTCCCGCTCGTCCTCACGTACACCCAGGCGCACCACAGCGCCTCCCCGCGGCACAGCGACGGAAGTGCCCACCACATCAGCCCCCGCCCCGACGCTGTTGACCCTGACCAGGCCACAGCCACGGCGGAGGGCGGCGCAGGCGGCCCCCGCCAGCCCAGCCCATCACCCTGCGCGGCGCCGATCCGATCCCCGAGCAGGGCGGATTCCGAGCGCGCTAATGCCCAGGCGACCTCGCCACGCGACCGCCACACGGGCGGGCGCGTCCCGCGCAGCAGGTCCTGCAGCCGCCACAGCTCACGCAAGGCCCCAGGGAGCTCCACGAGCTCGCCGCCTCGCGAGACTCAGGCTGATGGCCGAGCCCCCGAAGTGGTGCCACGCTTCGGTGCCAGCGTCATCGAACCTGGCCAGGTCGACCTCTCTCCGACGCCGTCCACGGACCACGAGCCGCCGCTGCCCACCCGCGTGATCGTCCCCATCGACGAGGCGCCGACCTTCGACCCGTTCAAGAACAAGTACCGTGTCAAGGACCTTGCGGCGGGTTTCGGCGGTGGCTCACCGCTCTCACCTCAGAGTCGGGGCGGAGCCCCCGCCACCTCAGCCGCTGCCGCGGCAGCGGCGGCCCCGCGGGGAATCAGCCCTGTCCGCAACGCGGGCCTCACGGCAGCGGGCATGGACGAGGCCCAGCGCCAGGCCACCGACCGCGCTGCTCGAGCTGTTCCACCAGATGCTGCTCATCAAGATACTGACGGGGCGGGCGCGCCACCGCAGGACGGACCAGCGGTGTCGCGTGCGCAGTATATGCGCGTGCGTTGTGCCGCTGCCGCGCCGAGCCGCCGCCGCTGGTTCGCTTTTGCTTTTGTGTTCGGCAGGACGGATCGAGGAGTCGCCTCCCTCTCCCTCTGCTACCGTCTCACCTCTCCTCCCCTCGTCCCCTATGGTACAGGAGTGAGGAGGATTTTTCGAGACAGTTTTACTGACGTTTATGAACCCCCCCTGGCGCAGTGCCGACCATGTCTCGCCTATACTTCTGGCCTGACGGCGGCTTCAGCCCCGGTCAAGCTAATCCATAGGAGCGCCATGAGCTCCTACTGTGGCCAAGCCTTCTACCTGGGCGAGGGTCAGGCTGACCTACACCGTGCGGGGCGTGCAAACCCCAGCTCCACCGATGGAGACGGGCCAGGTCGCTCCATACACCTCGTCAGCCTAAACATCACCAGTCTCTCAGCGAACTGGCCAACCATCACCGCTCTTGGTGTCGACCACAACGCCGCAGTCATAGCACTGCAGGAGACCCGACATGCCAAGCCGACCAGACAAGCCATCGCTACCAGCGCCGCCAATCCACACCACGGGGGATACCACGCCAGTCTTGGACCTGACCTGGATCTGGCGCGAGCCCAGCGCAGAGCTGCCCACGGCGGCACAGACCACACCGTCGTGGGCAACACTGGCGCCTCGGGAGGGGTCGCCATCCTCTCTAAGGATGCCATTGTCGACTCCACTGTCGACGACACTGCGCCCTGTATCGTCGCCCTCAAGGCCAAGAAAAGATGGCACGAGGCCTTTCTCCCGCTCTGCACTCAGCACCGCCGCAGGCGGCGACGAAACAACCACGGGCCCGCTGGGATCTACATAGCGAGCCTCTACGGGGTTGCTGGAGGAGACAGCACAGATCTTTTTCGGCTCGCTGACTGCGCCGCCGCAAGGGTCGGCTCAGCCCCGTATTTCATCTGCATGGACGCCAACACGAACATCGACGACAATCCACACCTGCTGCACATGATGCAGCACGGATGGTTTAACGTCGCTGAGGGCACACCAGACCACACCATGCACACATACGGCAATATCCCTGACTGGGACCGCGTCACCAAGTGCCCCCGCACTTCGCGCATCGATTATATCATTGCCAACCAAGCGGCGCGATCCCTTGTCACCGACTTCTGCTATCTGCGCGACTTGCCAGCGAAGTCCCATGTTGGCCTGCAGGTCACGCTTGACCTCAGTCGCCTCGACCATACGGCCCGACGCCTTCTTGCCCCCACGCCCTACCCTCCCAACGATGGAGCTCACGAGGGTCACGAATTGCAGGCTTTAGGGACCCTCATCGCTGGGCGATGTCAGGACCGCATGGAGCAGGCCGACGCACGCGACGACGTGGAACGCATGTTCGCCCTGGCTAACGAGGCCAGTCATGAGTACCATCTCACCCGTCTGCGCGACCTGCCACCTCCACCGCCTGACCACCCAAAAAAGAAGCCCCCCACCATGCACGGGCTCACGCCCATGTTCGAGGAGCGACCAGTTGTCCCCCGTGCCTTCCCCACCTACGGAGCTTCCACGATACACATGAACCGACTGCGCAAGCTCCATCGGCAACTCTGTGAGCTTCGCTTCATCGGACAGCACCATCATTTAGACTGCCGTGCCATCCCGCCGTACCTAGCGCAGCGCATCGACTGCACGTGGACCGCGGCCCGCCTCCTATGTCACAAGCTGCGCCCCACGGTTCTCCTAGACTTCCCCGAGGCCTGGACCCCCGACGAGCCAGCACCTCACGGAGAGCACCTTGACGGTTTGATCCAAAACCTCGACTTAGAGCTGGCGCGACGTGCGAACCGTGCCAAAGCTGAACGCATCAAGATATGGGCTGAGGGCGTCCGCGAGCCAAGCGGGCGAAAGGCGGCCATATACGCACGGGCTGCTGACAGCTCGCCCACGGCGTATCTCCGCACGCCTACCACACCTGACGATACGCAACTCCACTGCGACACCAACGCCTTCAAACCTGACAAAGCTAGCACGGACGATAGCGACGCTGACACCGAAGCTGGCGGCTTCAGCCCCAGCGACGGTAGTTCGCCCGACACGGACAACGACGAAGACCACACTTGTGAACCACCACCTGCACAAGTCCCCGACATTCTCCCTGCCAACGCCATTGTTGCTAATACCAAAGACATGCTTAAGCTCATGGTCGACACCTGGGAGCCCATCTTGGGCAGGTACCGCGCCCGTGCAGGACATGACGCCGAAGCCATGCCGACGTGGGCTGACTTCTACGACGAGTACCGACAAGAGCTGCCTACGCCATCACCAGCTACCCCTTTCCACCTCACCGACGACCAACTCATCCACTTTATTCGCACCCGTTCACCGCGCCGTGCGGGGGGACTGGACGGCTGGACTACTAAGGAGGCTAAGGAGTTACCCGACGACATCCTTCGCCTCTTCGCCAGCGTCTTACGCGCTATGCAACGCACTGGCACCATCCCAGAACCCCTCCTTCATGTGCCAAACCCGTGCCTCCGAAAAGGCCGAGGCGAACTCCCAACGGACCAACGACTTCTCTCGGTGCTTTCCGTTTGGATGTATGCGTGGGAAGCGCCAGCTTACCGCAGCCTCACGGACTGGCGGAAAGGATGGACCCACGCCACGAGCTTTGGCGCTGTCCCCAAAGCTACCATTGGGGACGTCAGCACCTCTCTTGCCCTGCGCATCGAACACGCCAGGGCCTTACTCCTTCCCTTAGCTGGGGCTGCCCTTGACCGACAGAAGTGTTTCGACTACCTCATCACGGACATCTGCCTTAACCTTGCGCTTCACGCGGGGTGCCCCCAAGACATCGTTACTGTCCGCAGAAACTTCTACAGTCGCCACAAACGCTACATCCGCATGAACGGAGCGTACTCTAAGGAATTGGCCAGGACCAACGGTCATCTCCAGGGAAGCTCTTGGTCCCTGGACGACATTAAGTTGCTCATGTGTGTGTGGACCAAGAGACAGCATCGATACGTTCCGCGATCACTCAGCACTACCTTTGTTGACGACAGCAACTCCACTACTCACACCGCGCCTGAGTTGCAGAAATCTCTTGATGAAACCGCCAAGTTTGATCGATTTTCAGGTCAACGCATTCACCCTGGCAAAGTGGCGGGGTGGGCGCTCACCGACGAGCTTCACGCCGCCGTTACCCAGCTCACTCTGGCGGAACGGCCCTTACGCGTGGTCGACTCCTTCAAGCTCGTCGGGAGTTACATCAACGCCGAGGCAGCGCCGGCTCCAGCCGCGCTTAACCTCACGGCCACCGCTGACGCCCGTGTTCGGAGGGCGACTAGTCGCCTGCCGCGCATTGGCAAGCTCCCATCGCCGATGCTTATTAAGGCGCGGCACGCCCGTTCCCTTGCTGCCAGCGTCTGTACCACGGGCACCGACATTCAAGCCCCATCAGGCCCCGTCAAAACTGCCTACAACCATGCCCTTAAGGCGGCTATCCGCCCCAAGGGAAACAAGTGGGTCGAGTTTTGGACTCTTATGGCCGTGTGCGTCCCAGGACACGCCCTGGAGATTGACGCCATCACGCAGCGTGAAGTTTTCCTGTGTCTGCGGCGACCGGTTAATCGCGACGCTACACTCTGCGGTCTCGTCAGGGATCTCCAACACCACGTTCAGACCCTGTTTGGTGGAGGACCTGTCGGACGACTTGTCCAGTCGCTCCAGCAGCTCCGTTGGACCTGGCCCACATTTGGCATCATGTACGACGACTGGGGCTGCCAGATCAGTTGGCTGAACTTACCCCAAAACGCCTTCCTTCACATGCTGCGGGCCTCACAACGCAGAGCCTTTCTGAGGAGGATCAAGCCACGGCGTCACGACCTTGGATACCTTGCCTCTGTCAGACAGGGCCTCGACCTCTTCGCCAGCACGTGGCTCGCCCGAACGAAAGGAGCAGCCAAATGCACTGCCTGGCAGCTGGCGCTCCTCCTGAACTACCTGTCGGGCGGGGACCACACCCAACAGCGACGATCCCGATCAAACACGTCTGCTGACCCCAGCCCCATCTGCCGATACTGCGACGAGGAAGAGGAAACTCAGGAGCACACTGTCCGCGACTGCAAGTGCTGGGCCCGAGAAAGACTCCCTCTCACCACCCTCATCAGTGACGAGCAGTGGGCCCGTCTTCCGCCGCACACAAGACACTGCGGGCTCTTCGATGAAGACCCAGCCCTCCTCGACCTGCAGGCCGACCTCGCGAGGGACCCGCTACCTCAGCCCATACCGCGGCCCCCACCTGAGGGAGATCCTGCGGCTTCAGCCCAGGACTCCTACACCACCTACCTTGACCACGACACTGGTTGGACATGGGTCTACGCTGCCACGGACGGTGCATGCACCAACCAAGCCATCCCATTGCTAGCACGAGCGGGCTACGGCGTCTACTACGGCATCGACCACCGCATGAACTACAGTGCACGCGTTCACGGCATTACGCAGAACGCACAGCTTGCGGAGACCCTCGCCATTGTCCACCTCACGGCATGTGCTGAACGGCCCGTACACGTTTTCGTGGACAACCAGGCGGTGGTCGATGGGTTCCAAAGTATCATCGACGGACACTCACCACCGCAGGGCACGCACGTGGAGCTCTGGGAAAAGATCCACCGATGCGTCATGGCCAAGCCCAACATGTTCCGCGTCGAGAAAATCGCAAGCCACCTGGGAGACATGGGCATCGACCTCGGGCTCATCGGGCCCATCGCGGAGGAGTTCAATCGTCAGGCTGACGCCCTCGCCACAACGGCGGCACGTACTCATAACCTTCCAGACGACACCGTCGAAGCTGCCAAAACACGACATCGCCAAGCGACCGTGCTTCATGGAGTCGCTGTCGCCATCTACGAGCGTAGACACCGCACACTCCCCCTCCCACACCGCAGGGCTGGGTTTACAGCTGCGGAACTCAACAAAATGGAACCAAACCCCCTGCTGTCTGACCAGGCACCACCCGCGGCTGGACCAGACATCCCACAGAACCCGGACGAGCTCTGGGCCGAGGCCCAACGGGCGATATTCGACGAACAGGAGGACGACCCGTTCGGCTTTGGCGGGGGCCTTGACTTCCTAGGCGACGGGCCAGCCAGCGCCAACCTTGCCCCGTCGGGCACCCGCACGTCGCCCTCGACTCCGCCACTGAGAGCGGCATCGCACCCACATGACAACGCCGCTCACCTTCAAGACGCTGACGAACAGGAGGACGACCTGTTCAGCTTCGGTGGGGGATCGGACGCTTTGGACGACGGACAAGTCAGCGAAAACCCTGCCCCGTCGGGCAACCTCTCGACGCCTACCGCGACTCCGTCCCCGAGAGCGACATCGCCCCCATACGATGATATCGGCCACCGCCAAGACGCCGACGACGACCTGGGTGACCCCCGCGGACTGAGTGGCATAGACGACGCACCGCCGACACCCCACGCTGCCGACCATGCCGCTCTACCGAGACGCCACCCTTCTACGCGGCCGACCTCAGAGCCCTCGCACGGCATCATGATTGGTCCCACCGCGCAAACCACTCCGCCCCCCCACCAGCGGCAGCCCGCGGGGGCGGCTTCAGCCCCCCCGCAGGGCACTGAACCAGACAGGCCCTCGCGCCCCGTCCACGCTTCCATCGTTGCTGAGCGAGAGGATGCGGCTCTCCCGACCTCTCGGGGCGTGGCCCTAGCGGCTCCAGCCCTGGGGTCGCGTGTTCCCCTCCAGTCACCTTTCAAGGGTGACGGACGACAGCGTACAGGGTGCCGCACTACGCTAGTCCACCATCTGGACAGGCGTACCGAGGACCTCGCCTCTGTCTCGAGGCCCTCGGCCGCTGGCACTGAGCAGCCACCCCTCACCGACCGCGAAACCGAGCTGTCCCAGGCTATGGCTGCTCTCCAGCAGAGGTGCGTTGCTCTCGCCGCGGACCTCACTCACCATCCAAGCTATGCTGTCATCGTTCCGCGGCGCTCCACCTGGTGCCCCGCGCTAATCTCCTCCTCTCTGCCTGCCCGTGTGTACGCGTGGCTCCGCGTCCACGGTGTCAGGGCGTGGGGGCGGGGGGGGCCCCGTCACTGCGCGCCGCTTTGCGGCCAAGCGCCCAACTGGCGGTCTGCCAAGCCGCCTAGCCACGTGTCAGCACGTCGCCTTTCTTGTTGGGGCCTCTTTCTTTACGCGGTCTGACAGGTGAGATCATCACCGTCTGTCCGCCGTCTGTAGCGTCTGTCGCACTGCGCCGGGGGAGGGTTTTTTTGTTGCCCGCCCTCGTATCTAAAGGCTGCACCGCCGCAAATAGTGTTTAGCGAGTTGTCGCACCGCAGTGCGCCTCGCGGACGGACCCTGGTCCGCCTACTTGTCCGCTCTCTCTCTTTCTCTCTCTCTCTCTCTCTCTCTTTCTCTCTCTCTCTCTCTCTCTTTCTCTCTCTCTCTCTCTCTCTTTCTCTCTCTCTCTCTCTCTCTCTTTCTCTGCATATATATATACATATATATATGTATGTATGTATGTGTATATATATATACACACACACACATATATATAGAGAGAGAGATGTATATATATGTGTGTATGTATGCATGTGTGTATGTATGTATGTATGTGTGTGTGTATATATATATACATACATACATACATACATACATACATACATTAACATGTATACACATAACTACATACACATATACATATATATATATATATATACACACATACATATGTACATATGTGTGTATGTGTGTGTATCTATATGTAAGTATGTATATGTATATACACATGTGTATACGCATATATATATTTATATATATATAGGTAGACATTGCATTCTAGATTTAAAATAATTCCAACCTGGATTTAAATAAAATCGTTGAGCGCGTGCTGATTCATATGATAGAAAATGCTATAAATCTAGATTTAAATGAATTAGTATCTCGAATCATAATCGATAAGTGAGTACCTGCATGAAATCTGAGGTAGACCGCTTCTAAAGTGAAAGAAAAGTGAGTTCCCAGCCAGACGATGTTGTGTTGATGTATGTTTGTGTGGTTTGTCAGTTTCTATTTGGCAGTTGTTCGGTTCAGTGTGATGCGATTTATTTCAAGAGTTCTTACATCAAATTTTGTTTTGTGTGACGTGAAGAGAATGAGTGTGTATATTATGTTTGTGTTTTCAGCATTCGAGTTTTATATAATGTGCGTAAGGTAGAGTGTTTCTGAGCAGAATTGATAGTCGAGTAAGTGCAAGAGAAGGAAAGGAGACATCTAGTTTAATGCGACAGAGCGTTGTCAATCCGAACCATACAGAGAGTTAATACCTACAAAGAAAGTCAGAACAGAGATAATCACAAACGTATGCAACAATGCAAGACGTTTTATCCAGACCAAAAATTCGAAAGAATATAATTTCGAATTAAGGTGTGAGAGGATAAGTCGAAAGATATTTTAATATGTGAAAAGATTGTTCAAAGACATATATTTGTTTCGAGCCAAAGCGATTTTCGGGTAATGATGTTTTGTCCATCAAGTCTATATGATTGATTCATTTATGTTCATGCAATATTCGATTTCAGTACATATCGTCACACATATTTGCACAAATTCAGAATTTCAATTTATAGTTCCACCAAGTTTTATGCGAACGAGTAAGCATATTGTCAATTGGAGAGCAAATTGAAGCCATCAGTGAATCGATATCCAATTTGGTGTTTTGAAGAGAGTAAAATCATGTTTCGTTATAGCTTAAAGAGCGAGAGATATTATGGTATGCGCATGAAATGTAAATGATTACGGGAATTGTTGCGCGGTATTATATTTTTGGGATTTTATTCAGGAAATAAAGTAATACAACAATTTTACATGCGTTGTTTTTGTTTTCGTTATTTATGTAGGAGATAGAGACAGTCATGAGTTATTAGTATTTCAATATAGTTCAATCGATTGATACAAGAATTATTCATGGATTTCGTGCGTTTATATGGAAAGTTTATTAGTCGGTTTACCATGCAAAAGAGATGTAGTGTTATTTTTTTTTATATTATGTTCGAACAAGTATTAAACAAGAGGTTTAAGACAAGATTCGACAGCCAGTGTAAAGAATCGCATGTTTTTTTCGATATAAACGACCCGTAAGTATTGGGTTTAAGTTGACATACGATACCGAATTTCATAGATTTTGACTTTTTTGTACAGCGATGCAATTCGATTTTCAGCTCTATTTGTTCCCCGTAGAAAATTGCGAACATTTGCGACGGGCATTATTCAGGCGTTTTGGGCCAGTGGTCAAGACAGTTTCATTTCGATTCGCGACGTACGCGGAGCACAGCCGAACGAAATGATAGAGAAGGTCAGAGGTAGTCGAGTAGAGTTGAATGCAATTTAGGACATTTCCATGAGGATCGCGTTTATTAAACATATTTCATGCAAACGTGCGGAATTAGTTGTCCACAGTCGAGCAGGAGAGATTTGTTTGTAGTGCTAAAGTATAAGTCATGGAAGGCCGTTGAAAACAAAAATTGCAGACACGCAAACGTGGAAATTGCGATAACGAGTTCCGATGCAGGTGTTTACGATTTGATGCGGCATATCAAGTTTCGCCAGCGGTATATAATTATATATATTCAACAGACCAAAGAAGTAGCACGAGTCGACATATTCAGAAAGGTTGGTTTCGGAGAATTTTCTGTTTAGTTAGAGTTTTATATTCAAGATTATTTGAAGCAGTCATAACGCCGTATTGATTCGAAGTTTGGTGGGAAGCAGAAAAAAAACGAAGACAAAATTTGAAAATCACAATTGATATCAAATTATTGTTACGCCGCGTTTGTTGAGATGAAGAATACATCCGCAAATTGTTTTCAAGAGAAACCAGAATTTTTTCCATGATCGATTCTTCAGGAGATTTTATTTTTAGCGCCGTTAGTCGATATATTTTTTTTCGAAATTCGAGTTTGAAGTTTTGAGATAGCGACACATGTTTTGTTTAATTCGTTTTTTCCTGTTTTTTTGTTCCCTTTGTTTCTCCTTGTGCCCGTTCGCCATTCTCGAGCAGTTTAACGATTTGTTCAGGTCGAGTTTTTCAACGATTTGTTGAAGACATTGTTCGAGATGATTTAATATTGACGGGTATTGTAAATCAAATTTGCGACCCGTTTCTTGTTTGTTTTATTTGATTAGTTTAGCTGGTAAAATTTGTATGTGCCCTAACATTAGATTTTACACAGGTAGACGTGTCGTGCTTTGCAGATTAAGGGAACGAGCAAGACTTGGCTGAAACAGATCACGACATTAAATTCGGTATAGAAGTGCAAGAACAGTGCAAGAAGAAAGTATGTCAGTCGTTTAGTTGAGAACATTGCGGATTGAGCAGGTAGTTCCACCATTTTGTTCGGTGTTTGCAGATATTCTCTATGTTTGTCACATCTCGGTCCATTAAAAAAACGAAGAGTTTTACAGAGATTATAACAATTTATACAAAGAGCAGATTGAATTGTTCAGGCAGTTTAGCTGGGAATTTACGGTTTTGAGGGTCGAGACAATAGTTTTCGCTCAGATTTTTTCGCCTCAGCCTGAATTTTCCGAGCCGCCCAAACCCGAATTTTTCGGACCGCCTTTCCTTGAATTTTTCGAGATGTGTAGTTTAATTTTCGAGCCGCAAACCCGAATTTTTCTGCCGTCCTACTTTCGGAATTTCCAGTTCGTTGCAACGAGATGCGCGAAACTGTTGTATTATTCGAGTCATCCTGAGAGGTACTCTCGGTTTTCTGCACTTAACTCAGGCTGTATGGGGGGCTGCAGAGCTGGTAATCACAAGACGCGTCCGCCTGTCGCATTCAGAGGTCTGAACTGGGTTCACATTATACATTGTCAGGAAGCTCTACAAGTCCCCCGGCGGTAAGAAACCTTGACGGTTTACCGCCGGCGCCCAGTTTAAATTTAAATTTAAAAGACTCGCACACTGCACCACCTGTCATCACAAAAATCTAGATTATACACATCCACTCCAATATTATTCAAATCTAAATTCAAATGATTTCACTACACTCGCGTGTCGCCAATTCTCTCGAACACCGCGAAATCCACCATCAGCAATAAAAACGAGGAACAACAGGAGAGAAGTGGGAAACGAAAACGGACGCGGCGACAGGCGCCGCGGCGCCGCGGGAGCGGAAACCGAAACGGAAACCGAAACAGACGCGGACGCAACGCCGAAACGACTCGAGCAGCAGACCGAGTTCCGAGCTCTCGGTTCGACGAACGGAGGCGCCTGATGTCTCGAAATCGATTCATGTGACCAGCAGTACTGTAGCCATCCCCCAGCACACGATTTAAGTACAGAAAACCGAGAGCACTTCTCAAGATGACTTGAACAATACCAATAGGTTTGCGAACCTAGCTCGGGTAGCAGGCCGAGTTCAGAGCTCTTGATTCAACAGACGAACGCGCCTGATAATTCTCAATCGATGTCTGTGATTATTAGCTTTGTGGTTGCCCTACTTTTAAATTTAAATTTAAATGATGGAGATTGGTCAGGTCCCTGGAAATCATTACTTTCAGATCGATGAACGGGGTAAAATCATTTCAATCTAGATTTAAATGATGAAGTTGGAATGGGGGCGTGTGAAAATCATTTAAATTCTAGATTTAAATGAATGTATGGAGTGAATCGACGTGCCCGGTGTTGGATCATTTAAATCTAGATTTCAAGGAATAGCAAAATTAGAATCCAGTGATAATGATATATATATATATATATATATATATATGTATATGTATATATATGTATATATATATATATATAGAACATGGAACGTGTTTTATACTCGAGAATTAAGAAATCTACGCTAACTTAACATATTCATTTGCGTAAAAGCGCTTTTTTGTTTTACAGATCCCTGATATCGTGCTGATTAGTTTTTTTTTTTTTTTTTTGTTTTACGGATTTCGTCTAAAAGTTTGATAATTTTTTACGCGCGACTCTATAAGACATGTTTGAAATTGTTTGGAATGTTAGAGACTATTGTCTAGATGTTTTGCAGGTTTACGAGGACGTACATACTAACATTGGAGAAGGAAAAAAATCAAAAAATATCATATTCCATAACAAGCTCAGATTGTAATGATGATTCGGGATTCTAACCAAAATGTTGGAATCGCGATAGTTTTTGCATGCAGAATTTTCCGACAGTACCTATTGGATTGCAAAGAATTGTAGAAGAGTTATTCAAATTATTTAAATAATTTTCTTAAATCAAGTGTTGGATGACATATATATATATATATATGTTAGTATTATCAACATTTTGTTTCATGTTTTAAGTTCATGGAAATCAGTTCTGAAAATTTGGTGATACAGTGTTTCGCAAAAGATAAGGTAGATGTTGATAAACATATGATATTCTAATTCAGGGACAAAAATAAATGCCAATAACGTATGCGAAATAAGCAACCCCGCATTTAAGATAAAGAAGAAATACACAATACGACATATTACTTGCAATGCGCATAATCGACATGTTTTAATAAATTTGGTTAGCGGTAGCAGCAAGCAATAGTTTCTCAAGGTAATTGTTAAAAGATTATTCGTCAACGAATTGTTTGAAGGATGATTCGTTAAGAGAAATTAACGAATCGTTTCGTCTCTAAAAGTTTCCCAAGTCGACCAGATATTTCTCATTTTGTTCCGAGCATCTTATTATTCATAGAACAGAGAAACACGTCCATGAATTCAAATATAATCTATAGATCCAATTTTCAATACGGAAGTCTAATGGTTGTTTAACACATACGAATTGAGCATTTGTAGTCGAAAATATAATTTTGTTGTTAAAAATTATTGCACGAAGTTGCCATCAAGACAGCTAAAAGAAAATGTTCCTTGCCATCAGGTATGCAGTGTGGGCGACGGAGTAAGCAAGCGATGCTTGTTGTATTTTGTTTTGTTCTCAAATTCTGTATTCTTTGGATGTTTACTAAAAATCACAAACAACTGCGCGCCTGCAATATTTTGTGAAGTTCAATTTATAAAACAGTCGAATTTTCAAAATCCCAAATAAAAGCATTATTTATTTAAAATACGAATATCATTAAAACATTTATTGTCTTCAATGATTCTATTTTTGAGTAACATTGATCGATTCTCACATTGTAATAATAGTGTCCATTCCATAGAGCGAATAGGTATTTACATTCGATGAACAAACGACCAAATTATTTGTAATTTATTATTCATTATTTGTGTTGCTGTTTGCACAATTTCAAATTTTAAAGATGCACATACTAAGTTTGAATATACGAGCAGCGCTCCGAGGCGTACCGAAATTTGCAACACATTGAAATTACGCAAATGTTTTGTAACACAACGAAAACATAAAACACCCTTTTCCTTTGCAATTTCATGCTTGGGTCTTGCGCATTCTGATAACACAACCAATTTCTCTGGGAATTATCAAGACGACGCAATTACAACATCAAGCTTTTTTTTTTTTTTTTTTTTTTTTTTTTTTTTTTTTTTTTTTTTTTTTTTTTTTCATTCATACGCCACATCGCAGCATCACATATATTGTTATATTTTATATTCATATACACATACACACATGCACACATATGTATGTATGTATGTATGTATGAATATATAGATTTTTACATATGTATGAACCCATGATAACGGATCCATCGAATTTTTTTCTAATTTCAACCAAGTAGATGATTGGTGTGGTTCGTGCTTTGCCCATATAGTATGTAACGATGCATTCCAGAGAGACAGGGCAGTTTTTTGAAGCGCCATCTTGATCATGGTAATAAGAAGCTACAAGGTTTCGCCAACTATGCGGGCCGTCCGGGCGTCCAGCCAGGTAGAAAAGATTGCGCGCAGATCGGGGGAATATTCCAAACGCGTAGTTTCGCGAGCAGGCGGTCCGAATTAACGCGGTCAAAGGCGCCAGACACGTCGGGGCAGTACAAACCGATCCGCGTTCTTTCAGCAAGGAGACCATGCCCAGTAAGCAAGAAATATAGCATCGCATCTTTGAGGAATCAAACGCAAGGAGGGGGGCGCGAGTAGACAAGGGAGAGAGAATAATTCCACGATCGTTTACTGGATCGTCCACAGACCTTCTCTTGTGAGTACATGATGCAAAGGCCAAGGTCCCGTCCATCTGCCTGTGCAATTCATAGACGGAATGAAAATAGGAAAAGCGAGAGAAGCAGAACAGGCGACAACAATGCGAACAGAAATCTTGTCAGGCTGTGTGGCGGAATCGCGTTTGAGTTGTGTGAGACTTGTCTTAGCCGGACGGGAAGCAGTCAGTTTGCTCCAGAGAGCGGCTCTGAGGAATGTGCGAAAGACAATTTTTTCCACCTGGAATGGTACATCGATCAGAAACTGACTTTCGGGAAAGTCTGCGTTTCTGTCAGCTCTGACGACCCCGGCGCCATTGGCGCGGCGAAGAGCGCGCGAAGATGTTTTGAAGAGTTGGTCTGAAAGCGTTCATCAAGTTTTCAATCTAAAGAATGATTTTTTTTGTTTTCACACAAATTCTTTTAGAATGCAGAATCTAAAGAATTTTGGTGCAATGTTTCACTGCGAGCGTGAATTCTGGAGAATCTGCAGCCGACAGCGCCGAAATTTGCATCAGCCAGGGGTAGTTTCACCAGACCGGCACGGCGAGTTTACGAACCTGACGTTCTGCGTCCAAATATTATTCGCCAGACACTGCGCTCCAAAGTTTCCCCCTGGAGGTGCGTTGAAGCATCGAGTTGTGAACGCATTCTCGTGCAAAGGGAAACAGACGAAGGGGGGAATTGAGAAACAAAGAGACGATAATTTGGAATTCGGTAGAAGTGACATTTTCTGAAGTTCTTGCAAATCTATTGAAATCAAATCTCGGCAAACCGTTTTGTGATAGAACTTACTTCAGCGTAATGGAAGGGGCTGTAAACATTGCGAAACAGAACAGGCCCATAGTCGAAATAAAATACAAACCAACCATTGCAGAGACAGAATTTGTAGGAACAAGGAAAAATATTGGTCACGCGCAAAAACGGCATGCCCCATCTCGCCGGCAAACGCTTGTATCCATGCAAATTCGGCACTGAAGCCCGGTCAAACGTTTTTCCATCTAATCAGAGTAGAGCAGGAAGCGAAGAAAGAGAGAAATATGAGTTTCCAGCTCGAAGGAATAGAAACCCTGAATATTCATATGCCAAATGGTAAAATCCGCACTGGATTGAGGAGGGTGAGAATTAGAGGTCCCCTTTCAGAGGTAAAAGCTGTGCATCAGAGAAAGGTACGAGTAAGCGCGCGTGGCGGCGCCGAGAACCAGAGCGAAGACAGCTCGAACATTTTTAGAGGGCGGCCGGGCAAAATGTTTAGCAAAACTGAAGTGGGTCGAAAATCCTCTTCCAAAGGGCGGCATATTAAGAGATGACGCGCGCGCAGGCAGTTTCAAACATTTCCTCCAAAAGGCGGCTTAAAAATTCCGTTTCAGAGGTCGGCGGGTTACGGGTCGAAAATTCCGGAAGGTGGCTCGAACATTTTTTCCCGTGATCGGCGGGGTAAGGCGTATCTGGATTTTCCGGGAATCTGTTCATTAAGGCGATGCGGAAGTTCGGCTTTGCTCGAGTCTAACGTAAAAGATCTATTAGGCTCCAAGCAATGCAATCAGATACGCGAAACATGGTCTCGACGATTCGCTTGCAGAACCTGGTTTACTGAGGGAACGATTGCAAAGGATCGAATGATCGAGGGCCGCGCCGTCCAAGACGCTGCGAATTTTGCCGCCGAAACAGAGGAATCATGTGCAACATTGCTCGGGGACCGCGCGCTAGCAGCTGAGCTGCGGGCGTGTGGCCCCTGCATTCCTAAGGGATTCGGTTGGCAAATCTGTCCCGGAACCTGCTGAAAGCGATTGCGCCCCCCACAATGATCTTTCGTGCTTTCTTCGGCGCTCGCGGCACCTGGGCCGGAGACGCTGCTGTGTGATTGATCAAATCAGCCGTTGCAAATTGATTTGGCTCTTGGTTGTTTCGATATTTAGAAACACCCGTGCGCTCGAAGTCTTGTGCAAAAGAATGCAGCAGCCAAATCCCAAAACCCACATTCCAAATTTTTGGACACATGGCGAGCATTCCGTGGGCCGGTGTAGAAATGTCCAGTTGAATAAGGTGGCGCGTTCTGCAATGATCCCTTAAAATTGTCGATGCGATCTTGGAAAATGTCTGTCGTGCAACCGATGAGAGAAATATACTTGTTCGCGGGATCGAAGGCGCTCTAAATGCGACTTGGCGCTTTGACAAAAATGTGTTTGCAGAAGGCTGTTCGTCGGCGGAAAGCCGCGCGTTGACATCGAGGAGATCGCGCTTCATCGGCCTTGGCTCCTCGGACACGTGCGTTTTCATTGTTTTTATCATATTGATCTCCGTCTGGGGCATGTCCTTTTTGGTCACCGTTTCATGCCTTATTGACATGTTGTTGATAATGCAGAAAAATTTCTCGATGTCAGAAGCGTTTGCGGCGGGAAGCTCGGGCAGAGCACGGCTCGACGCCGCAGCCCCGGTTGCCGGTGCAAAATCTGCACTCGGGGCACCCGGCAGGGCAGCGCTCGAAAACGCACCCGGCGGGGCGCCACCGCGAGAGAAGCGGGAGTGGGAGACGGGGGCGCAGGCGCGCCCAGAGGCAGCCGCGCCTGGGCAGGTTGGAACAGCTGGAAACGCACGATTATTTGTGCACATCACGTCGCCGTTGGTCCGGGCAGATTTTTTTGGGGGCGAAGCCTTGGGGGGGGACTTCACCGGGGCAGATTGAACGGCAGCTCGACGATCGGCAAGACGACCGAGAACATTCGATGTAGGAAAACCAGAACCAGACGCACCTGCTCCGGGCGCCATCGCTTGTGCTGGTGGATAGCGATCATGGAAAGATTTTTTCTTTGCTCCTACAGGAGCTCACGGAATGCGCTCGCGCAACTCACGGGTGAGCACGATGCGCGGAACCTGAGCAGCTTGAGCCTTGAGCCAAGATGGCCACGGGGCAAAAGGACAAAAGTTTTTCCGCGGATTGCAGCGAGCCTTCCACAGCAGATTTTTCATATATCTGTCTTGTTCAGATGTTGTCCGCGCCTTCGACAGAGTGAAATTCGAAAGATCTGTCCAAGTTGCGTGCTTTCGGTGTCGCTTCTGCGATGTTTTTGCCAGTTGGATGTTCGCTCTCCTGTTCAAGAATCGTTGAAATCGGAGATATGGTGATTCAGGCTTAGTGGTCGGCTTACCTTTTTGGAATAATTTTTTAGTGAAGCACGGAGGACCGCCATCATCGTATTGATTGAATTTACGCCGGTAATTTGAATGTTTTTTCGTCTCTTTTCTTTGCGCCTCCGATGCTGATGTGTTTGCGTCCGTGCGGCAGTGTCAGTGCTGCCTGCGTGAATGGGGCCCTGCAAATGCAGTTGTTTTGGAGCCTTCTACAGAAAGTTTGCACATTGTCTCACGGAGCCAGCTGGCAGGAAACAATGTCAAAATTTTAGGTGTTGAGTTCGACTGTGAACTTATAGTGACAGATGTGGTGCAGAGCAATGTGCACGAATGTGGTTGGAGGTTTCAGTCATTGCGAACCAAGCGTTTTTACACAGATGCCGAGTATGTTTTGTCTGATGACACGCAGATTTTATCATCTATCGAATATAGAACTTGTTCTTTCACGCGCGTTTCCAATTCCGTTTTGGCTTCTTTGGATGGTGTTCAAAGCTCGTTTCTCCGCAGTGTGGGCATTCGTGATTTGGATGCTCTTCGTCAGTTCAAGTAGGTCTTTTATGTACTCGAAGAGACAAAGCTTTCCTGGGTATCATTCACAGGGCCCTTCTCGGTACTGGCCCGGCAGTTTTTATCGAATTCTCCAGGTTAATTCGTCTTCTGTTCCCTTCCGTGCTCCTCCTAGGCATTTCCGTCATGTGGTCGATCCCTGCCCTGCTTTGGCTTCAGACGTATGTGCAGTCTGCTTCCCGAGAGCATTGTTAGCGCTCCTGACGTGAAAGAATTCCAGCGTCCATTGTTTGAGCTTCTGTGCCATGTTCCATTTGCTTTCAGTTTTTCCCGTGGCGTGTGCCGTTCGTTTTCCACGAAGTGCGCCGCTTCCGAAACTGGTGCCCGGCGGCCTGATGGCTCTTTGTTGTGCCCGGGCGGTTTTCTTGAGATAGCCGCGAACATTTCCTTTTTCTTTCCATCTTCCTTCCTCTCGTCTTCGTTCCTCTTCCTCCTGCCCCTTTTCTTTCCGCTCCCTCTGGCCGCCTGCGTGGAGCGCAGGGCGCGTGCGCTGTGCGTTCGCCGTGCACGGTGGCATGTGCCTTTTCTTCCCCCCTCCCCTCTCCTTCCCCCCTCTCTTCTCTTTTCTTCTTTTCTCTTTCTTATCCTCCTGCTGCTTCCCCGCCGGCCTGTCGAGCAGGCTTCGGTGGCTCTGTTGGGGGAAGGCTTTTTTTCCCACCCTGGATGCAAATCTTTATTCCGCACATCCAAAGTGGGGTTCTTGTTTTCTCTGGGCACCCTGCGCAGGAACAGGGGCCCACCATCGTCATCATCGCTCATTCCTCACTCACTCGCTCGCTCATCATCCCTCGCACACTCACTCACTTACTCACTCACTCACTGACTCACTGACTCATCAGCACTCACATATGATGATGATGATGATGAGTGGGCGCGTGAGAGAGTGTGATGATCATCATCATCGCCAGTCAGTCAGTCACTCACTCACTCACTTACTCACTCGCCTTGGGCCTCGTCTGTGAGTGAATTGCGAAGAAATCTCAAGCGGGAGTCCCCTCCTTATGGGGCCCGCGGATCATGTTATTAATCCGAGCGGGTCGCCCAATTCCTTGAACTGTCGCCACTTTTGGGCTCTCGCGCTGCCAGAACGCCATTCCCAGGCCACATATGTGAGTGAATTGCGGGGAAGTCTCAAGCGGGAGCCCTTCCCTATGGGGCCCGCGGATCATGTTATTAATCCGAGCGCGTCAATCAGTTCTTGTAACAGTCGCCACTTTTGGGCTCTCGCGCTGCCAGAACGCCATTCCCGGGCCACATCTGTGAGTGAGTGGCGAGGAAGTCTCAAGCGGGGGCCCCCTCCCTATGGGGCCCGCGGATCATGTGATTAATCCGAGCCGGTCATTAGTTCTTTTAACAGTCGCCACTTTTGGGCTCTCGCGCTGCCAGAACGCCATTCCCAGGCCACTTTTTGAATGCCCGGAGCCAACTGTAGGCCACTTCGTGTTCTTCGTGCTCCCAGAACACCACTCCCGGGCCACTTTCTGAATGTCCGGAGCCAACTGTAGGCCACTCCGTGTTCTTCGTGTTCCCAGAACACCACTCCCGGGCCACTTTCTGAATGTCCGGAGCCAAAACAGGAGGGCGAGGTCGGGGGCAACGTAGGGAGCGGGGGGAGGGCCCGCGCCAGGGCGAGAAGAAATATGCGCAGAAGAGACAGCCAGGACGCCTCACCAACCACGAGGACGACGGTGAGGGCTTTTTCCAGATTCGCCCAGAGGATTCTCATGTGGGGTCCTTCCGTCGGAGTAATATTTATGTGACTTGGTGAAGATAACTGCGCTGTAGAGGTCCGATAGAAAAAATACAACCCGTCGCCGGTGATGGAGGTCCAACGCAACCATGCACCAAAAACGACGATCAAGTGGTCATGACAGAGACACGTATTTTCAATTGGCACCCTGCCGCGTATCATACATGGGGGTGGCGCTTGGACAATACTGCGACATCTGTTGGAAGAAGGCGAAGGTGTCGACAAAGATTTCAATGTCGAGCGATTGAGGAGCAAAGAGAGCTTTGAATAGATAGACAAAGTCAGAACTCACTAATGACAGTTGGTTTCGGATCTTTCACCAATCGAATGGCAGGCAAATGCTTCGCCGTACCCTGAGTATGATCTTTTGATGGAGAACGTATGGGACTACTTGCAGAGCAAAGGGTGCAAACTCGCTTTCGAACACCCGTTCTTGGACGGAGCAAATGAGGATAGGAAGCGCCCGGCTCATGGCTAAGAAGAGGCCATGGCCAAGCCGCCGGCGCAGCCGGCATCTGATGCAGCCAGGCCTCCACCGCGTTTTGGTGATCCTCAGGAACCGAAACCTCTGCCTCCCAAAACAGCCCGCCCTCCTGTGCCGCCGACTCCTAAAGGCCAGGGGGGCATGACGGCTGCTGGGTCGGATGACGACTCTCGGGAAGGGGGCCTGTCTCTTACGGCGCCGCCGCCAGGGGGCAGGAATCCTTGGGAACCATTGTCAGACAATGCGTCGAAGCCGCTTCCGCCCCCTCCTGGGCCTACCCCGAAGTCACTGGCCAAGCCGAGTGACTCCGATCAGATGCCAAAGAGAGAGCCAGAAGCGCCGCCACCAAACATCCGAAATCAGCGGGGGCCCTCTTTCAGAGACGACGACCCATCAACGGCAGCGGCGGATGCGCCAGGCGTAGGAAGCGCGAAGAGTCGGACTGCGCCTCCGACGCCCCTTCCAAGGGGCCCCCCGCGTTTCGATCTTCAACGTGGCAAAAAGGCACCTGGCCCCCCAACAGAGACGCGGCAAGAGCAGCCCGGCAAGCCGGGGCTAGCCAGAAGACTATTGAAGTAAGTGCCCCGGAGGGTCCTCGGACTTTTGTGCTTGACTTGCCAGATCCTCCTCCTGCGGATGCGACAGTGCGCGATTTGCAGGCCTCCCAACCAGATAGGCTTGGTGAGGGTGACGGAGAAGGGGCGAAGTATAATTTCGATTTGTTCTTGCCTCCAAATGATGTCCCAGACGATGATCCTGTGTCAGTGGTTGTTGACTTGGCCAGGGGCCCCTTATCCATGCATTCTGGGCCTCAATCGAACCGAGCACATATGTCGCTGCGCAACGAGCTGATAATGCTCTGGCAAGCCCGCCCCGGCGGGCTTCAGCTTGACAGTGTTAGGGAGCTCGCTGTTGAAGAGGCGACGTTTTTGAAGGATGACGCGATGACCTGGGCACTCCGCTATCTAAAGCAAGCAGATGAGAAGAGGAATGTACCCTCTGAGTACTCGTTGCCTGATAAAAGTTGGGCCTATTGTCTACGCGACTTCCTTCAGATTCGCTATTCGCAGTATACTCCCACGGGGGAAGTCCCAAATGCCCGAATGATTGTTGACCCTGTGGCGTTGACCGGTACAACCCGGGACAGCGAAGGTTCCGCCGCAGCGAGAACAGATGGGGAAAGTGACGCGCGACCCACTGAACCGCGTGGCAATCGACTAAGGATCCCCTAATCTGGGGAGGAGTCTTACCTGCTAATCGCGGAAGACGTGGGCGCTGATAACAGTGCAGGAGTCACGAATTTGTTTATGCGTGTGACTCTTCCGCCGACGCCTGATCATGAACAGCTCCGTCCTGAGGTGCGCGACCCTCCCGGTCGAGTTAGGAATGTCAGTCGCGCGACATCGACGATTGATGCAGGGCCCCTGTATTTCGGTCGACAACAGCGGGGGAATACTTATGATGGAACGAGCGATGACATTCGATAGCAGGTCACTGAAGCCCACAGGGCTGGTCCAGTGCCCCCGCGCATCGCAGCTGTTCGTGGGCGTGCCTATAATACGATCAAGGAGAATGCGCGCATAGTACATGACCCCATATCTGCGCTGCTTGGGGAGCTAGAGGTAGAAAGTTTTGAGCAATCGCTCAGATTTCGCAAAGCAGAGTTTGACTCGGATGGCAGACCAGGAGGCTTACAATGCGCTCGTTCCCCTAGTGCTGCCGAATGACGCTACCGGCACAGCCGAGGAAGCGAAGGCATGGCTGTTGAAGCATGGCCGAGAGCCCGTCATGCTGGGAAGCTTGGAATTCTGGAGAAAGTGCAGCCACCGAACGCACTCCCAAGCGCACATCATAGGCGAGTGCGCGGTGTACATGGCGAGACATTGCGCCGAGTGCGCCCGATCATCGGGTGGGTGGCTGTACATGGGCGTCTTCATTCAGAAGATGACGAACGACGGTATAACACACGCCACTACTGCCCATACAATGCACGGCCTGACAACGCTGCCGCCAGGAGAGATTGATGACCTAGGCGTCAGGGTCGATGACATTGAGATCGTTGAACAAACGAATCTAATTTAGCAGTGGCGGTCCTTTCTGAACCCAGGTGCCTCGCGCGACGCAGTCGTTGATGAGGAACACGGGGATCTAGTCATCACCATCGATAGGGGTGAACGGGCTGCTAAGCCCATGCCATTGTTCTGTCGTGCATACCAAGGACATTCTTGTTTTGCTCACAGCGTCGAGCGCATGCATGCTCCTTGCGAGTTTGGGATGGCACGGTGCCATGGAGACCTGCTGCATACTACATTCGTAGAAACTATATAGGAGTCTGCCCTGGGAGAAGGGATCATTAAGTTCCCCAACAAGCTTAGCGGCTTGTGCAAAGCACCTGACTACGGACTTCTAAGACTGATACCGGCGAGGCGAGAGTTCCTTGGAGAATATGCTGAACACGTCCGTCACTGGCTCAGCCAGCGGAAGGATGGTGAACCTCCACCCGCCAGGGTATATCAGGCTGGGGGCAATGCCCCTACCGGCGGTGGACCCCCCAATCGGGGTGCTCGGCTTCAATCGATCACCCCGTCTTTCTGGGTCACTGATGTGACGCGCAATAAGAATTGGCAACATGTTGTTGTCTTTAATGAACGGGTAGTGACTCGCCTTAGGTATCGAATATGTCGTGATGGAACTCTTGTGACCACGGGACACGCGCGTTTCAATGATATTTCGCGTATCGTACAATTGCAGGTGGTTGAACATATTGGCACAATTTCCGTACCACAGGTGATGTGTACCTTGATCTTTTCACAAGAATGGTCTGCGTGGGAGGTTGCTTTCTCGTTTGATACAATCAGAACGTGGGTCGTCTCCGATGAACAGGTAGTCGATGTAGAACAAAGCACTCTGTCCGAAGAGGAAAGGGCCTTCATCATGCGGAACGTGTGGACTGATGATGGGAGGTATATTTGCGCTTTATACCATGCCGTGAGGGCTGGTTTTGGATACTGTTTGCGTTGCCTTACCCTTGTCAGGTATGAAACATTCGTCAGGGGGAATTACCTACAATCGCTTGGAGATAATGCATTGAGTGCTGCATGGGCGAGACCAGGACTGAGAACACGTCTTGATGTCACCCCGACAGGAGAGAGTAACATTTTTTGATTTCTAACAGGCTAAGAGCAATGAGCAAGAGCTTCGCTGATGATTTTGATAATTTGAGCAAGGCCGAACAACGCCAGCGCAAATGGGTTATTTGTGAACATATATGTTTCAAGACTGTTTTGGCTGGTGGTACACTCGTGAATTCGCAGCCAGGGACTGTTCCTTCCTGGCGACCTGGCAGCGTCTCGGCACAGCCGCCGGCGCGTAACGAGCGGTTATTCCAATATTTTGAACCCTTCAAGCTCAGGTTCATTGATTGGCTGGATCACCAGCATGGGGATCCTCACCCCACGGCTGTTCAATGGTGGCCATTGCTTTATGAGATGCTCTGCACTTGCCGTTTCCGATTGGGAACATGTAAGTGCGGACCAAATTCGACCGGAGACGGGCTGGGACCAGTGGGAGCGAGAAATGGAGGAAAGAGGATTCGCCATTCTCTCAGCTCGAGTGTTGACGGATAACTTGGAAGCAGCGAACCGAGCATCTGCATCGAGCCAAGTAGGGGACATCGATTTCCGAATCGTTGCTGGCTTGTGTCATCGTCCAAGCCACAGTGATGAAGTAGTCTCGGAACGTGAACAGAAGGCTGCGATGTCGGATGGCATATGCAATAATCGTAATGCACAGCGACATTGCTTATTACGAATAGATCGTCGCCTTTTTGGCTGGACCTGGTTTTTATTTATGTTTGCATGTGTGGTCATAACTACAACAATGAAACTTACGAGAGGCCAGATGTTATCCAAGTCGCAACACAGCTTGTTCTTGAGTACGTATCGATTGCTCCAAATACGAGCCCGTTGGACACCGACGTCATCCATGACGTACCGCCGAGGCTACCCGAGCTTGTGGATCGAATTTGGAACCAACCGCTTTATCGCATCCCCACCCATGGAAGATGGGGGCGCATTCTGTTAGCTGTACGAGAAGTCATCTTTTTATTCATGTCCGCGGGCATCAACGTTGCGTTTCCGGGATACGAGGTGCAGCGCAATCCGCAACCCACCCAAGTTTTGCAATAAGCTTATGCTTTGTGTCGTCGGATCCGAGCTGCAGTAGAGACATTTGACTTACTTCATAACTGGATCAGTGGATTAGGAAATGAAGTATCTGAGACCGCACGACGGAATTGCTCAGGCAGTCAAGAGGCCATGGTCTTTATACGCGCGTCTACGGAGTCCAAATTTAGTGTCGAGATTTGTCTCGCCAACAGCCTTTTTGGGGTCTTCAATGCTGATGGCGCTATTGGAATCACCAATCGCCTTGAGAAGGAGAAGGAGGAGAGTGGCCCAGCTAACTCTCCCACCGAGACAGTCTCAGCCGAGTCGCCTGCAGATGTTGTAGCCCCAGTCGTTGAAAGCATTACCCCGAGCGGCGCTGCCGCCTCGGGACAGGGAACGCAGCAATGCTCTCGCCCGGCATCGCGGCCGAGATTCCAGCGTGGAAGGCAGTCCCATCGGGCCGCTCCCTATGCTCCTGTGTCTGCCGGCTCAGCCGCGTCAGGCACCAATGCCGGCTGGATCGAGTATGACAGGATTCGGTCGTGGGCGGATGAATCCTGGACGGAGGAACACTGAGGAACCCATCCCACAAAGACTGGCTGTCGAGCCGGTTGGCGGCCGCGCGCGCGATGGCGATGGCCCCGGGCCGGCCGTGGGCGGCGTTTGCGACGCGACCGTCGACTGCGAAGACAAGGCCGAGAATGGAGATATTCGAGGATACTACGTACATGTATCTCGGCATCATCAAGTCAGTGGTCATCACGAAACATCGCTTCCAGAGCGAAGAGCACCGACCTCTGTCGGCAGCTCTACCTCGTCTACTCCAACAACCCCGACCGCGACGGAGGTAGCCTGGCGGCTGCGGTGCAGGCCCACAACGCAGTCGTGCGGGACGCCGACCGGGTGGTGTTCGACTACGCGCAGCACGGCAACCAGAAGGCCCTCTCCGACGCGGTGGACAGCGCCTCGCTCGGCGGACTTCTGGCGGGCTCCACCCTGGCCGGCAAGGCGCGCCTCCCTCTGGTGCAAGCCCCAGGCGCGGCCGCGTGGCTCCAGGCGCCGCCCTGCGAGGCCACCGGCACCGCCTTCCCGCGCGGCCTCATGCAGGTCGGCCTGCAGAGGCGGATGCGAGTCCAGCTCCTGCAGGAGGAGTGCTTCTGCCCAGCCTGTGGCGAGGTGATGGGCGTTTTCTGCGACCACGCCCTGGTCTGCGCCTGCCGCGGCGACCGGACCAAACGCCACAACGCCCTGCGCAACCAGGCCTTCTTCGACGCCCTGGCCGCCGGCCACGCCGGGGCGGAGTTGGAGCGCCCGGGGCTGCTACCCGCGCGCCCCGCCGGGGAGGCCACCCCCGGGGGCGAGGAGGGCGGGTCCCAGGTGGACGACAACGGCCGCCGCCCTGCCGACGTCTACCTGCCGCGGTGGCGCAACGGCACGGCGGCCGCCTGGGACTTTGCCGCCGCGTCAGGGTTGCGCGCCGATCTCCTCGCCGCGTCGGCCGCTTCGTCAAGCGCAGCGACGGAGCGGTACGAGGAGTTCAAAAAGGCAGCACCAGGACACCGCGCGGCTCTGCGCGGCACAGGGCTTCACTTTCCTCCCCATGGTGGTGGAAGCCCACGGCGGCGGGTGGGGCCGCGAGGCGCGCAGGGCCTTCGGGGTCCTGGCCAAGCGGGTGGCTGACGCCACGGGGGAAGACGGCGCACTGGTTGCGGACCAACATGCCCAGCGACTTTCCGTCTCCCTGCGCGGGGAGAACGCGCGGGCTGTGTTGCGGCGCCTTGAGACCCTGTCTGGAGGGGCGGGGGTGGCAGCGGCCCGCCTGGCCGCGGCCGCGGTGGCCTCCACGGCAGACGCCGTGTGAGGTGCCCCCTGCGCTGCTTAGCGCTCCCCGCCCACCCCCCCCCGCCCTCGCTGGGCAGCGCGGGCGCCCCCCTCGCCCTTTCGCCAACGTCGCGCCGGCGACCCCTCCCACGCGCCGCCCGGCCTTTCCCCGGCGGGGCGGTGGATGGATCCCGCAGAGGGCAATCCCCACCAAGCCGCATCGCGCTGGGTTCGGGCGGCCACCCCGCCCAGGTCGCCGCCGTAGGGTCCGCAGCCTCGTCGCGGGCGGCTCTTCTCTCCCGGCCCCTGGCCCGGCCTGTCTGCTTGCGGCCGCTGCTTTCTCTCCTCCTTGTCCTCCTCCCCCTCCTCCCCCCCCCTTCGCTTCTGCTCGTTGCTTCCCTCCCTTTCCTTTCCTCCTGCTCCCTGCCTGCTGTCTCGGCCTGGCCCGTCTTCTGCCTGCCCGCCCGCCCCGCCGGCCCTGGCCTCCCGCCTGGGCGTTCGTCGTCGTCTGCCTGCTTCTCCCTTCCTCGCCCCCTTCCGCCGGACAGCGCAGCAGCCTGCCCGGAACCAGCGTGGCGGCATGTAGGGGCCTGACAAGCTGTGCGGATGAAGATCTTTAAACATGGCAATGGTTTCTGGATGGGTACAGCGACAAGTTCCAGCGCGACTCTGGGACGCCGAGTACCTTGCCGGTGCCTCCCCCGCCGCGGTCGCCCAAGGCAAGGCCGTCGGGGGAGGGCCAGGGCAAGAGTGAGCCAAGTGGCTGGAGGTCGAGCAGAAGAGAGGACAGCTCCTCCAGGGACCAGAACCAGTGGCGCTGGAGCAACAGCGATCCCTGGGATGATTCTCGAGAGTGGAAAGGTCGATGGAGAAGGTGATGGTGCGCAATGGAACCTGTAGGACAAAGTCGATACTGGTCCGCGCTACTTCGTGGAGCGGGTGCACCAGGTGTGCGTGGGCATTGAGGCCTGAGCTGGAAATATTAGCTCAGGCGGGGAACGTCGGGCTTCCTCGGCCTTCCGCCCCCTGGTTACCACCGTCGAGCGGTAAACTGTTTTTTTGGGGTTCGCTTCGGTGACTGTACATATGCGCAGGCCAGGTGGGTTCGGGGGTCGGGGCGGCTCTACGGATCCCGCCGCGGGGGAGTCAATGCGCCCCATCCGCACCACCATTATTTTGCCCTGTCTGCTCTCTCTCCTTGCACGCGCTGTCCGCCTGCTGTGCTGACTTGTTCTGTTCCCGCAGCTATATACTTTGGCTCTAGGGAAACGGAAAAGGAGCGAGCCTGCGGCGTGCGCGCGCGTGCGTCGGCCTGCGGGCCGGCCTCCTCCTTTCAGTGATACCTTAGTGTATGTTTGACGGCGTGATCCCTTCTTACCCATGCCATCTGCGGAGCCCACTGACCATGATATATCATCAGGACATCTTGCAGGGATTATGCATATCCAGGCAAAAGACTGAAGTGGCGATTCCGAAACCTTGCAGACCTCGGCGCCTTGGAGGAGGATGACGAGGAGGGGGTGGGACAAGTTAGGTGCGCTCGCGTCTACATCGAACATCTTACCCCTCCCTCCCATCCCTTACCATGGCGCTGATTTTCTCTATCCGCGGACGCGTGTCGTAGCGGACATGTGGCTCCGCGCGCGTGTGCGTAGTGGGTGGTGGTGCGCGTGCGTGCGTGCGTGCG
>CAUYUJ010015479.1:45000-85000 GCA_963575745.1 Prorocentrum cordatum | reverse complement strand
ACACACACATATATATATATATATATATATATATATATGCAGGTCAATGTATATGTCGACGCACTTTATTCATAACCAGTGAGAGATAGAGGGGGAATACAAATATAATATAAATAAATACCGCCCCCCTAGGCCCCGAGTGCCACACCTTCCCGCCACATCTGGGGGACGCTCCAAGTACCGCTCCCCGGGCGTTCTGGGGAGCCTCCACAGCGCTCCAGGAGGGCCCAAGACGACTCCCAGGAGCGCCCAGAATGCGAAAGGATGGTCCAAGACGCTCCCAAGCAGCCCAAGTCAGCCTTCCGACGGCTCTCGAGGCTCCCAGGTAACTTCCAAGAGACCCCAAGAGAGGTCCGAAAGGCGTCCCGGGACGGCCCGAAGATGGCAAAATCGTAGATTTTCATTTTTTTTGCAATCCTTTTGGCTTCTTGCGTTTTCGAGCTTCCAATGGTCTAAGAGCGCCGAAAAGGCTCCCAAGACCGCCCCAAGACCACCCAAGAGACCCTCAGGACGGCCCCAAGACGGGCCAAGAAGGCTCCAAGACTGCCGAACAGGCGCCCAGGACGGCCCCAGACCACCCGGGAACAGGCCCAAGATGGGCCCAAGAGCGGGAGCAGGAGGCTTCCAGAGACCTCCGAGAGGCCTCCGGGACCCCCCCTGAGAGGCCCCAAGAAGACCCCGACGAGGCTCCAAAAACAGCCCGAGAGAGCTGCGAGAGCCGTCTCGAGAGAGCCCAAAGAGGGTGAAATCGTTGATTTCCCATTTTTTAGTTATATATATATATATATCTCTCTCTCTCTCTCTCTCTAAATTTCGCCTTATCACGCTTTCCCGCTTCCAACCCTCAAAGATCGAGGATTTTTTGGAAAGCACTTTTTAATTTTTTTTTTTTTTCCAAAGTGGGACTTCTACTCGGGGGTCCCACACATCCCCTGACATCTGGCCGGTACCGCGCCTCCAGGCTTCCCGGGGGGAGACCCCAAGACGCCGAAGGACAGCCCATGACGACCCTAAGGAGCCCCCAGAACGTAAGTAATGGCCTAACACGCTCCCGCGCAGCCCGAGACACCCTTCCGACGGCTCTCCAGGCCTCCAGGAGGCCTCCAGAACCCCCAGGGGGTCCGGAAGATCCCACACCCCTGAGGGGCCCAGGCCGCGAGGCACAAACCAGAAACAGCGCCGAACAGCGCTGAGGAACTCGACAAAACATGAAAATCCCATTTTTTTTTGCCCCCAGGCTACTCTTGCACAACAGACCACAATTCAGACCCCCCTCACCTCCCAAAAAAGAACCCAGGGAGCCTTTGATGGCCCCAAGGAAATCAATGATTTCTGCGTTTCCACTTCCCCTTCTATACGATTCCGAGGCTTGCGCAGGGCCTCCCAGGGAGTCCCTGGACGCAAGAAGCGACCAACATGATATCACATGAGTTAACCTATCAAGCCTAGCTAGAACTTGAGCGCGCGCGAAGCGCGCGCGATGGTTCTAGTACATAGAGAGAGATGGAGAGAGAGGGATATATATATATATATATATAGAAAGAGAGAGAGAGAGAGAGAGAGAGAGAGAGAGGGAGAGGGAGGTTTATGTAGATATGTATATATACATAAGGAGAGAGATATAGGCATACATCTCTCTCTATATATATATATATATACATGTGGAGAGAGAAATAACAAGCGATAGAGAAGTGGGTTGGTGGGTGGGCGGGAACAGCATGAGTCAAGCGATAATGCTGTGATAGTTTTCCTCGGTGATCTGGTGGCTGAGACGCCTGGAAGCCGTTTGCTTGCGACGAGCATGATGAGCTAATTATAACGGGGAGCGTTATGCACTCTCCGAATGGAGATCTGGCCAGCCACGCCGCGACTGAACTCGATGCTCGCTCGATGCAACAGGTACCGATCCAGATTGCAAGTGGACAGTCCACGAGTAAGTGAGGGAACGTCAATCGGCTGCATCACCGTCCCTGGCCAGGCATCCTCCTCCTCTTCCTCTTCCCCTCCTCCTCCTCCTCCTCCTCCTGGGCCCAGGGTCGGTACATGCGCTTCCCCGACTGGGCCAGGGAGGGAGGCGTGGACACCGGTGACTGGCCAGGATCGGTGAGGAGGTCAGCTGATGTCGCCGGGCCAGGTCTTCTCGCGCTCGAGAAACGAGTCCTTCGAGTGCAACTTCAAGGTGCAGACCACAGGCGGGCGCCGCACACCCGCTGCGTCGCCGTCTTGCCCTCGTGCGCGACCAGCTCGCAGTCTTCAGCATCGTCAGAGCACTCTCTTTCCTCCAGTGGGACGGCTCCCCCAGCGCTACCAGCCTACCGCCTCGAGGTGGGGATTGATGCCGCGGAGCCCGAGGGAGAGGTCATCTATCCCCGCCTAGGGGGGATAGGTCGGACAACGGGGCCAAGGCTTTGCCGGCGAAGAGGGGGGTACGCCAAAGGATGCTGATGTTCGGAGGGAGGAGGCTCGAAGCGCTTGGCATCGCAGCTTGTCCGAAATGTGGGAGGTTGCCTCAGGGGCGACGCGCGCACTGAGAAATCTTATATTCTATGCGTCGTGGCGGGCGCTTTCTGGCCACACCGCTCGGGAAATGATAGACTACAAGATAGGTACGCTATATGTTCGGGTCGGACGCGCGCCTCCAAGGAGGACATATAGTATTAGTATGTCCCTGTGCGTCCCAGCTCGTGCCATCTTCCAGAGGGGACTGCTGAAGGCGAAAACTGCGCGGCCACGGGCGCCCTCCGGCCGGCATCTGCGAAGCGCGGCTCGGCGCACGTGGGGCGACCACGAGGCGGCGCCCACTGTCACCCCCACTGGCCGAGGAACAGGAGCCGCCAGCCAAGAAACCGTTTGTTCATCTCCCTCCTCCCTCCTCCCTCCTCCCTCCTGCCTCCTCCCTCCTCCCTCCTCCCTCCTCCCTCCTCCGAGGGAGAAGGGAGGAAGTGGGAGGGAGGAGGGAGGAGGCAGGAGGGAGGAGGGAGGATGGTGGCGATAACGGGCGCGATTGGGGGGGAGGGGGAGGGGGGCGGGGGCCAGTCACGTCACGATTCGCGCGGGCGCTGTCTGGAGATGTTCAAGAACGGCTGATGCCCAGACGGCGCCAGCGCGAATCGTGACGTGATCGGGGGGGGGAAAGGGGGAGGGGGCAGGGCCAGTCATGGGCGGCATCGCGAAGGCTGAAACATGGGCTTCAATGGTGGGAAAACTAAGTGAGAACCCCTTGATGCAGATGTGCCGTCATATCCTGGCGCCAGCGGTCGTATGTTTAGATAATTTGAACCAGCGTGACCTCAATGGCAATTATGTTTCTTTTTGGGGCAGACTGGGGCAGACTGAGTGGTTACAATTAATGCAAAGCTGGAGTCCAGGACATGTTCAAAGCAATCAGACTTTACGGTGTCGGTTGACTTCGCAATGAGTGGCTATTCGCTCTAAGAGTTTTCGACGTTGGGTGGCTTTGCTGTGAATGTCGATGTTTTGTAGACTTTAGTCTGTCGTGCAGCGCCAAGTATTGGAACCGGCATTGCATTGCACGGTATTGCTTTCCTTTGTTTGTTTGTTTTTGCGTTTATCCGTTTGGCATTCATTTGCTTTCAGATTGATGTGTTTTTGCAGTTTGCAATTTTCGTCCCTTTGCCTAGTTTTCCTAAGCTTAAACTGACTTGAGGGTTTTATCTTTCGAGTGCACTATGAAGCAAAACCTTACGTCGCAATTGTGCATCCTTGCGTTCGATTGAATTTCATTGCAGTTGAATTGCAAGTCACAGCAATGCGATGCAGTGCATTTCGAACGCAAAGGAATGCGATGGCATTCAAAGAAGTGCAAGCAATGCGAAACAAAGTGCAGCAACGCAATGCAGTGTGAAACACATGTATGCAACGCAAGCAAGTGAAACATTACCACGCAAAGCAACGCAAAACGAGGCAATGTAAATCAATAGGGTACACTGCTATGCTGAGCAAGCCAGTTCAACAACACGCATTGCAACGCAAACTTGCATATTCCAATGCAGGGCTGAGCAATGCTCATGTCATGTAGTGCCAGCAATACTCTGCAAGGCCATGCGCTATTTTGCAAAGTAAAGCAAAGCCGCGCATATGCAAAGCATTGCATGGCAATGTAACGCAATGCAGAGCAACTCTAATGGAATGCACTGCATAGCAGTGTAGTACAATATACATCAAGGCAATGAAACGTGAAGCAAAGCAATGTGAACATATGGGTGTGATGAACACCAATGCGATACGATACAAGTCGAAGCATAGGTTCGCAGAGCAGTGCCATACCAAGATCTGCCAATCAACGCAAATCAAATCAACGAGAGGCAAGGACATGCTGCAAAATGGGCAGCAACGTGAACCAATGCAAAGCAATGCAAAGCAATCAAAGCAATGCAGAGCAACCCAAGTCAACGGACACAATGCAGGTCTAAGTATGATTGTGCGTCGTAGTGAAATCCACAGCGAGGCAATCCTGTTCAAAGGAATGTAATGCAAAGGAATACACCAGGGAGCAACTCCAGCGCAGAACATTTCTATTCAGAGCAATGCAACGCAATCCAGGGCCATGGATTCGAATTCGAAGAAGTGTAAAGGAACACGATCCAGCGCAAAAACAATTGAAGCATGGCGAAGCAGATCAAAATCGATCAAAGCAAAGGTGTTAAACCGGGGGCCTCCCCGAGGACCATGCCGGCAGTTCCTAGATGGCGAGCCCCCTTGGGGGTCGAGGAACCAAGCGTGCGCGCCGAAGTCATGATTGGGCCTGTTCTGTTTCACAAAATCAGTAAGGACCCCTGAGGCAAGACTTGATTGAGGAAGATGGGCCAGCTCGGTCAGGAAGAATTGCGCGTGTTCTCTTGGCCTCTTTGCTAGTCTGCGGATGTTCCCCGCGACAGGGCTTGTACGTTACGTGTAATTTCACGCAAGCGATGTTCACACTTGTAGTGTTGCCGCATGATTTCCATGGTTTACGCGTCATCCATCCGCCGTATTCCGCCACATCTTCTCTTCTGTTTTGGCATTCACAGACTGGGAGCACCCGGTGGCGTTCGCACTATGGCGAGGTGGCATCTTTCGCTCTGTCTGATGTCCACCACCTGCGCTTGAAATCTGAAGCACGTAATGTTTTTGTTTGGTTGTTTTTGTTTTGTTGTGTGTGATTGTTGCTCCAGTTAGTACAAGTTCGTCTCATCTTCCCACTTCATCTCCGTACGTTCTGTCCAATTGGTTTGGACATGTTCTCGGGTTGGTGTTTCCGTATGCATTTCATCGCACCGTTCCCTTTAGTCTTTAGTTGTCGCTTGTTTTTCCATTCCCATTTTGGGCTTCACTCTCTCTGGCACTTTCTATATTGAGTGGTTGTTTGCCTTCAGGCTTCAGGCATCGTTGTTTTTTGACCATCCAAGCAAGTTGACAGTTTTCATGATTGTCCAGCTTCAGGGTTTCATGTGTGTGTATTGCGTAGTTCTTCGGAGGTCCTTCAGTCGTGTAATGTGCACGATTCGTGGTGAGAGGGTTTAAGGAGAGGCAAGAGCAGCAGTACCACTTGATTTTGTTGCTGCCGTTCCATGTGCGTCTGGATCGGCATCGTGATCGAATGTGGGATCTTTGGGGGGTATTGCCAACTTGATTGGTGTCATTGACATCCTGGCTCGTATCAATGCCTGCGGATAGGCCAGCAGCAAACAACGTGCAATTTCAGGGCGACGATATATAATGAGAGCTGCAATTTTCGTGGGCGTCGAGAATTTTCAATGAACGTGGCGCTTGTGCGATCGCCATCCGCTCGGCGGCGACGACGCGGTCGGGCAGGAGGACTGGTTGTGGAACCACCAAGCTGTGGGTGTAACATTTTGTGGCACTATTGCTGGTCTGTGCTTGTTCGGCTCTCTACACATATTCTCGCAAGGAGAGGAGGGCAAGTGCTGTAGTCATCGAGCCGCTTAGCAGCGACGTTGCTTTTCGGGGCTCTCCGTCTGAATTGGATCGAGCTTTGTGTGAAGTGGGCCTGCGTCCCGTGCGCGAAGCGTACAGGGGAGGCACGCACGAACTTGTGCGCTGATGGTAGCTTTCATGGTAGCGGCCGTTGTTGGTTTCACACCAGATGTGGCATTTGTACCCTGCTATGTTGACAGCTCCGGAGGCCAGGCCAATGGTAGGATACAATGTGTGTGTGTGTGAGAGTTTTGCAGACAAGTCGACTTCTCGTTGAATGAAAGGGTCCACCGCCGCATTCGTGTTAAGGCATCCTGGCAGTACTTTGCAGTGATCTTGAAGTTTTGCGTATTGCAGTCTCCTTGTTTTTACAGTGTTGCTAGAGTTTGCGCGTTCTCTCAACCAGGCTGTCTTGACGGTTGGAAGGAAGTGCAGAGAATTGCCGAAGGTCAGCGGTTGTTTTCATCATGTTGTGTGAACTTGGTACCGCGGCCAGTGCTCGCAACATGTCGATGCGTGTTCGCATGTGTTTCGATTTGTGATTTCTGTGGAGTTTCCACGCGGCAGCGATGGGATATTGATTTTGGAAAAGCACTTTAGCAATCGCCAAATGTTTTTGGATGGGTTTAGGTGCTGTGCCATGCCAACTCGTTTGTCCGAATTCGGTGGCGTAGGCTGAAGGGTGCGAGGAACTTGTGCGATTCGTGCGTGGTGGACCTCGAGACGGGGCACGCAAGATGAGGTCGTTGTATCGACCTGGCCGTACGGTTTTTTCCGACAAATGGTTGCGCTATTTTGGAGGTCTCGTGTGCGGCGGGAAGTCTTTGGCAGCATTGGCGCTTTCTTTCTGCCAGTGACCGCCCGGGTCACGCTTCGATCGCAGAGGGGGTTGGTGGCAACAGGCCCGTTTTTTGCTCGAGCATGGGAGTTTCGAATATTTTTCGTGCGTTACTCAAGGTTTTTCCCTGCTTCGAGTTTATGGTGAGCATTTCGATCGGCTGGTTGCCAGTGTCTCTTCGCCTATCTGCACACTTGAACGTCTTGTATCCCGACGGAGTCCTAGACATGGGACATGTCATGCGACGACAACCACTCGATTTAACAGACGTGCTTTTGTATCATTGCATGTATGCGTGCGCTCACGTGCATGCATGCGCTTATTGCATGCTTGCGCTTACGTTTTTGCGCAATTACAGGTGTAGATGTCATATACGTGCTTGCGCATGTCGTGATTTTGTTGAATGACGTTTCGATGTACACAGCAACATCCGCATTGGACGGATGTGTCGCAGTCGATACTTACACCGTCTTTCTGTTTGTGCCAGGTCGTTTGCCAGCAACGATCGTTGGAGCGCAGGCGAGCAGCTTTTCTGCATTCATGTGTTTGGTGTCGTTGCGCTTTTCGCTTGCTACCGTGCCATTTCTTGACTTGCTTACCAGCTCCCGAATGTCGTTTGCAAGTCTGATGCTCGCACTATCCGTTTTCGTGCCACATTGCCTGGCGCTCTGCCGTTGGCTCTCAGTCTATTCGTGACCTCGATGTTTTCTTTGGCCATCTCAGGGCTATCTTGCGGCGATCTTCGGGCTCCCTTGGAGCCTTGCCGCGCCATCTCGTTACCCCTCAGACGATCTAAGAGCGTCGGGGGGCGGGCGCACGGGAGGCTTCAGGTGGCCTCTGCAAAGCCCTGGGCGTGCCCATGTCTCGAAGTCTACCAACGTATTTTGGGGGTCGCCCTTGCTTGGCTATTGGTATTGATGTTTCGGTCTCGTCAGGTGTTCAGAAATTAAGCGCGAACGCGCAAAGGCGAATCAACAGTTTGGCCTTCGAAAACAGCTAGGATCCACCCACGTACACCGTAAGACAACAGTTAGACAAACACCAGGGCTTGTAGGGCAGAGTGAAACGAGGGGGCAAGTGACCGTTGACTCATGGAAGGATTGTACCCGTACTCCCCGAAACTTCTTCACACGAGGTTCGGAACGTGCCGGGCGACTGATGAATGGAGAAGAAGAGCCTTCGTCCACCTACGGCAATGTGATCGTGTCCCATGGAGCTGCCGCGCATTTTCGACACCTCGTTGTGAAGGGCCTCAGTGGGTGTTGGGGGGGGACGGCCGCAGACCCCTCCACTGTAAGCTTATGTAGTTTTTTTCCTTCGGGAAATGAATCCGCATGGACTTCGAGTAATACATCGACACATGCTGCGCCCGATCCATGTGGGGGACTCGCTTATGGCCCCGATGGGAGCAACACGCAGGAAAAAGGCAGCGGCACAGCGCGGTGGTGGGCATTTCAATATCGGTCGAAACACTTCCGGGTCCCATATCTTCGGCAGCGGAGGTTCCTTTCGCAAGCGCGAGCATTTTTCGACAACCTGTGCGTCCGAGCCTCATGATGAGTTAAACTCTTCGCTCGGTCGGAGTCCATCGAGGCCGTTTCGTGTGAGAGATTTGTCGAGTATGATGTGAGCAGATTGGACGCTCCAGCGGACTTCGTCCTTCGTGGTATACTCGTCGGGTGGGTGGCTTGCTCGGTCGGTCGATCGGCGGGCGCTGGCGTCTGTGTGCCAGTCTGTCGGCCGATCGGTCGGCTGGCCGTTGATCGGGGCGCTCTTTCCAAAGGGTCGGTCGATCAGTCGGTCGGTCGGTCGGACAGTTTTCTGGTCGGTCCATCGCTCACTCGGTCAATCGATGAGAGGGGGGTCGCTCGTCGGTCACTCGGTCAGTTGGTCAATCGGTTACTTGATCAGTCGCTCAGTCGGTCAGTTGTATAGTGTGCTTTACAGGTAGACTGCATGTTAAGTGCAGCAAGGGGGTGCTTTTGGCATTTTGGTCTCTGTAGCCAGTGGCTCAAGATCAGGCGTCCCGGGGGGCTCCGGGGCGGGGCTCTGGCCCCCTGCGCTGGGCCCCCCCCATCCGGGGCGGCCGCGTAGGGTGCGGCGCCATGGCGGTGGGTTTCCTCGGGGCGCATGCAGTGATCTTGGCGGCGAGTGTTGCGTTTTCGGCCCAAGGGCGATGGGGTGGTGGCCTTTCGGCCGCGCACAGGACCGGAGTCTGCCTGCGCCGGCGCCACCACCCAAGCCCGGGCCGATCTTGCACTCCGTGGGCGGCGGGGGCTTGGCAAGGGGCGGTCGCCGCCTGCCAAGCCTGCGCCCGCGGGAGGCAAGGGGCGAGGGCCGTCGCCCAAGCCCGCTGTGGTCGCCGCCGCCGCGACGACCACCACGACGCGTGTGAGCGGGTCTGGCGGCGAGACCACAGGTGGAGGCGAGCCGGCGGGCAGCCCGCCTGTGGCCGCGCCGGGCAGCCGGCCGGCCGGAGGTCCCGGCGAGGAGGCCTTCTCCCGCGCGGATGGCCATTCGAACGTCTCGGCTGGCCGAACGGGCTCGAGCGATACGAGCCCTTCAGCGGACCGCGCGGGCAACGTGGGCTGGGCCGGATGGCTGCCTGGCCGGCCAGCCTGGTGGGTGTCCACACCAGCCCCGACCTCGCCCCCACCGCCGCCGCCGCCCACTGGTGCGAGCGCGTCCGACTGGGGTTGGAGGTTTACGGCGTGGGCTTTCGAGGCTGCCGGCTACGGGGCCTGGATCAGCACACAGGGCCAGTATCCATTCCCACGGCAGCTGGGCCGATGATCGACCGACTGGGAGTCCGTATGCTCGGATACTGGTGGGAGACTGCGGTCATGTGCATCGCGTTGGGCTTGGTGACGTTCGTGCTGGGCGCGTCCGCCTTCGTCGTGAACGTGGCAGCTCGCCCTTTCCTCTGGATGGTCAGCGGGTTGCGGTGGTCCTGGTACCAGCTGACCTGCATCTGCCGTCGGCGCGGAGGGGCGGGCCCGGAGGCCCACCTCCCCCCGCCTCCACCGCCACCGATCATGGTCCGCTGGCGCGGGCCGGGGGTCGGGGGAGCGGTGGAGACGGAGTTCTACACGAGGGGGGGTTCGCGGCCGAGGGACCAACCGGGCCTGCAACCACGTCCTCTTGCGGAAGCGCGGCCAGGTGGCTCGAGTGAGTTGCAACTTCGACTCACGCTAACTGGCTCGACCGCCACGGGCTGAACATCCGGGTCATCCAGGTCCACGGGTGCACCAGCCGTAACTAAGTGGCGGGCCAACCACGAGGATACCGGCAACGTGCACCTGTGCCGAGCGGCCGCCTGCGAGGCTTGCCCTGTGGCCCACCCGATGCGCGTGGACCAGTACTCCGTGATCGACCATGCCCAGATCGTGGACTAGGCGGAGTATGGGGGGCCGCGCCTGGCCGGGCCGTGGGAGTTGGCCTCGGGAAGGTTCTACGCCTCTTACGGTGGCTGTGCTTCGGGTTGCTGTGGTCCGTGCTTACGTTGCTTTGCCGAGGTCGCCCAGAGCTCCGCTACATGGCCGACGCCACCGGGCCCAGGAAGCTGGACATCGATTCGGAGAGCGAGCTGGAGGCGGAGGATCACCCATGCTTGGCCGCCCAAGCCGGGGTGCAGTTGGCCATCGGCGCGCGGCCGCTTCAACCCGAGGGGTGCAGCGATCGCGGGACGTCCGAGCCGACCGTCTCCCTGGACGAGGACGCGGAGGTGTCAGACGTGCAGCGGCCGGGGCCAGGTCTGCCCGCCCAGGTGCACCTTTGCGCCCACCATGCGCAGAAGTATCGCTCGACTTTCGTGGGCCGAAAGTGCAGCTTTCTCGCCTGCCTCTGGGTGGCGAAGGGAAGCTGCGGCGGCGCGCCGATGTGCGCGGAACATCTGTGATTGGACGCAGTAACAGTCAGGGTCGAGACCACCGTCCAGCCGGGCCTCGTCGGCGGGCTCGGAAGGCGCATGCAACGGCGAGGTGTTAGCCCAGCTGCAGCGCGCGACTGGGCAGCGCGCGCAGCCGAAGGGCCCCCGACGGTCGAGGCACCGGCCGCGGCCCAGGGGCCCGCGGGCACGGCGATCGTGCCAGTGCCAGCGCCGCCCGGGCCTACGTCCCCAGATGGAGAGCATTGGATCTCCTGCGCTCCCGAACCCCCGGCGCCCGCGTCGGGCCCGCGTCCCCGACGGGCGCGGTCCGCGGGGGCGCACGGGGTGGATCGCTCGCGCTCGAGGAACCGGGGGGCGGTCGAGGGCCGCGCACCATGGGTGGTTGCGAGGGCCGTTCGTCCTGAAGGTCTGCCCCATCGGGCCAGGCGATGGGGGAGCTGCAGGCGCTGACCAGACCCCTCCAAGCCACTGGTACATTCTGATGGGAGAATGCGTGGGGCTCGACGTCCGCCGGAGCGGCGGGGATGCGAGGCTCCTCATTCAGACTAGCATCGAGGAGGTGCAGCTCGAGGTGCATTTAGTGAGGTAACGCGGCATCCACCCCCACTCGACCACTGTCACTACCCGATCTACTGGCTGAACGGGCTTCTCTACGAGGTCCCCCAGGGGGCCCGCGAGGTGGGGGTGCGAGCCGCGGCGCACCACGTACTTCAGGACATGCTGCCGATGTTGCGCGAGGAGCAACGGGGCGGCGTGTAGGTGGAGAGCGCGAGCGGGTGGAGGTGAGGATGCCTCGCCAGCTCGAAGCGGCGTAGGCGGCAGCAGGACCCGTGCCGCGCCTTGGGGCGGCGTCGCCGAGGCAGGGCGCTCGCTCCGCGGCGGGGGCCAAGCGCGGAGGGGCTCCCCCGCCCGGCCCCGCTGCCTACGGCAGCGTGGGCTCAGGCGACGACGGAGGACGATGACCCCCTCGATCAGGCAGAAGTCTTTTTTGATTCGGTGCACGCGCAGAAATGCAAGGGGCGCGGCGGCGGGGCCGCGGCCCTCAGCGCCCTTGGCCAGGAGGTTCTTATGGTGCGCAGCTCCAGGATTTCCTGCGGGGCTTGGGCGATGCCCAGCGGGGCGCTCGTGCTCGTGAGCGTGCAGCGTCGGTCGAGCGGAGCGGACCATTGGGGGCATTCTCGCCGGAAGGGTCCAGGAGCAGGTCAGCCCGCGGAATCGCGTCGGGGGGGGCCGCGGCCGACCCCGCGATCTGTTCGGGGCGGCCCCGGCGCCGCAGCGCGAGGGCCCCGGGCGAGGTCTGTTCGGGGGCCGCGACGTCTCTGGGCGCGACGGTCGACCCGCTTCGGCGTGGGGGCCCAACCCGCTGCTGGACGGCCCTTCGGCCGTGGTTCGCACGGCGGGGCGCCTACTCAGGGGCGAAAGCCAAGGCTGGAAGCGAGCGGGCGGCCCGGATGATGCGGGCGCCGCCGCGAGCCTCGGCGTGCATGCGGACAACCTTGGCGCGCAAGTGCTTCCGCGCCTCGACCGTCAGACCCTGGCCCAGGGGCGGCAGGCGCGCGCCGCCGAGGAGGGAAAGGGGGCCTGCGGGACACGGGCGGGCATCGGGCGCGAGGAGGAGCTATGCCTCTACATCGCTCGGGGCTGCAACGCCCTGGAGGTCGAGGCTTGCGAAGGGATTGCGGGTGAGGATCTCTTCGATCCCCTCGAGCGCATGTGCGCCCGCTCGAACAGCACGCTCAAGGCGATCGCCTTCCCCGCGCTGGTCACGAACCGGGTGGCGCATGGTTATGCCGTCCTGGTTGTCGGCGCGGGGTCCTACGACCTCAGCGTGGGCGACTGCGTTCTGGCCCGCGACGAGGACTTCGACGGCTATCGTCTCCCAGTAGACAACGAGCTGGAGCCCCGCCAGCGGCCAGCGTCGCATGTGGCGACCTGGTTCAAGCGCGCGATGCGAGACGCAGATGTTCGAGTCGATCGCGACCGCTGGGTCAAGAACCTATGGGAGGAGCTACGTAGTACGTGGGTCGACGGGCTACGGGAGTTGCGCGGGCGCATCTGCCGCGAGCTCGATACCGATCACCCGCGGAAGGAGGATATCAAGTGCGTGCTCTTTGCCCGACAATGACTTCCGCCTCCCTCGGACCTTCGACCTCGGCGACCCGCGCGCGTGCTACCAGCAGGTGGTGGTGCCGCGTCGGGAGGCAGCCCTGAAGCGCTTGCTTCATGGGCAATTGCACGCCCTGCGCACCGAGGCTTCCAGGGCCCACCGAAGGCGGGAGCCGCGGAACATGGTGCTGAGGCGGACCCGCCCAAGCGTGGGGCGGAGGGCACCGAGGTGGGGGCGCAAACCCAGCGAGGTGCGGCGACCGCGGCGGGAGCAGGCGCCCAGCCTGCAGCTCCGACGTGGAGAGCATATCTCGCCGGGAAGGAGCTGACGCGTAACGAGAGGACGCGATCGGTCACGCGCGCTCCCCGCAACAAGGACAACGTTCCCATCTGCTGGGGCGCCGCGGCCCGCGTGGGTTGCGCGCGCAAGGCGGGGGGCTGTCCTAATTCGCGCGATCCCATCTTGTCGCTGATGGGCTTGGTCTACGCGGTGGTGATGCAGCTGGCGAAGCGAGGCGGCCTCATCGGGGGGCCCCGCATTGACCCCAAGCAAGTCGACGGGATGATCGCCCAGCTGCGGTCACAAGCGAAGGCAGCCGATGCGCAGAAGATCAACGACGGCGGGGCCCGAGGGGCGGCGGCAGCGAGCGCTCAGGCCAAGGCGCGAGGGAAAGGCGGGGTCTCATGGGCAGCCGCGGGTCCCCAGCCAGGTCAGGCACCTGAGGACTACGCGGCGCTCCAGCTTGCAGCCGTGGAGTCGGACCTCCGAGGGGCGGTGAAGGGGCCGGACTTTGCTTGGCTTGACGACCGCGACCAGCCCGGGTCCGGGGGCGTGTGGGCGACCCCGCTCACAGGGGCGGGTCCAGAGTTGCGCCTCAAGCTGATGCAGGAGCTGGGCGCCGAGGGCATCTTCGCCCCGCTGGAGGGGGCCAGCGACTACCTCCAGAGCCATGTGCGCGGGCGCGTCTTAGGGGCGCGCCTGCGAGGCGAGCGCTTCGCGATCGAACGGGCCCTCGACGAGGCGGCCGACTGGGGCCGCCGCCGCCTCGGTGGTGAGGCCGCCGATCTTTTCGACGCATTCAGCTGCGCAGCAAGCCAAGTGTCCGAAGGTGGGGCCGACGTAGGGCCAGTGACCTGGGACGCTGACGGCCACGCGGGGCGGGGTAGTTGCGCCTTCTGGGACGGCGACGCTCGCGTGGAGTGGGCCTTCCTGGACTACCGGGACCGTCTGACCCCCGACGCCGAGCTGGCGCAGGCGCTCGGGATGGAAGCTGGTGGCCCAGAGGAGCGCCAATGTCTCCAGCCTCACGTGGCAGCAGGGGTCCTGCTGGAGCGCGCGGGCCGAACCGCTGCGGGGCCGGGCCCGCGCGGGGGCCAGCCGGCGCCGGCGGGTGAGGCCACCGGCGGACCTAGTCCCGACGAGGTGCACCAGCTGGCCGTGGAGCACCGCCAGAAATCCCACGAGGCACTTCGTACGCTCGGTGACGCCCCTCCGTGGGTGACGGCCACCGAGGCGGACGTGCGCTCCTGCGTGCGCGACGCTGTGCACCCACATCACGACAATGACTACAGGTGTTTGGCAGCATGCCCGCTGCCCGACCTGCGAGGGGTTACTCTCCAAGTGCATCGGGTTGACGGTGGTGGGCGCCTGTGCGTCGACCACCTCGTGGGCACCGGGCGCGGTGCGGAGGGCCAGACCATCCCGCTCCTCATCTGGCGCGGCGATATGCGGGTATTGGAACCCACCGCGCAGGCGGAGGCAGTGGCCCTCAGCCAGGGATGGTCGCAGGCGGGCCGCTTGTCCCGCGAGCTCGCCAGCACCGGTTGTCGCGAGATGCTCGACGAGGGGCCGGACGTCGACCCCTCAGTGCCCTGTGCGAGCGCTCCCTGCGCACATTGCAAGGAGGCGTCCGGCCGCGCGGGCCGCGCAGTGGGGCGCGCGCGGGCGTCCTTCGAGGAGCGCCCCGCCGACGTCCAAGCGCGCCTCCTCGAGGCCAGCGCCCGACCACTGCAGTTCCACACAGTGTTCGCGTACGGGCTGATCGCGCGGGAGGTCTAGGCGGCATCAAGGAACTGGTCGGCAGCGCTCGAGGCCGAGGGATTCCACGTCTTGGATCCTATCGGGCACTTCAAGGACCCTCTGCGCGAGTCTGGCCCGCGGGCCGAGCGCGATCTGCGCCGCCCGCAGGTGCGCGCGCGGGTCCAGGAGGCAGCGCGCGCACCCTTTGGCCCCGATGTGGCCAGCGTGTGGTTCTGGGGTACACCGTGTGGGTTTTGCGCCGACTTCGGGCTCGTGTCCCAGCCGTGCGCGGCGCCTCAGGGCATGCGCACTTGGGGCCGCCCCGAGGGCGATGGGTCCAAGGAGTTTGAGATCGAGGGCCGCAGTTCACGTGCGATGCCTGCCTCCTGCTGTCGCGAGCGGGCAAGGAGTTCCTCATCGAGTCTTTGTGGCCTTCAGGGCGCTGCCCGAAGATCTGGGGCCAGAAGCCCATGCTGGAGCTGCGGCGCGCAACGGGAGCTGTGATCGTCGAGGTCCACGTGTGCGCTTGGGGTAAGGCACCGTCGGGCGACCCAACCAGCCGCTATCGCAAGAGCATTTCGTGGTTGGTCAGCCCGAGGCTGTATCTCCACGCGCTGTTGCTCGCGCGCAAGTGTCCGCGGGATCGCCGCCGCGCCGAGCTGGCGGATTCGGTGCCCGGAACGGGTGTCAAGCGCACCAATGGGGTCCAGGAGTGGGCGCCGCGGTTGTGTGCGGCGTGGGCCAAGGTCCTTAAAGGCGCCTGCTGTCGCTGGACGGTGAGCCAGCTGCGACGGCAGCTTGGCACTATCTGGGGGGATGGCCCAGGGGCGCCCCCAAAGCTCGCAGGGGCGGACGCGCCCGGGCGCCTCCAGAGCTCCGACTTCTCTGGAACCGAGCGCCTGCAGGCCGCAGGGGGCGGCTCAGAATGAGGGGGGCCCCCCCCCAGCCATGCGAATTTCGCTGGCAGGGAGGTCGCAGGCGGGGTTATCCCGGCCATGCGCAGACAGTGCCAAGGCGAAGGGGGAGGGGGAACGTGCGGGTCAGCCGCGCGAGACGTGCGAGGACCCAGCCGAAGACTTCAACGAGGACCTTGAGGGGTGCAGCCCCGCTGAGCTGGCCGCGGTCTTCCTGGCTTTCTACGCCGTGCATCCCGAGTACGACGCCGAGGCTATTCGAACCCTAGTGGCCCTCGGGGACAGGCTCCTCCAGTGAGCAGGCTCGCTCCCAGAGGCGGCAGCGCTGCTCCGACGCGCGCGCCATGAGCGTCTAGTGAATTTCCTTGTGGGGGCCGTCGGGGCGAGGGTGCAGCGGTGCTTGGGCCGCGAGCACTTCGAGTACATGCGCGAGCTGGCCGAGGGGGGCCCCCGGCGCGACGGAGCACCGAGAGGAGGCGAGAGCGAGCTCAGCCTTGCCCGAGCGTACGAGCGCACGAGGAGGCCTACGAGAAAATCTGGAAGGATGTGACTTTCGGGATCGTGCTGGTGGCCTCGCAGTCGCCGGGGGTGTTACCTAACAGCGAAGACTGATAGGTTTCTAGTTACCTAACAGCGAAGACTGATAGGTTTCTAGTAGGGTCAAAAGGGAGCATCATGACGCCCCAGGGGGGTCTGGGCGCGATCCGGGGGAGGGTGCCCGGGATTTTTTTTTAAAGTTTGCAGTTGCATATTTCGTGGTCTTCGAGGTCCCAGAACTCCATTCCGGGCCACATTCTGAATGCCCGGAGCCAATTGTAGGCCACTTAGTGGTCTTCGAGTTCCCGGAAATCCGCTCCTGGGCATGATTTTGCATGCCCGGAGCCAACGGTAGGCCACTTCGTGGTCTTCGAGTTCCCAGAACTCCATTCCTGGGCCACATTTTGAATGCCCGAAGCCAACTGTAGGCCACTTCGTGGTCTTCGAGTTCCCAGAACTCCATTCCCGGGCCACCTTTTGAATGCTGAGGCAGGCTGATGCTGAGGCTGAAGCAGGCTGAGGCTGAGGCAGGCTGAGGCTGAGGCCGAGGCTGAAGGCAGACTGAGGCTGAGGCTGAAGCAGGCTGAGGCTGAGGCTGAGGCAGGCTGAGGCTGAGGCTGAGGCAGGCTGATGCTGAGGCAGGCTGAGGCTGAGGCTGAGGCTGATGCAGGCTGAGGCTGAGGCAGGCTGAGGCTGAGGCCGAGGCTGAAGGCAGACTGAGGCTGAGGCTGAAGGCTGAGGCTGAGGCTGAGGCTGAGGCTGAGGCAGGCTGAGGCTGAGGCTGAGGCAGGCTGAGGCTGAGGCAGGCAGACTGAGGCTGAGGCTGAAGCAGGCTGAGGCTGAGGCTGAGGCAGGCTGAGGCTGAGGCTGAGGCAGGCTGATGCTGAGGCTGAGGCTGCAGGCTGAGGCTGAGGCAGGCTGAGGCTGAGGCCGAGGCTGAAGGCAGACTGAGGCTGAGGCTGAAGCAGGCTGAGGCTGAGGCTGAGGCAGGCTGAGGCTGAGGCTGAGGCAGGCTGAGGCAGGCTGAGGCTGAGGCTGAGGCTGAGGCTGAGGCAGGCTGAGGCTGAGGCTGAGGCAGGCTGATGCTGAGGCAGGCTGAGGCTGAGGCTGAGGGAGGCTGAGGCAGGCTGAGGCTGAGGCTGAGGCTGAGGCTGCTGAGGCTGAAGGCAGGCCTGAGGCTGAGGCAGGCTGAGGCTGAGGCTGAGGCTGAGGCTGAGGCTGAGGCTGAGGCTGAGCTGCTGAGGCTGAGGCTGAGGCTGAGGCTGAGGCTGAGGCTGATGCAGGCTGAGGCTGAGGCAGGCTGAGGCTGAGGCCGAGGCTGAAGGCAGACTGAGGCTGAGGCGCTGAGGCTGAGGCTGAGGCAGGCTGAGGCTGAGGCTGAGGCAGGCTGATGCTGAGGCAGGCTGAGGCTGAGGCTGAGGCTGATGCAGGCTGAGGCTGAGGCAGGCTGAGGCTGAGGCCGAGGCTGAAGGCAGACTGAGGCTGAGGCTGAAGCAGGCTGAGGCTGAGGCTGAGGCAGGCTGAGGCTGAGGCTGAGGCAGGCTGATGCTGAGGCAGGCTGAGGCTGAGGCTGAGGCTGATGCAGGCTGAGGCTGAGGCAGGCTGAGGCTGAGGCCGAGGCTGAAGGCAGACTGAGGCTGAGGCTGAGGCTGAGGCTGAGGCTGAGGCTGAGGCTGAGGCAGGCTGAGGCTGAGGCAGGCTGAGGCTGAGGCTGAGGCAGGCTGAGGCTGAGGCTGTGACTGCGACTGCCGTTGCCACTGCGGCTGTCATCGCGAATGCGACTACGACTGCGAGAACAGCAGAATTCTACAACTGGATTCTCATCTGAATCTTAAGGGGAATGCTTCCAGATATGCTCCTACACATCGCTGTTAGGTTGCTTTGCCGGGATAATGTGTCCGAACTTATGGAGGCCCCCCTTGGCCGGGCCCCGAAGCAGCTGCCTGATCGGGCCCTCTCCGCCGAGGGCCGCGTGATCCACGCGATGTTGTCGGCCAACGCGGCCACTCACAAGCGGGATCCCCCCCCCGCCGTCCAGCCGCGACTCTGAGAGGTGGCGAGGACGGCAGTGTGGCATCGAGCGCGCCACGCTGGGACGCGCCTCCTCTAAGCGGGGCGTCTCGCGGGCGTTCGAGTGGCTGGACATCGGGCCCGCGGACGCGGGGGTTTTCGGGTCGTCGTTGCCGGGGGCCCGCGCTGGCATCGCGGGGGACATCAGGATCGTGTACCTGGCCATGGTGTTCGGATGGATAGGGGCCCCGGGCAACTACATGATGCTTGCATTCGCGGCTCGCTCGCGACCGACAGAGCGAGCCGCGGTGGCATGACGAGATCCACTTCCACTCTGAGTGGCTGATGGACGACCCGGTGGTGGTAAAACCCGTCGTAGGGGTTCGGGCCTGAATGGCATGCGATGCGTTGGACGCTTCCATACGGCAAGTCTTCGGGACTGAGGCTATGGACGCCAGCGAGCGTGATGCTGAGGGGGGGCCGTCCACCGCGCAGATCGTCTGGTGGCTCAGCATGGATTTGGAGCGGGAACGTGTCGGGCTCCCGGAGCCCAAGGCCATGAAGATGCGGTTCTTGCTGGCGGAGCCCGAGCTGAGTTTCGGCTGCCGGGTGGTGCGCCTGAGGATCGCGCGGGAGCGCAATGGTCTGGGCCAGTTCTGCGCGTGTGCCGCCCCGCCTCTCAGTCTGGAGTTGCCCGCGGTTCGCAGGATGCTTGCGGGGGGAGCCAGGTCAGGTCAATGTCCAGCCGGTGGGTGACGCCGAGCAGGTGGAGGCCGCATGGGACGATTGGGATCAGACCTTCGATTTGCTACGGATCTACGTCACGTCGAGATGCCTGTGGAAGGGGCACTTCGAGACGTCCTTCGAAGGGCTGCTTGGGCAGTGCGAAGCCCTGGCGCTCCCGGGGGCATTTGGAAAGCTGCGGTGGCTTGGGGGGGATGCCGCCCTCGAGCGGATCGGTGCGCTGGATTGGACCTCCCAAGAGTACATTGTAGCGGGCGCGTCTCCCTACTTGGAGACGCTCCGCTCGGCTCTGGGAGTTATGTGGCCGGGGGGGGGGGGAGAGATCATCGCGGTGGTCGAGCTTTGCCTGATTGCCCTAGCGGCCGAGAAGGGCCTCGGCTGGTGCCAGCTGCTGCTATTGTACGCTAGCGACACCAGCAACGTGAGACGCCGGGCCTGCATTGCCGTGGCGCGACACCTGCTGCGTATCCTGGCCATGCTCGAAATGAGGTGCAAGTTCCGTGTGGTGGACGGTCTCTATCTTCGGACTTACCACAATGAGATGGCGGACTTCGTGACGCGAGCTCCCCCCCCTGAGGTGAGGCAGCGGATGGCAGAGGCTGGCTGGGTCGAGCTTACTCCGGCAGCCCCTTGGGGCGAGCTGGTGGAGGAGGCCGCCCAGCGGGAGTTGCGAATGCCGGGCGTCGGCGGCCCGTGGCGAGCCGCGGCCCTCCAAGTAAAGGGGGCGCGCGGCCCTCTCCCGCGTTGCGCGCCCCTCCAGGTGGCGGGAGCGACGCTGCTGGAGATCGGAACGGCTTGGCCTCGGTTCGGAGACGCCTGGGAAGACCTGGGCGGGTCGGGGCGGCGCCGGCCCTGGGCGCGTGCCGCGAGCGACCAGCCGGGAGGGGGCGATGGGGAGGCGGGCCAACGCAGGCCGCTGCCCTGGAAGCCTTGTTGGGCCAGGTCCGCCTTCGTTGGCGTGCTGCTCGACCTGCCCGTGAATTGCGCCTCGGGGCGCTGCTGCGTTGGGCTACGCTGCCTGGGCTACCGGGAGCTTATACCGGAGGAGTGTTTGCTATGCGCGCATTTTGGGGGCCTCACGGCCCGCGCGATTCGTGTCTGGAGCGACGGCGGCGGAACACGGCCCTTGGACCCTCCTCCATTGGGCCGGCCGTGCAGGGAGCCGCGCGGGCTTTGTCGGCTCCGGCGCGAAGCGGGCCGACCGATCCTCGACGAGCTCTACTTGGGCCCGGAGGAGGGGGCCCTGGTGCTCGATCCGCGAATCTCGACCTCCGGCGAGCGCATGATGCCGTGGCCTGGCGGGACTTGGCAGCCCAAGGGGACCCGGCGCTCTCAGCGCGCGGTGGTGCACGACCCGCGCGGCCCTAGCCGCGCGGCTAGGGCCAAGCATGACCTGCTGCGAGGATGCTCGGGGGCCCTGGTCCTTGAGGAGTCGGGCGGGGGCTAAGGGTATGGGCCCTGCGCCCGAAGGAGATCTGGTGCGCTCAGGGGGGCACGGCCGAGCTCTGGGACACGTTGGGCCTGGGTGGCGCCTCGGTGGCCGATCGCATGCGGGAGGCAGCGCGGGTGTTGCCTCGCTGGGCCGCGCGCTGGGCGATCCAGTGGGCCGAGCGCCTCCTGCGCCGAGCGGAGCAGGCACCGAGCAACGACACAGCGCCTGGCGCCCGCGTTGGAGTGGGGCCGGACCGCGACCGGATTGCCAACGACGACTTCGCGCGGCAATGGCAGAGGGCGTGGCGGCAAGCGCACGACCGCCCCAGTGGGCCTTTCGAGGCAGCGCTGGAAGCGATGAAGGCGTCCGCGTGCACGGGCGAGCTGGCGGACCCCCTCGACCCGCTGGACACGGTGCGCGCCGACGGGGCACGAGCGGGGGCAGTCGCGTTTGCTGGCCCGCCTGGTCCCGAGCGGCCGAATCTTAGTGCGCGAGGGAGGGGGGGCCTTAGCCCCTGCCCGACCCGCAATGGACGTTTGCGTGCCCGGAGCGCCCGCACGCCTGCGCTGGTGAAGCCCGCGGCATGGCGGTGCGGAGGGTTCCCCCCTGGGGCGCTGACGCGTGGGGGGCTTGCCGCCGCGCGCTCGTTGGACGCGACGGCGACCGAGGCAGTGCTTGTTGGCCGAAGGAACCCGCGATAATTGCAGTGCGGGATGGCGTTCCTGGGTGAGGTGGCGGAGGCTTCGGGGCCTCAGCCCGTGCCTCCAGGGGGAGGCGCGGGATGCCCGTCTCGCGGCAAGGCGAGGCGGGAATTGCCAGCCACACCACGTATGCTGCATTGGCTGCGCGAGTACTTGTTCGCGCATGGGTCCACCAGCTTCCGGGGGGCCACCGACCTGTGGGCGGCGTTGATGACCGGGTGCTTCTTCATGCTCCGGGCGTCAAGAGAGCCGCTCGTGGAGCTTGGGACGGGTGGTGCGTGGCCAGGACGTTCAGGGCCTCCGCGGGGGGCACCCAGCGCGTGGCTGAGCGACTGCGACGAAGTGGTCCTCACGATCACATTCTCGAAGACAGACCAGTTCAACGCGGGGGGCCTCAGGAACCACTTCCGCTCAGGTCGTCCCTTGTGCGTCGTGACCGCTCTGGCTGAGCTCCAGCGGGAGCTGCCGGAGCGCGTCGACCAGGGTGGCGAGGCCGGCCTCCCTCTCTTTAGGAGGCCGGATGGGCGCCCCATCTCGCGTGGCGAGATCCAGGGGCTCTTTCAACTGGCCGCGTCGGCCTGCGGAGTGGATGGGGCCCGCTCTCATTCGCTGAGAATCGGGGGTGCGACGGCGCCTTGCCGCGCCTGTCGCGACCTCGAGGCGGTGAAGAGGTTCGGGAGGTGGTCTACTGACGCCTTCCGTGGGCGCCTCTGGGAGGACCACCGCCGCCGAGCGCGCTTCGCGCTAGGCATGGTCGAGGGCCGCGCCCTGTTGGCGCCCGACGCCTCCAGCGAATGGGGCCGCCCCCGGTGCGGAGGTCGCCCGCGCGCCGCGCTCGCCCGCGCGGCAAGCGCGGGATCCCGGTCGGCGCCCCTGGGCACGCCCTTTAACCCAAGTGGGCACCCCTGTCGCGGGCGCCGAGCGGGAACGGGGCACCGAGCCGTATGAGCCACAGTCGGAGTAAGGTTGCACAGCAAATTGCGGGCCGCGGGTTCAGGGTCTCGGGGGGTCGCCATGCTGTGGTGGTGCCTATGTCGACCTCTCGCCCTTGGGCGCCCCGCCACCTCTGCCCGACCCGCTCGCGCGCCCCCCCCGACGCTCGACAGCGCCGGTCCGCAGTCGTTTGCCGGGCTCGAGCGGGCCGAGCTTGGCTGGCCCGCGCGGCGTGCGCCCGCGGTCCGCGCGCGCCCGCCCGGCGGGTGGCGGCCCGCGCCGTGCGCCCTGGCGGCCTGCGCGGCACGCGCTGCAGGCGCCGACGCAGCAGCCCGCCCTGGGCCTGTGGCGCACGAGTGTCGCGAGGCGGCAGCCAGCGCACTCGAGTCGGACGGAGGGTCGGGCCTCGCGAGGCTGCGGCCAGCGATGGCGTTCCTCGCCAGAAGGATCGTTCCCGATCCAGCAAGGGCTGCTGGCCTGGACACGAGCATCCTGGGCGTCGCGGAGGGGGGGTCGTCGTCGCGGGGAACGACATCGCGGCGGAGCTGAGGTCGGCGGGCCACGCGATCATCTACAGCCTCTGCGAGGGGCTGGACCCGAGCCACATGGTCGAGGTGAGCAATCACGCATGCCGCGGCCCCCGCGGTGGCCGCGGAGTGCGTCGCAGCCAGGGCGGGCCCAGACGTTGGGCTCCAGATCATAGTGGACGGCGTGCGCTCGATGTAGGGGGTCGGCGCGGGGCCGAACGTCAAGGCCCAGCGGCAGGCCGCGAAGCTCGCGCTTGCCTTCGGCCACCTCCGCACCGCATCGTTGCGGAGCATTCGGGGGATCATCGACGGTGGCCCTGGCTTCCTGGCCGTCGCCAGGCTCGCCGACCCCACGGCGGTCGCTACCTTCGCGTACTTGAGCGACGACATGCGCCGCCCACCGCCGGCTGAGGAGGAGGCGGGGCCACTGGAGGTGGATGCGGTCGACGCGCTCGTGCGCGCGGCGGCCCGAGCAGTAGCCGAGCGGCGCGCGAGGCAAGGGAGCCAGCGTGACGGCGGCTGCGCGTGGAGGGGGTGGCGAGGCGCGCCCAGCCGGGGGCCCCCGCCCCGCTCCACGAAGGGGGCGGTGAGGCGCGCCCGACAGGGAGCGCCTGTCCCCCGTGCAGACAGGCTCCGGCCTCCGGGCCAGACGCTGCCGCGGCTTCGCGTGGAGGCGGCGGCGAGGCGGGCCCAGCCGGGGGCCCCCGCCCCCCGCGCAGCCCACCACGGGACGCAGGGCTGGCCGCGCAGGACCACCGCCCCATGCGGCCGCGGCTGTCGCCCAAGCAGATGCCCCCAGGGTCGGCCACCGCTCGCGTTCCCAACGTCGCCCTGAAGGGGGCGCCCAGGGCCGTGCGCGGGGAGCCAGCCCAGCCAGAGCGTGGGCAGAGCCAGAGCGTGGTGCCCAGCCGTGCGCGAGGCGCCGTGGGCAGAGCCAGAGCGGCAGGGCGAGTGCGGTCGGCGTCCCGCGCCCGCTGCGCAGCCCCAGCCCGCGCCGCGGCGGCGGAGGCCCCGCGCGCGCCAGGGCGCCCGCCCCCCCGGGCAAGGCGAGGAGGCCGGGCGGCCGCCCGCGAGCCCCCCAGGGGGGGGGGGGGGGCCGAGCAGGAGAATCGCCGCCAGCGCGCTGAGCGGGAGAGGGCCGAGCCCGAGGGCAAGGGGGCCATCGGGGAGGCTGAGGGCAAGGGCTTCTCCAAGGGCATGGGCAATTAGGGCTCGAATGGCGCCGAGGACAAGGGCATGCGCTCCAAGGGCGGCCAGGGCGGCAAGGGCGGCAAGGACAGTCGGGCCGACCGGGGCGGCAAGGGCAGCGAGGACAGCAAGGGCCGCCGTGCTGACCGAGACGACGAGGGCGGCCGGCAGGGCGAGGGCCCGTGCGACGCGTCGGTCTGAGTCCGAGGCTGCCCTCTTTTCTTTTCCTTACGTCGCTTCTGCGATGCCCGCCCGCGCCTCGCAGGCGCGGCCAGCGGGGTGACTCCAGCTGCTGCGTCGCGCAGCTGCGGGGGGGGGGGGCCAGCCATGGCGGCCTGGCGGCTGCCCTCTTTCTTCCTTGCATCGCTCCTGCGATGCTCGCCCGCGCCTCGCAGGCGCGGCCGGCGGGGTGCCTTCAGCGGCTGCATCGCGCAGCTGCGGCGGGGGGCCCAGCAGGGGCGGCCTGGCGCCGCGTCCAGGGGGGCCCCAAGGATGGGGCTAGTGGCCGCGCAGAGTGCTGCCCGCTCGTGCGCTCTGTGGGCTGCGCTCTTTCTTTTTGGCATTGGCCGGGCGGCCGCGAGCGTGCCACAACGCACCCGCGCGTCTGCGCGAGCGAGGCGCGCGCGCGGGTGCGGACGCGGAGCGCGACATGTGCGCCGCTTTGCCAGGAGTCCGCTCCTTCTCTCTCTCTCTCTCCTCTCTGCTGCCTCCTTCCTTCTCCCCTTCCTCTCTCGTGAAGTGCACGCGTGCCTCACGTGACTGGTCGGTCGCATAGTCAGTCAATCGCTTAGACGGGGGCTCGGTCGGACTGTCCGTTGGGTGTCCCGTGCATCGGGTCGACACGTCGATCGGTCTGTCTGCACCGATTGATGAGCGGGCGAAAGAATGGCGGGTCGACGGGGTGTAGCGGTCGGCCGGCGTGCCGGCCAGGCGAGCGAGAGGTTTAGCCGGTGCAGAGCATGGGGCACCTTCTGTTTGTTCGGAGGACGCCATTTTTACACTGCACCGATCCTGGCCATACCAGTCCTGGGACACGGTTCGTTGTAGGTGCATAGTTGGCGCCCTCCGATTCGAGGGAACATCGGACATGCATGCTGCTGGCTGGGTTGAAGTGCATCTTGCACCCGCGATACTGAGCACGCCGCGCTGTTATTGTAATCGTCTGATTCCCCAAATCCTGAGTATGGAGTTCTTGTTTTGAATCTGACGCCGCCGCGTTTCCACTCACTCGTTCGCTCACTCGCTCGCTCACTCCTGCGTCTTGCCTCCCTCAGTCACACCCAGACTAATGCAAACTCAGACGCGCTTACTCAGGCTCACTCATACTCAGACCCACTCACCCACAGACTCACTCATAGTTAGACTCGCTAGCACCCAGATCACTCATGCGCAGATTCAGAGCCCAACGACTTTGTCGAAGTAGGAACTATATCATTTGTGCACCACAAGTGGTGGAGGTCGGCCAAAGTGTTGGGACTGTCAGGCAGAGTGTGTGGGGGGTAGACGTGTTTGCATGATCCCGGCGATGCAACAGGCGTGGCATGTGGGCACCCCGCGGGTAGGTTGACCAGGGGTGTTCCACGGGTCCGTTCGCCCCTGAATTGTCAGGACCCTTCGGGGCTCAGGGAGAGTGGTGTTTTTTGGGGAGTAGGCGTGTTTCTAATCAGGGGCGCCTTGCATGTCCTCGGCACAACCAGGACGGACTGCATGCTTTGCGCGGATCCGGCCCCTTCGCCTTTCCAGCGTCCCCCTCTGTTGTGCCTCCACTAGTTCCAGGCGTGACCCACTCGTAGCCCAGCCAGCGCCTGCACCCTCTTCGATTCGCTTGCGCCCGCTGACTCAAAACGTTTTTTTCCCAGGTTTTTTCTGTATCATCGCGATGTAGCGCGCACGGTGCTCGGGCTTCTGAAGGGGGCGTCGATTTGACGGAGCAAGAGGGTGATGATGATGATGATGATGATGATGATGATGATGATGATGATGATGATGATGATGATGATGATGATGATGATGATGATGATGATGATGCTGATGATGATGATGATGATGATGATGATGATGATGATGATGATGATGATGATGATGATGAGAAGGAGGAGGAGGAAGATGAGGAGGAGGATGAGAAAGAACGATAATGATGTGTAAGTTTATGGAAGAGGAGAGTTGCAGAGAGCAGTTCAGAGAGCCTGGGCAGGATGTCGCAGAGAGCGGCGCAGAGCAGATCAGATCAGCAGGTGGCGGCAGAGAGTAGCAGGCAACAGCGGTCACACTCGGTCAAATTGCCGTTCAGTAGCGCTCAGGCTTAGACGCGCTCGCCTTCAGGCACTCCTCGGAGCAAAGTGCCAGAGCATGAGATGCACGCGTGGAGATCTTCGCGTCGAGTCATGTGTCTCTGGGGGATACGTTCAGGAACGTGTGCTTCGCGTTTCGCGCCTCTCTCTTGTCCCCGAGTGTCAATGTCTTGAGCCTTTCTCAGCCTCCCGCCCTGCGGAGCGGAGCGACACGCTATCCGCTCGCAGTGCATAGCGTGTCGCCAGGGTTGCCGCTGCGACACGTTGGTTGTAGAAGAAGGCGATGAGGCAAACGACCGCTGTCCGACGGAGGCTGCCTTTGTACTCCCCGGGACCATTCCGCGAAACGTTCGGGTCGTGGTCGGGGGACCGGTGGAGGATGAGCCGTCCACGGACACTCGAGCCCAGTGGACCAAAGTATGGGGACCAACCCTTTCAATCAAGAGGGTGTACGGTCAGCAACGTTTGCTCAGCGTGTCGCGCCACCAGTTCTGGCCCACCACGCGCTGCCTGCGGAGTATGTGGTGCGGGGCTTCCACTCAGGAGGGTGTGCCCCTTCTCGGCGATCCGTCCAATGAGGCTCGGTGCCCGGGGCCAGCCCGCACGCACGTCCGTTCCCTCTTCCAGCTCTGGCTTCCTCGAGGAGGAGGAGGAAGAGGAGGAGGAGGAGGAGGAGGAGGAGGAGGAGGAGGAGGAGGAGGACGCATGTCCATTCCTTCCTCCAGCTCTGGCTTCCTCCTGCCCCAGGCGGGCGCGCTCGACGAGCTGCCCCCCGACCGCGGCAAGCAGGCCAGCCCTACCAGCCTTCCTTGCCCATGCCTGCACCGCTGCTAAGACCACTGGCAGGTTCGTCTCGTGTCGACGCGGCGGCGACCCCAGCGCAGGCCTGCAAGATCGAACGCCGCCAGTTGCACAGAATCGGCTGATTGCGAGCGATGTGCGCTATCAGAAAGCCGTGACCGCTTAAGATGGAGCGATCCACGCGGCGTGAGAGACCAACGCCCTGGTCATCGGCTTGCGAGCCTGCTGTAGGCGGGGCCAGGCGGGTGCTCGTGAAGAGGGGATTTGCTATCTATGTGCGTTCGATCCCTGCGGGATCCGGGCTCACTGGCTCCAGACCCTCCGGGCTACACGGGGCCTTGAAGTATAGCCAGCTGGGCGTCTGCTCAGCGTACGTGGTCGGGATGCACGGCGTCTGGAAGTGCGCTATGACGGCGTGACCCCCCCCCCCAGGCACCACTGGCGGGCTCCCTGTGCATTGCCAGAAAACGAGGCGCGGCATGATTCGTAGAAGCGGCAGCGAGTCGCTCACCTACGCTTGTGTAGCTGCCGCGCGGCCAGCACACGCTTCGCCGCCGCGGGCCCGTGCGTGCCCTCGTTGCGGATGTCGATTCGTCGTCGCCAGAGAGGGCCCCCCCCCGCTTGTCGTCGACCTGATTCGCCGGACGGGGCCCGCGCGGGCTTTTGCGAGGCAGAAGTGCCGTGCGGCCACGTCAAGCCGGGGAGGCACACGTCTGCCAGGCGGCTCGGGTGAACGCGGATAACATCTGGAGCAGAAATGCCGCATTCGTTGCAGGCGGCTCGCGTCGAACTCTGGTCGGAGTCCCGCCGGCAACTTTAGGGACCGTCCGGTTGGCGAGACTGCGGGTGAGCGGATCGTATGGAAGCCAGGCTGGATGTCTCGCAACACCCTAGAAGGCAACGCCCCAGAAGACGTGCGTCGTTTGGAGCACGCGCTCCGCCAGCACCCTCGGTTGGAGGACCCCTTGTCTTGGCACTCACCTCGGCGGGCTCGTCCGTCGAGCGAGGTCCGTGCCAGCGCCTCGTGCGACTCGCCAGACACCGCCAGAGATGCCTACTCATTGACGTGGCCTCGCCCAGGACATTGCAGCGGCGCCTTTCCTGAGTACACCTTAGGCGATGTTTAAGAAAACCTAAGTTTTCGTCCAAAGTCTCGATTATTCTTAATTTTTCAATGTAAATCCCAAGATTTGTTGATAGAAGTTCTGGGTTTTATTCAATTTCTGAGACCATGAATTTCTTAACCCATGATTTCTTAAGCATTTCGCAGGGTGTACCCCTGGTGCGCTCGCCAGATTGCGAACCTCTGTCCACCCGCTGGCGTGCCCCACGGTCTGCGAGGCTGCAGAAGTGCCCACCTGTCTCTCCCCGGCCAGCGAGGTGGAGACCAACCTGCGCAAGATCTTCCAGGATGCCGGCCTGCTCGAGGGCGCAGGCGGGCCGCCTCCTGGCTCTGCTCTGGCTCGGTGATGTGCGCTGCGAGGCGATGGCCCCCTCCCCGTTGCGCAGCCCAGCGGTGCACGCGATACGAGCCCTCCCTTCGGCGCAGCAGTGAGGAGAGCGTGGTTGTGACAGCGTGAGGGGGGGAAGTTCTGCGACAGATGTCTGATGCAGTTCTGCCGAGGTGCCGGCTTGGCGGAGTGCGTCGTCGGAAAGGGCGAGCAGCAGAGCGAACTGAACGCGGTGGATTCGGCTTGATAAGTTAGGTCCCGTGGTGGGACCTTATTTTTTATCTTCGTATTTCTACTTCCCCTGCTATTCGGCACATTGGTTCGAGCGAAACCTGTCATATACGTTCTTTCCAAGTCGACCAGCTCCCTACGCCTGAAAGTGAGTTGGCACTCTAGCTGCATCAATTGAACTACACATCACTTCAGCTTGAGAGCAGCTTTCCGCTTCCAGTCAGGCTTGAGCCCCAGCCTGGATCTCGACGTGCACTTTCCCAGTCATGATTAGCTTAGCTTGGTGTTGCTTCGCTTTTCCCGCGGTGGCTTCTTGTTTAGGCTAGGCTTGGCTTGGTGCTTGTCAGTCGGAGAGGCAAAGAAGGTCTGCGCATGCAAATATTGGCTGTGCTTTGCAATCGCCTTTAACCAGTGGGCAAGCTATCATACAACGGACGCGCTTTCCAGTATGTACTTCGCATGATCTAGCTTGTCTGCCCTGTACCTGGATACACCTGTCGTGACGGGGCGGGGATTCATCACTCGAAATTTTAAGGGTCAGCTATATGCTGTAAGTAAAAGGGTGACGCCTGCCTATTACGAGGGCGGAGGCGAGATGAGGTCGTATTGCTGGGGGCATGAGAAGGGGGGAGGCAGAGACGATATAGCAGGTCTAGGGAGGCTGGGCGAGCAGGGCAGCGGCAATAAAAGAGCAGGTGCGAGGAGCAAGGCGTCGGCTCCATGCTTGCCCACGGCTGGCCACGGCACTGAAAAGCGAGGCTGTGAAGGATCCCCCAGGGTGGAACTGGGCGCGGTTATTGTCTGGAGCCAGCGATGACATCCAAGCGCTCAGCCGCCAGGCTTCCTGTAGGAGACAAGGAAGGAGTATTGGCTAGAGAGGCAATTGAGGAGTCGTCGGTATCATGTGATGCCTGGGTGCTGACGCTGTGACTCCCATGACTTGCTGTACCCGAATGGCTTGCTTCACTCACTCCGCGCCCGAATTCGCTTCCAAAGGTCTGCCGAGCTAGGTTCTCGACAGCCTCCGCAACTCTAGCGTCCATTCGCTCAAGGCGATGTAGACGGTGCACGGTGCAAGAGTGCAGGGTCCAACGGAGCATACCAAGTCTGTGCCCGTTGCCGCCAGCCTCCAAAATAGAGCCAGCTCAAGAAGCGTAGCAATGTCGCGCAGTGATCTTGTTGACAGTGTGTGCGGACGAGCAGAGCGACCTTTGTTGTGTTCGAGTGCCTTTTGCGGGTGTGCTTGATGGCGGCGTACCACGTTCGTTCGCCTTGTCTGTTGATGCGTGACTCGTGGTGGACTGCACCGTGATGTCAGATGTCAGTCGTATTGCGAAAGCGGCCGTGCGTTTCGAGGCCACACGCAGCACTGCGTGGGCATATAATGTTGGTTCAGCACCCTCTGTGGTGCACATGTGAGGTTGTCATGCTGCACGAGTGCGCGTGCGAATTTCCAGATTCGCTGCCGCACTTGTCCGCCACCGTGCCAGATGACGTAATGCAGAGAGGCAGGAGAGTGGAAAACCCAGTTGCGGGTGATATGTGCGTCGAAGCTGATGACGGTCCAGTGGAACCAGTTGACCAGTTTTATCCGCACTCCTCCAAGATCGACGGATCTACCTGCTGGATAAATGGGACAGGGTGCCGTCGGCAGAGTTTGGCTGGTGGTGGGTGACAATTTCTTGCTTCATCGAGTCCGCACACGCTGCTTCAGTACAGAGGCTCGGTTTCGAGCTTCTGCATTCTTCTTTGAGGACTCTTGTGTGCCTGCCTTGGTCCTCTTGCAGCAGCTCCGGCTCAGAGGGACGCTGTTGTTTCGGCCAGCCATCGGACTGGAACTATGTTAGACGACAACAAGAAGATTGGTATTGGCTTGTGCGGCAGCCAGGGGCAGGGATAATCGACAGGGAGATTAGGATGCAACTCCTGGGAGATGAAATTCAGTACCGGCGTTGGTCAAGCCGTGGTTGAAAACTGCCAAACCCGGCATATTCTTTATTATTTTTGTTCAATCCCGCCTAGTTTGGCACACTCCCGGTCTCCACCCAGATTGCGCTGGCAGAACAGCACCTCAATCGGACCTGACCAACAGGCCTTTGTCGTTCTCACGAAGACCTCCGAGGAGGTGTGCTTCCTGAAAGACAATTGACAGGGAGGTTTGCCAGATTTGGAGAAGGCCTGGGGTTTTGCACAGACAGCACCCGGAGGTACTGCCAGCTGGTCTCAATGGGCCCCTCGGTAGTCCAGAGCGGCATCCCAGCCCTCGCGCCGCCTCCCACTCGGCTTCCCAGGGTGGGGTCGTCGGCGGCCCAGAGGGGGGTGCTGACCTTGGGTGTCTGGATGTCATGGCCTTGGCCATGATGTCTACCTGGATTTCATGGCCCCTCTTCTTATTTCACGACGCCCCTCGGCCCCAGGCGTCGGGCTATGATTGCGACCCCCCCATCTAGGACGCCCCCCTTTCCCGAGTGGGGGGTGCGGGGGCCGCCCAGGCTATCCTGGGGGCCTGGTACCTCCGTGTCCTGACTGTGCGGAACTCCAGGCCTTTCCAGGCAGACGGATCCTTCTCCTGCGTCCTCCTTCTTCTTCTCCCCCTTCTCCCAGGGTGAGGAGGACGAGGAGGGAGGAAGCGCCGAGGGGGAGGAGGAGGATCAGGCAAATGTTTCTCCGAGGAGGCAGGAGGAGGACCAGGAATAGTGCTCCTGGTCCTCCTTGCTCCTTCCTCCTCATCCTCTCTTCCCCCCTCTCTATGTGCGGTCCGCGGCTGCGACCGTCACCACGACTTGCCGTGGACAGCTCTCTCGTCGCGCCTCCGCCTCTCTCCCCCTGTGGCGCAGGTGCAGCTTTCGGCAGGCTTCGCGCCACTCTCTGCTCGGGGCAGCTTCTCTCCCGTGCAGCTTCGTCACGCACGGCGGTGGTCTCGCGCAGTCTGTGGCAGCGCGCTCTCCTCTTTCCCTCCCGCAAGTCCTTCCTCGCCTCTCCTCTCTGCCCCTCTTCCTCTCTCCCTGCCTCGTGGCCCAGGGTGCCACCCCGCGAGGCACGACTCGAAGCAGTGGTCTTCTGCGCACTCCGTTCGCCTCCCATCCCCCCCGACTCCTTCTCGCCGTCGCTGTTGTCGTCGTCCTACTTTTCGTCCCCTCCTTCCCTCCTTCTCCTCCTCACCCTGCTCATCATCCTCCCCCTCCCCCTCACCCTCTTTCTCTCCTAGTCGTCGTCGTCGTCGTCGTCGTCGTCGTCGTCGTCGTCGTCGTCGTTCTGCTCGCTTGGCGTCGCACTGGGAAGTACGGGCAGACGACGCGGTTTCGTTGTACACGTATTGTGGATATGGATAGTGGATATCGATATGGTTATGTATATGTGATAACAACGAAGATGACGGGGACTCCAGTGTAGTTCACCGCCATAATGACTCTAGATCTGTGATCGAGGGGCCCAGACCTCCGACGTCATCTTTTGCTTTTAAGCTCTTGATCAAAGAACCCGTGCCCCCCTGGAGGACCAGACCACTTCCCTTGGACCGGCTTCTTCCCCGAGTCGTTTCTTCACGGTCCCAGGGCCGTGCGAGGGTCCTCGGAGGCCGAGAATACTCGAACACTTTCCCTCGTGCTTTGTGCCACGACGCGCGATGGTCTAGTTTGCGGGCCAGGCACTGGCCTTTGGCGGCCGTTCGGGTGGAGGGGGAGAAGGACGGGGAGCGCGAGTTTGTGCAGGGAGGCTTGTCAGACAGATGCGGGCGTGCGGCTCTCGCGGGGGCCCGCAGGCATCGGGGCCATCTGCGTCACGCTGGGCGTGCTCGGGCCTCAGAGGGCCCCCCCCCTCCGTGCCACAGGAGGCTCGACCAGTCACAGCTGGGGGAGCTGCTGTGGTCCTTGGTGGTGGACAGTCGAGTAGGGGCGTGAGGACGTGTTCGTTGCTCTTGGAAGAGGTTTCGGTGGGTTCTTCGGGGTCTTCTCACCTCGGGATTCTTTCCTGCAGCTGCGCTTCGACGACAGACGACCACCACAGACCCGACCCGAACGCCACCAGGCGTCGAGGGGGGGAGGACTGGGGGTTTGAGGATGTCCACGGCTTGGGCCGTGAGTTCTCCCACATCTCTGGGCCCCCTCTTCACCATTCCACGCCCCCTGCCCCCTCGGGTCCGCGCGCGTGCTTCGGGCCATTGTGCGACGACCCCCCTCTCTTCCTGGCCCCTCCCTCCCTCCCTCCTTCCCTCCTCCTCACCCTTCTCCTCCTCCTCCTCCTCCTCCTCCTCCTCCTCCTCCCGTTCCTCCCCCTCCTCCTCTTCCCCCTCCTCCTCCTCCTCCTCCTCCTCCTCCTTCTCCTCTCCTCCTCCTCCTCCTCCTCCTCCTCCTCCTCCTCCTCCTCTTCCTTTCCGGCACACCGTGCTTACCCTCTTGGGGGGCCCATCTGCTTCGGCACCTCTCGAGAGCGGCACGGTTCTCGCCGGTCACGCGCGGCGCTTCAGAGTCGGGGCCGGACCGTCCCGCTTGGCGAAGAGCTCACGGCGGGAGGCTTCTGACAGTTTTTATGGCCTCTTGGGGCTCTTTGCTTGCCGGGCCTTCAGAGCCGTCAACAAGACGACTCGGGGCGAGGAGCCGGCCCGGGGGACTCGGTCACTAGGCTCGAGGGAGGAAAGACGGGGACCTTGACCAGGATGTCGCGGGATCTCGTCGGCGCCAGTCTTGGTCGTGGTCAATGCCAGTTGTCGTCGATCCGCGAGGATGGTCCACGAAGTGACGCTGACCAAGATTGACGGTGACCAAGATCGACACCGACGTTCCGCGTTCAATCTTGGTCACCGTGCTCGTTTTTTTTTTTTTTTTTTTTTTTTTTTTTTTTTTTTTTTTTTTTTTTTTTTTTTTTTTTTTTTTTTTGTTTTTTTGTTTTTTTTGTTGTTGTTTTCTCTCTCTCTCTCTCTCTCTCTCTCTCTCTCTTTCTTTTATATATGTATATATATGTGTATGTAAATATATTTCCAGGGTTCCACATGTTTGGAACCGAGATTGATGTTACTGAAACCGTTTGGCTCAAGAAAAGGAATCTTTGGGCTTCACCATTCCGTATGGTAGCGGTGCCTGGTTGTGATCACGGCCAGGCTCCCCGTGTCTCGCGCCGCGATGGCCTCAGCGGAGGAGGTGTTGAATAGGATTGTGGCTATGGAAGGGGTCGTGGGCCAACGGAGAGATCAGATAGCGAGGGTCGAGCAGCAGCTTAGAGAGGCTAGCCTACGCGCAGCAGCAGCAGGGGGCGCAGCAGGTCAAGAAGGCCTCAGAGCAGGTCCAGTTCCCCGTGCAGAATCGTTGGTGGACACGGAGCTGCCCGGGCAGCCCGACAAATTCTCAGGAGAGCTCGGCGAGAACGCTAAATACAAGGATGGAGTTACGTGGGAGAACTGGAGCTTTGTTCTGGCGGCATACTGCATGGCGGTGGACCCGCGCATGGATGAGCTGATGAGGGACGCGGCCAAGGTCGACGCAGATAGCTACTCTCATGAGTATCTAGATGAGGAGGCTCGGCGCGTGAACACGAACCTGTACTACATCCTGGCACTCACGTGCAAAAGCAAGGCGCAGGGCATCGTGAAGAGCGTTCCATCGGGAGAGGGACTGGAAGCTTGGCGTCTACTATGCGTGGAGTTCGAACCGAAGGTGCCGTCTAGATTCTCAGGGATGCTGGACTCGATTCTGTATCCGCACGTGCAGGACAACGACCCGATCAAGGGCATGGTGTCTTGGGAGACGCTGGTGCAGCGCTATGAGGAGCAAACGGGTGAAAAGGTCATGGGGTCGATCAAGAAGGCAGTGTTGAGTACGCGTCTGGTTCCGACCAGGCTTCGAGAACATCTCGCGTTGAACGCGACGAGGTTTGCAACGTACGCCTCGGTGCGAGCTGCGGTTCTGAACTACTTGAGGTCGACGCAGGCGGCGATGGCGCTCAGTGGACCAGCACCAATGGACTTGGATGCGCTCGCGTTCGGGAAACACGGCAAGGGCGGAAAAGGGAAGTACGGCAAAGGCATGGATGGCAAAAGGCAAGGGGTACGACAATACCACGACGAGCCAGCCATGCACGTATTACGGGAAAAAGGGCCACAAGTTGATGGAGTGCAGGAAGGCTACCCAGGACATGAAAGGCGGCAAGAACACTCAGGAAGAGCTTCGGGCAACCAGCAAGGGCAAGGGCAAGGGCAAAGGTCCACCCGACAAGCCGGAGGAGCAGGATATGAAGTACTTGGGTGCGACCACGACGCTGAGGAGGGCTACGTCTTCTTGATGACGGAGGGCGAGAACGAGGACCTAGACGACCAGGAGATCACGGATCACACGGAGGAGCTAGACCACATCCGGGTTGCAGACTACTCGGTGGATGTAGACGCGAAGAGGGAGCTCAACTACGATATCAACAAGGATGACGGGAGCTACCTGATTCCGATAGGGGAGTTTGAGAACGAGAACGACGGGATTATCGAGGTAATAGTCGATTCGCGTGTGGCGAGAAGTGTATGCCCACCTGGTTTCGCACCAAGAATGCCGCGACAGGAAGCGGACGCGTCGCCACTGCGCCAAGCAGATCGTGCCAAGATATACGCGGACGGCTGCAAGACGGTACATGTGGAGGTAGCTGGGACCAAGCAACCGGTTCGAGGTCAATGCGACGTGCGCGATGTGCGCAAGACGATCACAGCGGTCAGAGACCTGACGAGGGGAGCGCAGGGCGTGTGGTTCGATGAGTACGGAGGCGCGGTGGTTAGCCCGACGGTGAGCAAGAAGATCAGGGAGATGATCGAGTACGAGAACAGATGCAACAGGACGAACAAGCCGCTCAAGATCGCGAAGAGGCGTGGCTTTTTCAGTTTCGACGTGGGCGCCAGCGCGCTTTGTCCACTGGAAGGAGATGTAGATCCAGTACCAGATCCACCTGGTCCGTAGGACAGCGACGAGGCGCAGGGGCCCGAGGTCAAGAAGGAGTGCTACAAGCCCACTGCGGAGGAAACGGCCATCCACGAGAGGACGCACATGCCGTATCGGGACTGGTGCAAGTGGTGTCTTTGGGGCCGAGGCAAGGAGGATGGTCGCAAGAAGGCCTGCCCGAGGAGGCGCCGACGATACCGGTCATCAGCATGGACTACTGCTTCGTGAACACCGAGATGGAGGCGGAGATGATCAACATCCAAGTGGTGGTTCAGAAGCCTGAGGACGCGGTGGCTTCTATCATGGTGGTCCATAAGGGGCCCATCGAGTACGTCAACTCAGCGGTGGAGTTGTACTTGGACGTCTGGTGAGCTGCTGACATCATCCTGAAGGGCGACCACGAGCCATCACTACAGGCGGTGATCCCGGCGGTAAAGAATAGGGGGAAGCGCGGCAAGCAGGTGGAGAAGGCGCCGGAAGGTTTTCACCATAGCAACGGGGCGATCGAGAACGCAGTGGAGAGAGTGGAGTCACTACTGCGCGCGTTGCACGGCGAGCTGGAGGCGAAGCTGGAGGTGAAGATTGGGCCCGAGAGCTTGATCATGCCGTGGCTGGTCAGGCACGCGGGGTACTTGCTCACCAGGTTGGCTATTGCGACGGATGGCAGGGCAGCTTGGGGACGACTGGGGCGCGCGAAGTTCAAGTCAGGGCGTGGTAAGCTTGGCGGGGCGATTGATTGCAAGATCCAGGCGAAGGACTATTCCAAGCAGGAGCCGGGGTGGGGTGAGGGTGTCTTCTTGAGCAGGCGCGACGGGAGCGACGAGATCATCGTTGGGGCAGCGCGAGGTATCGAGCACGCCAGGACGATGAGGCCGAAGGCCAAGGAGGACAAGTATAAACAGGAAGTCTACAACGCGTTCATTGGAGTTCCGTGGAATCCCAGAGGCTTGGAGGTGAAGGATCAGAACGAGGTGGTTCGAATAAGAAAGTGCTGATCGAGGAGCGCGGGCCTGCGGGCGGATGCGCAGCTTGCGAGGGGAACTCGGCGATGCACAACGCGAGGTGCAGGACGAGGTTTGCCAAGATCTTCGATGAGGCCGAGCCGAGGATCGAGATGGCTGCAGCAGATCAACCAGCGCAACCTGAGGCGCAAGCAGCGCCAGCGGGAGTTCCATCATCACAAGCGCCGCCAGAGGAGGCCAGAGTTCGAGAGCCACGATTGGAGGGAGAAGATCAGCGAGCTCCAGGTGCACCGATTGGTCACCACTTCGGACGGGAGTTTACCATCGAGCAGGACGTGGGCATGACAGGCAACGCGATCGTTGCAGGAGGAGACGTAGCACATGCTACGCCGAGACGGGACGAGGGGATGGAGATCGGCATCGCCATGTCGATCCCGAAGGAGGAGGACCGCCACGTCTGCGAGGAGACGGAGCCGAGGGCGAACAACGACATGGTGGTGGGTGATGGAGTCTACAGGGACGCGTGCACAGGAGAGGAGTTGCTGAAGGAGCTGGTCATCAACGGCAGGACGAAGGAGATGAATATCTTGGAGGAGTTTGAGGTCTTTGGGTGTGTATCGTTTGAGGACTGGATGAAGCCGTTCGACACTGAGAAGTGCGACCTACAAAATATCGAGTGGATCGTGGGGAGCTGATGTGTTCATAGGAGGTGCAGCGATGGAACCAGCCCCTCGAATTTCGCAGGGGCACCCGCGCTATGGGTAGTCAAGTTGGTGGTGTCGAGTGCAGCGTTAACGAGGGCGACTGAACAGCGGAAGGAGAAGCTTGGGCTCTACGACATTTCAGTTGCGTTCTTTCACGCGTCGCTGAAGGAGTCCCAGTATTGCTGGCCACCACCAGAACAACGACGACCAGGAACGCTCTGGACGCTGTAGAAGGCAATGTATGGGACGCCAGAGGCATAATGCTACATCAATGCTACTTCAATGCAGAACGGTTACGAGAAGTTGAAGACGGTGCGCTGCTTGTATTTCCATCCTGGTAAGGACTCACTGTGTGCGGGACATGGTGACGACTTTGTGGTGGAGGCCTACGATGAGGAGTTGGACGAGTTCGACGAGCTGGTGGCCAACAGGTTCAAGGTCAAGCCGCAACCCCGAGAAGGGCCAGGAGGAGCAGCTGAATGTGCGTTTCTCAACAGCACAGTGCTCTGGGGCGAGGAGTGCTTCGGCATTCTACCCGACCCGAAGCTGAGTCTAAAGGTAGTGGTGTTGTGCGAGCTGAAGCAGGCTAAGTTGGCAGAGACACTGAGTTCAAAGCACACTGCGAGTGGAGTTCGGGAAGCTGAAGACCCGGTGGGGCGACAGTGCTCGACAGTTTACCGCAATTGTGGAGGTATTGCTCAATATGTGGCTGGAGATCGTTGGGAGATTCAAGAAGCAGTTCGAGAGCGTAGTTGTTCATGCAACGACCCGCGGGTGAAGCGCATGCTCAAGCAGAAGCGCCTGGTCAGGTACTTGAAGGGGACTGCCGACGTCGTTATCTTCTACCCGTACCAGGAGGAGACTTTCAAGGTAAAGGTGTCGGTGGGCGCAGACTGGACAGGACAGGGGGCTACTTGCAAGAGCATATCATCAGTGGGAATCCGACTTGGAGCTCATTTGCTGGAGAGTTGGGTGCTATCTCAAGCGACGGTGGCGCTATCGAGTGGGGGGTCGGAGTTCTACGCGATGGGTTCACGCACGGCCCGGGACTTACCATCAAGCACATGTTGCAGGAGATGGCGGAGATGAGCGGCGAGAAGACCATGATCACCTTGGGGCTGGAGACGGACTCAGCAGCGGCGAAGGGCATGATTCATTGACATGGAGTGGGTCGAGTACGACATCTACAGACGAGGTGGATATGGCGCCAAGACTTGGCACGCGACGGCGAGATGGAGGTGGTGAAGGTCAACGCGAAGGGCCAGGTTGCGGACATCGGGACTAAGCCGATGGATAAGGACACGCTCCAAAGACACATGACGACACAGGGTTTGATTTCGATCAAGGCGACGAGTTTCAAAGGCCCAGAGGTGCCGACGAAGGCGTTGGCGGTCATGTCGGTCATCTCGGGAGCAGAGGCGGCAGAGTACTACTACGAGGATGGCGTCAACATCCAGGTGAACGTGACAAGCGATTGCAGTTGGTGGAGTTGTCTTTCGCACCTGGTTGTAGCTATCATAGCAGTGGTGTTCAGTTTCTACAAGTTTGCAGTGAAGGCGAAGCAGGGCGGACAGGGTTGCGGGTCAATTCGCCAGAACCCGATGGGCGGACGCACAGACGCGAGCTGCGGGTCAAACGAACGATCACCGTCGAGGAGGCGTCGCCGAGACGATTCGGCAGAGCCAGAGGTGCAGCACATCAAAAGGATAAGGTCAGTTTCCGTGCAGGGGCCAGTGACCTACACGAGCAAGAGCAAGCTGAACCAGTACGCCGACGGTCGATACACGCCGTTGGGATTGCATGACTGGGGGGCTTGGCATTAACTGTGTTACACACAACCTGGACGACCAGCACGAGATACCGTCTGTGTTGAGCGATGCTGGCTTGTTCAGATGTCATACGACGCAGACTGATAACCTCCCGAGGTCGTAGCACGCGAGATAATGATAATATATACACGTGAATGAGAAGTTTCCGTTGCCATGGTTGCTTCTGTTGCATGAGACGGAACCGAGCGGTTTCGGATAGTACTGTGTAATTTGATACGGATGACTGACGAGTCCACTAGCTCGCACAGCGGCCTCGAGGAGGGCTGCAGGGTTTCACACGCTTGGAACCGAGATTGTCGTTACTGCAACCGTTTGGCTCAAGGAACGGAATCTGTGGGCTTCGCCGTTCCGCAAGTTTTTGTTGTGTGTTTTGTTTTTTTTTGTTGTTGTTGTTTATCCGTGGACCTCCAGGGGTCCACGCCGCTGGCCAGCTTCCCCCACCGCCCCCCTTCGCCTGGCGCCCTCTGCTGTGGGCAAAGCCTTGCATCCACATCCACTGCCTCTTGGGGTTTCGGGCTCCCTTCCCCAGAAGCCAGAGGCGCAGTGGATACGGAAAACACCCGGGCCCCTAGATGTTCATATTTTTATCCATATCCACTTCGCCTCGGCCCTGTGGCGCCCCTTCTCAGAAAGTCCAAGGCGCAGCGGATATGGATACCTATGCGACCACCTTTTACGGTGATACGGAAGTTGGGGGTGGGGGGAAAGAACCAATTGCCGGCAATTGCGATGCGTGTGATGATGACGATGCTGGTGACTCGCCCTCGAATTAGCGACGACGCGTGATGACGATGTTGCGCTGCGATGAAATGTCACTATCGTTTTCACTATCGATCTCGCTGTCGATCTCACTACCGATCTCTCTATCGATTCCTATAGTGATCTCATTATCGATTTCGCTATGGATCTCACAACCAGTGTCATAATCAATCTCACTATCGATCTCATTTCTGATTCACTATCCATCCCATTCGAGCGATCTCATTATCGATTTTACTATCGACTTGACTATGGGACACCCCCAGCCACAGCCCGCCCACCGCG
>CAUYUJ010015479.1:0-40000 GCA_963575745.1 Prorocentrum cordatum | reverse complement strand
CCACGCGGGGTTGGTGGCAGCGAAACCCAAGGACCTCCGCCGCGCCACGTCCAACGACCAACGGTTCTCCTCCAGGCCCAGCACGAAACTGGCGGCAACCTTCGAAAGGACGCCCCCGATCGGAAGCCCGGAAAGATGGAAAACCTTGTCGCCTAGAGAGCAGAAAGTCACAAACATGCACGCCGAGAAAGCAAGCAACAAGTCAGTAAAACTGAAGCACACCTTTTTACCGTCGTGCACGCCGCCAGCGCCGCCGAAGAATGCCACGCGCCTCTGGTTCTTGAGGACCGTGACGGCCTCCTTACCTGTGGCACGCTGGCAGCGCAAGAGGACGGTGCGCGCGGCGCAGATGGCATCGCGCGGTCGGACGGCTTCGAAAAATTGGCCCGCATCTGCAACAACGGCCGTGGACGCCACCTTGGCCCTCTGGCAACGGGCACAAGTCCGGTGCACTGACGTGGGGCGGGCGGCCTGGATACGTGCATTCATGACTTGGGTAGCCTCCCGCAGTGACCACACTTCGTCGCCGCCACCGTATTCCCGCATCACCGTTTCCAGCGCGCGGTGGATGTATCGCCACCGGCGCCGCATGGGCCATGCGGCGAAAGACACGACTTTCCGCAAGCACGAGTGGCCCGCGCGGGTGCATACGCGGACGCCGCCGCGGAAGCACTTTGACTTGACGGTGCCATACATGTAAGGAACAACACGAGCATATCGGTGGAAACACACGAAGGCCTTGACGGACGGAGTCAAGAGCTCATCAAGTACACTCCAGCACCAGTCATTCGCACTTGCCCAGTCAAGACATGTAAGACGCCAAGCGGGCGCGGATATTGCGAACGACAAGATTAACCATTGGTAAGCAATACATGGCAAGAGCCACATGTACTTTTTAAACTTATCGTCCGGAACGAGGGCCTCGTCCGGACGCACGTGCATGTCGGATGTATACTGGTCATACAACGATTGCGATCGATGCCATCGCTTCTGCTCGAGGCGGAAGGAGCGGCTCGTGGCCAACCGGTCGCACGCGACGGAACGAGCCTGCTGGTGCACAGAAGCTGAAAGGCACAAGCGGGTGCAGGCACGCGCAACGTGAGAGCGAAGAGATGCAAGCATGTCCTCATGGCTACACCTTACCGTAACGTCCCATACCCGATCGATCCGGCGCATGCCGATGCCGTCGGCAGCATGCGCCAGGGAACGGGAATCGACGTTCAACAGATCATCGGCGCACAGCCGCTTGCTGACCGCAGGGGCGTTCCATTGCGCCCGAAACTTGGGCGGGGCACGGGCGACAATCCTGACGTGAGAAAGCAACCATGTTAGCTCAGACGGGGGGCGCTCAATGTCGCGCAACCGGATGGCAACGCACATTGCGCTTCGCATGGCTGGTAAAGCTGCCGGCCAAGGGGCGTAGACGACTGTGCCCTCCAACGGCGGCAGACCCCTGGCCCGGAGCTCCCAGTTGACGCGTCGAGCGGCCACCATTTTCCGCCCCTGGCCAGTCACCCCATGCAGGCGCGAGGCCAAGGCAACGGGGCCACTGTCGACGTGCCACTTCTTCTCCAATAGCTTCCAATCGATGGTTCCACTCTTGCTGCCGCTCCATTGCAGGAGCAGCGCAGAATGGCGCGGAGAGTAAATGTCAATTGGGCCCCTGGTGCCAAAGATGGTGAAGGTCTGCCGGACCGCCTCGCAATACAGTATGTGAAAACTCTGCGGCGCTGCAGGAGCAAACACATGCGAAACCTGGCCATGCCGAACTCGTTTGCAACAAATGTCATGGTCGAATGGGCCCTTGTTGGACGGAGCCCGGCTGGTCTTGGGGGGCCGGTGCCTGGAGGGGACCCTTAACGGGACAGACCTCCTATTTGGGCCTACCGTGCCATTCCCGTTCGGCCTGCGGCTCAAGATCTCGCACCGCTCCATCGACCGGATCCGGTCCGCAGCTCCAGCACGTGCCACAAAAAAATGAACGTCCTGCGGGTGAGAGCGGCGCATGATTTTGTACCGGACCTTGTCCGCACCGCTGGCGTGACGGCGCAACAACAATGTCATGTGCTCAAGCCACCTGCACGCGACCCCTGTGGAGTTCTGCTGTTTTTTTCTGCACGCACGCGCGATGCCAACGTAGTAACCCGGGTCGCCTACCCAGGCATACAGACCCATCAAAGAGTCGACTGGGGAACCGTAGGCGACATGAGCAACGGTGGGAAGGCGCACCGCAAGCAACTGCAAAGATAACAGATCATCGACTGCAGCCCGGAGCTCCTGAGCGCCCCATTGTCTCGGGCAGTCCTCCCTCCAGAGTGCCGCGCGGTGACGGGGCGATAGCAACAGAGCTGCTTTCCAGGCGTGTTGCGATCTTCTACGTGACGCGAGCCAGAGCAGAGTTCTGCATGACACAAACGCTGCCCAAAGAGGCTCAACAATCTTGTTCGTTCGACGCCATCTGCCCTCGTCAGGGAAAAGCCAACCTAAACACACATCAATGCAACTGGAGAACACGGCCATCACACTTCGTGGAACCCTACGCATGCACAACACATCGGAAGTACAGGCAATGACCCTGTTGCACAAAAGGGCTGACTGCCCAGCGGCGGTCTCGCGCCCACGGGGCTCCATCAAGGGAGCACGAAGGCCACGGACATTAGAGTCATTGCAAATGCAAACGCACCGTTGAAGCACCGCCGCCGCCATGATTTCGGGCGGAGCGTGCGGACCTGTCCGAGGTACCTGTCGGGTTTTTGGGGTCTGGAAGGTGCAGAAGGGGTAAAGCAAGTGAAACACGCGTGAGTGGTATAGGTACCAAGATATGGAAAGATCCCACACAAAGAAACGAGATTCTCTGCGGGGCGTACGAGGTTCACCGTAGCACGAGGCGGGGCGTACGAGGTTCACCGTAGCACGAGGGTAAACTCGAAGCAGGTTGAGAACCAGCCGTAAGCAAGAATGGTCGGAGCGCTGGACTGACCCTTATTCCGGGTCGTGAGCAATGACAGCCACTTGGGCCTATGAAGGCTGCCAGGCGACCCTGAATAACGTGCTCCGGAGAAGCCCTTCCCCACGCTCTACGTCTCCTGGATCCGTGCACCTGGCAGCCCCGAACTACCTTCCAGACCAGCTCCCCCCGTGGAGCCGGAGGATTCCGAGTTAAAACTGTGAAGCTGACCATCCTTATTCCCGTGAGCAATGACAGAAAACATGCTGACATCCTGTGCACTACGCTACATTGCACAAGAGGGTTATACGCGTGCCGTGCGGAGATTACGCGTGCAGAACGATGCAAAACAGTGTAAGCCAAAGACTGCGCGGATGCCGTGTGAAGACACGCGCTGGAAGCAAGAGAACGAAGGGAGGAAAGGAGATGCGGGGTGAGGAGAGAAGAGGAGAGAAGAGGAGAAAAGAAGAGAGAAGAAGAGAGGAGAGGAGAGGAGAGGAGAGGAGAGGAGAGGAGAGGAGAGGAGAGGAGAGGAGAGGAGAGGAGAGGGAGAGGAGAGGAGAGGAGAGGAGAGGAGAGGAGAGAAGAAGAGGGTGGAGGAGGGTCGAGAGAAAGGGAGGAGGAGAAGAGGGAGGGAGCTGGTTAGGAAGGGAGGAGCTACGACAGCAGCACAACGAGCACGCGACCTCGCAGCAGGGCGCAGGCGATGGCCTCACCACCAAGGGCAACCCTGGGAACGACCACCGCAGCGGTGGTGGTCCGCAAAGGTTTGGAGGCCTCCCATACCATCTTGCTGGCTCTTGCGAATCGACGCTGATCGACGCTAGTCGACGCTAAGTCCACGCGAATCGGCACGAATCAAGGCTCATTGACGCTCCATCCGCGCTACCTTATCGATTACCAGACGCTCATCGACGCTAGCGCACTTCAAAAACAGAATTATGAGGGTACACAAGGCTCTCATGATTTTCTACCGAAGGAGGAAGGGGATGCAGGAGGGAAAGGAGGAAGGGCGGGAGCAGATCCCAGTGGACGTAGCTGCCGCTGCAAGCATCACGAGTCACGGAGGGTCGGCCGGGGCTCCTTGTGCGCTTTGTGGCAGTGCCTCTGAAGGCAGCCGCCTGGCTGCTGCCACCCAATGCGTGCGAAGTGTGCTCTGACCAGGCTTCGAATCAGACCCACCCGTCGCGACGGTGGGCCGAGAAGGGCATGAGTCGGCGGCGACCCCGGGGCGAAGTAAGAAGGAGAACGCCTTCTCAGAAGGCTCAGAATTCCACAGGCGTCCGAGAAGCTTTCTGAGCATTCCCCGAAGACACAGAAAGACTCTCAGAAGGCCGGAGGGCCTCTGGAAAGTCCCGCCGCCTTCTGAGAAGGCCTCGTCCCTCTCATTTCCACCCTCGCTCTCCGCCGAATGATGAGAGGGAAGGGCAAGAGAAGAAGCACATCCTCCCCCCGCTCCTCCTCCTCCTCCTCCTCCTCCTCCTCTTCCTCCTCCTCCTCCTCCTCCTCCTCCTCCTCCTCCTCCTCCTCTCCTCCTCCTCCTCCTCCTCCTCCTCCTCCTCTTCTTCTTCTTCTTATTCTTATTATTATTACTATTACTATTATTATTATTAGTAGTAGTAGTAGTAGTAGTAGTATTCGTCTTATGTTTCTTAGTATGATTCATATTATTATTATTACTATTATTATTGTTATCGTTATTATTGTTATTAATATTATTAGTATTATTCGTATTATTATTATTACTAGTGTTATTATTATCATTATCATTATTAGTATTATTATGATTAATAGTATTTTGATTGTTATCATTATTATTATTCGTGTTACTATTATTGTTCTTATTATTATTCTTATTCTTCTTATTATTAGTATTATTAGTATTATTATTATTATTAGTATTATTCCTCTTCCTCTTCCTCTTCCTCCTCCTCCTCCTCCTCCGCCTCCTCCTCCTCCTCCTCCTCCTCCTCCGCCTCCTCCTCCTCCTCCTCTTCCTCCTCCTCCTCCTCCGCCTCCGCCTCCGCCTCCGCCTCCGCCTCCTCCTCCTCCTCCTCCTCCTCCTCCTCCTCCTCCTCCTCCTTCTCCTCCTCCCGCCCGCTCCAGCGAGCACGGGTGCGCACGCGCGAGCAGGGCTGTGGGGGGGAGGGCGTGCACAAAGAGCGCGCGCGGAGCATGCAGGAGGAGGAGGAGGCGGAAGGAGCAGGAAAAGAAGGGGAAAGAAGGGGAGCAGGAGGAGGAGGAGGACAAGGAGGAGGGGAAAAATAGCGTGATGATGACGACCATATAACAGAGGCGAGCAAGAAGGAGCGGGATGAGCGGGAGGAGGACGGGGAGGGGAACACGACGATGAACACCACCACCACGACCAAGGCAACCATTACGAATACCACCACCGACACGACCACGACCACCACCACGACCACCACCACGGCTACGACCACGACCAGGACCACAACCACGACGGCCACCACGGCGACGTTTCCACAGGAGGCCCTGGCTGACCCGAGGGCCAGCGCCGCCGCCGCCTGCGCCCGCCAGGGATGAGCCGCCCGTGGCGCCTGCGAATAGGCGCGGCAGGGCGGGGGGGGGAGAAGAGACCTTAGATGAACAGCGCCAGAAGCATCGATTAGTGCGTCGTGGCGTCTACTTGCGTCAATTTGCGTCAGTTAGCGTCTTGGGCAATGCCAGGAGGGCGAGGAGGCGGAGTGAGACGACGCCTCAGGACTCCCCAGGACTCCAAGGACTCCAAGGACTGCGTCCACGGGCCGCGCAATCTAGTGGAAAAATGCACCAGAATTCTAAACGATGCTTCTGGCACTATTCATCTAAGAGACCCTGACATCCACGCTCTGAGCGGCGCCTGCCCCCAACCCCGCCTCCTCTCTTCCCGCGATCGGCCGGCCTCAATTCGCTCCCGGCGCGTCCCGCCCGCTGCCCGACCAGCGCCTGCACCTGCTTCGGCTCGCTGGCGCCCACTGAAATTGAAAAAGTCTGGGGAGGGAGGAGGGAGGGAGGCGGAGGGGGCAGGAGAGGGAGGGGGAGAGGGCAGGAGGGAGGAGGGAGGGAGAGGGCAGGAGGGAGTGGGGGAGGGCAGGAGGGAGGGGGAGAGTGAAGGAGGAGGGAGGGGGAGAGGGAGGGAGAGGGAGAGGGCAGGAGGGGGAGGGGAAGAGGGGGAGGCGAGGGGAGGGGAGGGGAGGGGGGCGGGAGGGAAAGGGCAAGCTAGGTGCGCTCGCGTCATATCTGACATCCTACCCCTCCCTCCCATCCCTTACCATGGCGCAGATCCCCTCTCTACTCGCACAGTCGGATGTCAAGCAGGGCGATGATCCCGAAAGGGTACGCGATGCATTGTAGAGCACGGCATGGCATGGCGTAGAAGAGCACCGCGAAGCATAGTATCAACCTAGCATTGCATTGCATGCCGTGGCATGGCACGGAAAATGACGCCAGCGCTGCAGCGGGAGCACGAGTCGAAACGAGCGGAAGCGCGGAAATGAGGCCAGCGCTGCAGCGGGAGCACGATTCGGAACGAGCGGAAGCACAGAAATGAGGCCAACGCTGCAGCGAGAGCACGATTCGGAACGAGCGGGGCCCGAAAATGATGCCGGCGCCTCAGCGAGAGCAGCATTTTGGAGAACAAATGCAGGCGAAAACCCAACTCCGGGAAACCTGTGTGTAAAAGAACAATACGCGGGGGGGGGGAGGGGCGAATATTCCCAAGACGTCATCAGGGGAAGAGGGAGAGTAGTATTCATATTGAGTAATTGTAGAAAGAAAGAGAGAGAGAGAGAGAGAGAGAGAGGGGCCTGCGGAGCACGCAGGGGGACGGGGAGGAGCAGGAGGGAGGACCGGGGGAAGACGAGGGGGAGGAGACGAGGAGGACAGCGAGCAGGAAGGAGCACGGAGAAGGGAGGGAGGCAGGGAGGGGGAGGATAAGGAGGAGGAGGAGGAGGAGGAGGAGGAGCAGGAGCACGAGGAGGAGGAGGAGCAGGAGGAGGAGGAGGGAGGGGGAGGATAAGGAGGAGGATGAGGAGGATGACGGTGGTGGACGTGATGGTGGAGCGTCCACAAGAGGCAGTCGAACCACTTCTGACCTGTGGACAGGGGGCTCGGAGTTCGTAGTCGAGGAAACGACCACAGTGGGCGAAGAAGGAAGAGGATCATCCTGAACCCGGAATATAACAGCGATGCTGCAAGACAACCCCTTGTCCCACGTCCTATCGGCACTGGTCCCTACAAGTTTTGTTTTTCTCTACAGGAAGCGCCCCCAGCGAGCACCATGTGGGCCTTCCATTCAGGCGAAATGCCCGTTTTGCAGAAGACGTGCCGTACATCCTTCGAACGAATTAGAAAAGCCGAACATCATGTCAGCGGCGGCGTGGTTCCAAGCCGCGATCCTCACAGCGGGGGACGCACCCGTGCCTAATAAGGAACACGAAAAGGATGGACAACGTTAGCCAGCGTGCGCCCCAAAAAGTACGTTTTAGAAATGTGGATGTGCAAGATATGTGGTGCAACGCCAGTGGTGTCAACTACGTGGCGCAGTATACATGGCGCGAGCTAACTGCGACCACGAGGCGGCCACGGGCGGCAACGTTCAGAACCCTTGCCAGACCCACCCAGCGCACGAGGCGGCCACGAGGCGGCAAAGACGCGGGCGGCAACGTGGCAAAGCCTCGCCATACCCACCCGATGCAGGGAGCGGCCACGAGGCAACCACGGGCGGCAACGTGGCGAAACCTCGTCAGAACCACCCAACGCACGAGGCGGCCACGAGGCGGCAACGGGCGGCAACGTGGCGAAACATCGCCACACCCACCCAGCGCACGTGGTCACGAGGCGGCCACGAAGCGGCCACGGGCGGCAACGCACGACGCGGCCCACACGGGCGGCAACGTGGCAAAGCCTCGCCACAACCACCCAACGCACGAGGAGGCCACGAGGCGGCAGCGGGCGGCAAAGTGGCGAAACCTCGCCACACCCACCCAACGCACGAGGCGGCAACGAGGCGGCCACGGGCGGCAACTTGGCGAAGCTTCGCCCCGCCCACCCAGCGCAAGAGGCGGCCACGAGGCGGCCACGGGCGACGTGGCAAAGCCTCGCCACACCCACCCAACGCACGAGGAGGCCACGAGGCGGCCACGGGCGGCAACGTGGCGAAACCTCGTCGGACCACCCGGAGCACGAGGCGGCCACGAGGCGGCCACGAGGCGGCCACTGGTGTGAACGTGCCGAGACCCCGCCGGACCCACCCGCCCAGCGCACGAGGCGACCACCAGGCGGCCTCGGGCGGCAAATCCTGGCCAAATCCATCACATTCCTTAGCGGCCTAAGCAAGCACCCCAAAGTGCAAGCACTGCTTGGAGACCAGAGCTCGACGAAACAGCAGGCAAGAGCCCCGGCTTTGAAAAGGAGAGGCTTCGCAAGCTCGCACGGGCACTGCCAGCCGGCCATCTGGGCGAGCTGGGCGGCGGGAGCCCGATTTGACGAGAGACCCGCCCTTCGCCCGTGCAGCTCTCGCACATGTCGTCCGGCTGCTGGCGCTGTGCTTTCAAAGTGTGCCTGAAAACCAGGCTTGTAAAGAGAGAGAGAGAGAGAGACACAGAGGGAGAGGGCGAGAGGGAGGCGAGGCGGGGCGAGGCGAGCGCGCGGTTCCGCCGGGAGCGGGGCCCTCCAGGGCCTGCGCGGGGGGGCCGGGGCCCTCAGTGCTTGTTGTCCTTGTTTGCCGAGGTCGGGGTGCTGGGGGCAAGAGAGAGAGAGGCCACCCTTGAAGAAGTCTCAGCCTCGACTTATAAGACGATTGCGCGCAACGGCGTGGCAGAAGCCCAGTGTTGAAAAGATCCCGCCTCCAGCCGCGCAACTTCTCCAAGTTTTCAAGACGAAGGTGCACGGCGTTATGGCGAGAGCTCCCTCTTGAAAAGGGCCATCCCTGCACTCTTGTAACTGTCGAAAGTTTGCATATCAAATGCATGTGCGCGGCTCTAACGCGAAAGCCTGATGTTGAAGACCAATGGCCCTCAACCCATCTCACCCGATGTTACCTGTTCAGACCCATGTACGCGGCGCTAAAGCGAAAGCCCCACATTGAAAACAAGCGGCCCTCCATTCCTCTAAGCGATGAAAACATTGAAGCGTCAGTGTGGCAAACCGCAAGGACTCCTGGAGGGAAACGCTTGGTCCAACCTACGGACATGTTTGGTGGCGCGACAGGTGGGAAATACTGAAAAGCACAAGGGATGGAACGAAACGAAGGAGGGCAAGGACGAGGGAGGAGGGGGGAGTGGGCGAAGGAAACACAACTTGGCTAGTAGGACGACCAACAACAAGAACGAAGGAAGAGGGGGAGGAAATAATCCGCTGGCCCCTTTGTGGGGCCACCAGGCTGTAGGCCGAAGTGCGCTGCTCCCCGCACCAGCGGCAGCCTCAAATTTCCAATGTTTCAGTCCTGCCTTCTGCTTCCGACTGTAAATTGTTGACGTGCGCGCGAGGGGGGGAGCCCCAAACCGCCCAATTCACCACGCCCAGATCGCGTGCTCTGAAATCCGGGGGGGGGGCGTGGGACACTTAGAAATACATGAAATTCGCGCCCCCGAGGCCATAAACCCTTGTAAATTACGCAATGTTCGCGTCCCCAAGGCCACAAACCCTCGTACATCATACTATGTGTGCGTCCCCGAGGCCACAAACCCTCGTACATGACTCAATATTCACGTTCCCGAAACCATAAACCTTTTGCAAATGATTCCATATTCGCATTGCCGAAGCCAAGAGTGCTCCAAGGCGCCGGAAGATGGTTCCAAGACGGCCCAAGAGGGCCCCAAGAGGCCCCAAGAGCGCTCAAAGAGGCCTCCTGACAGAGCCCCAAGAGGCCAAAATCGTACATTTTACGAACGTGTTTGAAGGATGCTGGCCTTCTCGCATTTTCGGCTTTCCGACGCTACAACACGGCTCAAGAAGCTCTTAACCGCCCCAAGACAGCCCAAGACGCGTGCCCCGAGAAGCCACCAGGAGGCCCCGAGAGGCCGCCAAGAGACCCCAAGAGGTCTCCAGGAGGCCCAAAAAAGTACCCCGCGAGGCCCCAAAAGACCCGACCCCCGAGAAGCACCCAAACGGCCTCCAAGAAACCTCCGAAAGGCTCCCCACGACACCCCAACACATATACAACAGGCCTCAGACCCACAACCCAGGCACGGCGGCGGGATGGGCGGAAGGCCTCCAGGATCCGCCGCCCCCTGCTGATTCATCTTAAGGGTGCCCGGCGTGCTAGACCCTTTCGCTTTTGGTTTTGGTTCTTTTCCAAAAGAGCTCCCCCTGGGGTTTCGGCCCCTCCCGCCAGAGATGCGCAACAGGTGGTTGCAAAGGGTTCTTCGGCTCCAGACGGCTCCAAGATGGCCTCCAAAGATGGTCAAGATGGCCCAAGATGGCTTCCAAGTTCGTCCAAAATGATCCAAAACGGCCTCGAAAACGGCCTAAGAGAGTCCAAGATGCCTCCACGTTCGCACAAGAAACACCCAAGGCGGCCCAGGACGGCGCAAGAGGCCTCCAAGAGGCTTCCAAGACGGCCCAAGAGGCCTCGAAGAGTTCCTCCAGGGCGTCTCGAAGAGGTCAAAATAATGATTGTTCCTTCGGTTTTTGAAAGATTGTGGTTTTTGCTCCTTGTCGGCCTTCCGACGGCCCAACACGGCCCGAGACGGCCCAAGAGCTCATCAAGATCGCCCCAAGAGTGCCCAGGAAGCCTCCAAGATGGCCCCAGGACGACGCAAGAGGCCCCCAAGATGGCCCAAAGAGGGCCCAAAGACGGCCCAAGAGGCCTCCAAGACGCCCACGATGGCTCGAAGAGAGCCCAAGAAGGCCCCCAAATGTCTCCAAGACGGCCCAAGATGCACCCAAGACTGACCAAGATGGCCTCAATATGGCCCAAAACCTCCGAACGAACGCGCCCCAAGAGGCCGCCGAAACGTCTCAAGAGAGCCCGAAGAAGCCCCCAAAGAGAGCCCCAAGAGGCGAACATCATTGATATTCCATATTTACCCTGAGCTTTTGAAGGATTTGGGGGGGTTGTTCCTTATCGGTTTTCCAACGGCTCAAAACGACCCAAGAGGCCAGCAAGATCGCCCAAAGAGCGCCCAACAAGCCTCCAAGACTGCTGCAAGACGCCCCAAGATGCCCCCAAGATGGCCCAAAGAGGGCCCAAAGACGGCCCAAGAGGCCGCCAAGACGGCCCAAGATGGCTCCGAAATTGCCCCAAGACTGCCCAAGAGAGCCCCAAGAGCCCTCCAGAGCTCCATCAGGAAGACCCGCAAGGACAACATTATTTGATTGCCGCTCGGTTGTTTTAAGATTTTGGCATTTTCGTCTTTTCAGCCCCCCGGAGGCCCGAAGACGGCTCCAGAGACCTCCAACATCGCCCCAACAGGGCACAAGAGGAGGCCTCCAAGACGGCCCCCCGACATCCTAAGAGACCCCCGAAAAGGCCCAAGAAGCCCCCACGACGCCCAAGATGGCATGCAAGACGGACAAGATGGCCTCCAAGACGCCCCAAAAACGACCAAGAAGGCCTCCGAGATGGCGAGGATGGCCCCAAGATGCACCACAGACGGCCCCAGACGGCCTCAAAATAGCCTTAGACTGCCCTAGAGGCCCGCCAGAGGCCTCCAAGACACAGAAGAGCCCTCCGAAACTTCCTCCAGGAAACCCAAAAGTTCGGAAACCACCTGGCCGGATAGCTCGCCCGACTCTGCGTTTCCCGAAAGTTGTTGAAACCCACTCGGGGAACGCGTGGCCCGATAGCTCGGCCAAGCTCAAACCCAACTTTCGGCCACGCAGGCGCTTCCAAAAAGGCAGGGGGCGGCGGTGATTCGCCGTTGGCGTCTTCGATAAAGCCCACGTATGAATATGCGCGGATGATTCCTGTCCGCCCCCGCACGATGTTCCCAGATGCACCAAGGCAGCACCGAAACGCACCGACGCGACTCCGATATATCCCTTTATGATAGAGAGGGGGCTGGCGGCAGGGCGCTAAGCCCTTACGGAAAATAATGGCATCGCACAAGAGCGGTTGTTCGAATGCCAGCGATCCAACCCGGCGGGAAGAAACACGCACAAAGGCTCACACGCACACAGAAGCGCGATTGCAGGGGGGATGACACGAGCTGGGCCCACCGACGACAGCGCGCGCAAGCCCGAAACAGAACGGAGCGCAAGGGGCCGCGGACGCCGTGCACTCATAGCTGCACCACGAGTGCACACGCGAGTTGTATCATTGCGCGCGCGGAAACGTCTACCAGCTTCCTGAAATCGACTAGACAATCACGCACCGCCGGTCACACTGAGGGGAGGGGAGGAAGGGAGGGGGAGAAGGAGGACAAGGACGAGAGGGAGAGGCGCTATCTCAAGGCTGGCGGCGGCACGGGCCTGCCAATCCAACTGCCGAGTGGCTCGTGACATCTCGAGCTCGTCGATTGCAGCCTGGACCCGCGCACAAGGTCTCCTGGCGCCGCCACCCCCTCGAGCGCCACGGCCTTCTCGCGTTCCTGGAGAGAAACGATGATCGTCTGACGCGGCCCATCGCCGCCAGCCCCTGAGACGGCATTGCATTCGAGGCGTTTCACCTTGCTGTCGAGCGTCTTGCAGCACCGGACGCAGCGAACTTTCTTCATCATATTGTGCGGGTATGCTTTCGTATCCGTGATGTTCCTCTTCTTCTGGATTACACATCGACGTTGGCTGCTTGCGACGGGCCCGAATGATTTTCCGCGAGCCTTGCTTTGGCCACGAGGATCCACGCATTCCAGATCTGGACTCGAGGGCGAGCGAGGCGGCGACCTCCTGCTGCTTCCGATCCTTCCCGAACGTGTTCGCCGCCTCCGCCGAACTCTCAGTAGAACCCTTCCCCTGGGCGATACATTCGCAACTCTCGTTCACCGGATAATTGCCTAAGATGGGACGCACATGGACATACTAATACTATATGTCCTCCTTGGAGGCGCGCGTCCGACCCGAACATATAGTATACCCATCTTGTAGTACATCGTTTCCCGAGCGGCGTGGCCAGAAAGCGCCCGCCACGACGCATATACTACAAGACTTCTCGGTGCGCGCGTCGCCCCTGGGGGGGGCGACGCACATGTAGTATAAGTATGTTGGGGCGTTGCCGATAAGACGGTGGCCCAGAGAATCCCAGGCGACATAGCAGCACTGAAAACCACCTCGGCCGCGAGAGCTCGCGCGCCGCCGGGCCGCGCGCCGGCAGGCCCCTCTCTGCGGCGACCCATCTCTTGGAGGTCGGCCCGCGGAGCCCGAGGCGGAGAATTTTCAGCATCCAAATCGGCGGCGCGGGCGGCAGCCGGCGCGACGCGGGAACTTCGCGAAGGTCGCGGCGTCGAAAACTTAAGACGACGCCTCGGACCAGGAAGACGTCGCGCGCGAAGAAGCTGATGGCGCATAGATCTGCAGTCGCACTCGCAGGTGCCCCGCAAAGCTCACGCACAGCACGCGCGCGCGTCGCGTCAAAGATGATGGGGGGGGGGGGGGGGCAAACAGCGCTGATCCACTCTGCATCCACCGCGGCGCCAGCACGCGCGCGCGCGCGATCTCGCGCCATCTCTCTCGCCGAGAAATCGCGTGAAACACCGGGGGGAACTCCTTCAAGCACGGTAGAATCTAATGTAATCATGCCATGTCGCGACCGCCCACGCGCACGATCAAGTCGAAGAGCTTTGAGAGTAGAGAAAGCGAGTGCGAAACTATTCCTAGGGAACACACAAAGGACGTACGCGCCCAGCTATGCACATGAACACGGCCCCTCGATCCGCGAGACCAGCCGCGTTGCACGAACATTTGCGCAATGCGCACTCTGGAAAACAGCGTGGATTCATGTACGTGCACGTCCTTCTTTCGCCCCTGAATTCCGCAGGCACAAATGAAGCCAAAAGAACTCACCAGAGGGCGAAGAACACGATGAGGCCACGGAGTTCAAAGGACCACGATCACAAAGAGGAAGCGGGACGTCGACAGGGAGAGACTTCGGGCGCAACTCGGGCCCGCCATATCTCGAGAATCCCCCGGCGGCGCGCCTGCTTAAATCAACTGCCATAGCGAGACGCCGCCCTCCTAGTAAGAATACGCATAATGATACCGGAGAAAAACCCAAATCAAAGTCTTTGTAAGGCTAGGGCAGCGGGGGCATTGGCCATAGGGCGATTGGGCTATAAGGCTATGGAAATGCAAGGCTGTAGAACCATGGGGCTAGGGGTCTATACGGCTACAGGGCTATAGGGCTATAAGGCTACAAGGCTATGAGGGTGATAGGGCTGTGGGGCTATGGGGCTCTGGGGCTATGGGGCTAGAGGGATATAAGGCCACGAGTCTATAGGGCTACGGGGCTATAGGGATGTAGGGCCACAGGGCTATAGGTCCATAGGGCGATAGGGCTATGCAGCTATAGGGCTATACGGCTATAAAGATATAGAGCTATAGGAATAGGGCGATAGGGATTTCGGGCTATAGGGCAATAAGGCTATAAGGCTATGGGCCTATAGGGCTAGGATATAAGGCTATAAAGGCTATAGGGCGATTGGGCTATAGGGCAATAGCGCAAAGGGGCTGTAGGGCTATAAGGCCACTGGGCTATAGGGCAGTAGGGCCAAAAGGCTAACCCCCTGCCCCGGATAACCCCCCCTAACCCCCTGAAAATTAATTCCCCCCGAGTCAATGGGATTTGGTTGTGGAGGGGGGCGGCGAAGCCGAACTTGATAGTCCACGGGGAAAGTTGCGAATCTAAGTTGCTATCATAGCGTGTTGACTAGCAACATCATCAAAGACGCTGAGCATGGCAATGGTGGTTTCACCATTTCAGCTTTCGCAATCACGAGCGTGTGGCAGGGCTATGGGATTCTCACCATTTCAGTTTCCCCTAGACTAAAATCGTCAGTGTACACGAGCGCCCAGACTCGAGATCTGTCGGGTCGGTCTCGCGCCAAGATCGACAAGGTTAGCCTGCACGAGCGCCCAGGATCATCATCATCAGCCGGGAAATTCGTAGATTATCCCTACCTGTCCCCGAACTATATTATCCTCCGGGGATAATTATCGGGGGCACAGGGCCATAGGGCCACAGAGGCATGGGACTAGAGGGCTCGAGGGCGATAGGGCCAGAAGGGCTATAGGGCTATAAGGCTATAGGGCTATAGGGCTATAGGGCTATTGGGCACTAGTGCTTGCGGGCCATGGGGCCGTACGGCTATAAGGCTGCGGGGCTACAGGGCCGTGGGGCATTCGGGCAAGATGGCATAGGGCCATGAGGCCACAGGGCCACAAGGCACCCGGGCACCCGGGCACAAGGGCACCCAGGCACCCAGCACCCGGGCACCCAGGCACCCGGGCACCCAGGCCTAATTATATAATATTGAAGAAAAACCCAATCCGAATAGTTTCAGGCTCTAGGGCTATGGGGCGATAGAGCTATAGGACCATCGGGCTATAGGTCTATAGGGCTATAGGGCAATAAGGGCTACAGGGCTAGAAGCATATTGAGCTAAAGAGCTACAGGGCTATAGAACGATGGGGCTACATGGCTATAAGTCTATAGGACTATAGGGCTATACGGCTAAGGGCGACTGGGCTATAGGGCGATTGGGCTATAGGGCTATATGGGCTATAAGGCTATAGGGTTACGAGGCTACAAGGCCATAGATCTATAGGGCTATAAGGCTATGGGGCGATTGGGCTATAGGGCTATAGGGCTATAGGGCTATGGGGCTATAGGGCTATAGGGTTATAAGGCTATAGGGCTTTAGGGCTATAGGGCTACAGAGCTATAGGGCTATAGGGCTATGGGGTTACAGGGCTATGGGGCTATAGGGCTGTAGTGATATAAGGCTATAGTGCTAAAGGGCTATAAGGCTGTAAGGCTATAAGGCTATAAGGCTACAGGACCATAGGGCCACAGGGCACCCGGGCAAACGGGCACCTGGGCACCCGGGCACCTGGGCACAAGGGCGGGCCGCGGAAATCGGCGGCAAAGCTCACCTCACCATATGAAGCCGCTAGGAGCCCTGCAGAGGCAAGCTCAGATTGGGGAATGAATCCGACCCCTACACAGACAAGCTCGGATTGGGGAACTTCCCGACAACGAGAGACAACTGTCGAAGCCACGGGGGAGATATCGCCGCGCCCCCTGGAAATGCGAGGCGCGCGTTCCAGCACGGCTCTGATGCATAGCTGGCGAAGTAGACAATCACTGCATAGTCTTGGGAACCACGCTAGTCGTTGGATGCGCACTTCAGTGAGGGCGTCGGTAATCAACAGCAAGCCATACTTCAATGCGAAGATAGGGGCGCACTTAATCGCGCTGCCCGCCAAGGGGGCCTCGATGGTCACCTTTCCTCGCATGAGCCTGCGAGCTCGATGGATACTGTATTTCTCGGATGCAGCAGAAGCACGCTCTTGAATCCGAACGCGGCAAGTCCCGCGCGCGGCGCCGACCATGCTGCGCTGCGGAATACTGCAACCTGAAAGCGAAGATCAGTCGCAGTGAACCAAAAACCTCCAAATACAAGCCAAGCGCCGCAGCAAACCGAAGCCTGAAACTCCGCTCGGTGAAGAAACCACGTTGCGCAGGCAAGGCCCTGCGCATCGCGCCGCGCTGAAAGCTATACATTGCGCTTGCTGCGCGCACACGACGCGCCGGTAGTCGCGCGCGCGTGCGCGCCGGCGAAATGCACGGTTGACTCGCGATTGTCCTTGCGCTGTGCGATCGCGTGCTCGCTGGATACGGCGCCAACGCGCTCACCGCGATCGGATTGCACGGCGCATGGGCCGACAGGCGCGGCGACGACGCGCTGCTTGCATAGGTCGCCAACGAGAGAGGCGATGGACACGTCAACGATATCCGCGTTGAGGGGGAGGGGGCACGGAGGTGGGGATCCTGCGACTCTTGAATTCCATTCCTGAACAGCACGCATGCACGGAATGTGAGACTCGCTGGCGGCGGCACTATTGCCCTGCATGGTGCCACTGCGAAGATAAAACTCAGCCTGTATATCCGATGTTTGCAAGACGCATGTAGCATGACGATGACATCAGCGTAAGAGGCTTTCGTCTTGCCTGGCGACATGTAGCCGCACCGATTCTTCGTCGCCCGGAGGCGCTCCAACGTTTGCTTCGCATAAGGGTCTGAGCAGCGGAATCCTCGATATCGCGAAAAGGTGGCGCAAAAGCTTCGACCGCGCGATTGCGACGAATAGCAATGCTGATGCCGGTCATACAAAAACAATGTAAATACTAGCTCGTTTAAAAGAACCGCCGCTTATTCGCGCGTCGGCCAGGGACTGCACATGCACGACGCAATGGTCGACCAACATTGCCGCGCCGTCGAAGTGGCCACGCGTGGAATCGCATCGCAAAACAAAGAATCCATGGGCCATGCGGACGCGGTCATTTCTCCTGAAAGTGAAAACCGTCAACGAGATGAAATTGAAACGGGCCGCGACCTGCAACGCGCACCATCACCATAGTTCTTGGAAGTCGGGAAGAATTCTGGAGGCGCACACATCGTCACGTCGCGGCTAACTCCACAGGGCTCAGTTTTGAAAACTGACCGCGGCCAGAACAACATGCGAATCCACCGCAGTTTGCGTTGCTGCAAATCCGACTATCCAAGCAGATGTCCCTGATAATCAAGGTGTACATTGCCATCAAAATCATCGGGGAACTCTGCCGAACGTGAGAGAAAATGCAGCCCCAGCCATCTTGACCTCCTGGTTGCGATAGTTTGGGAAACCATTTCCCTGCAGACCGTCGGCGTAGGGAAACCTTGCGATGGTTCCGCAGACGTCGTCGAATACGTTTGCCAGCGAGTATCCAAACGAGATCCCATGCATTTGCAAGTCGGCGACTGCGCCATGCATCTCGCGATTCAAGCTGGCGTCGTTCGCTGGCGGACCACGAAGAATGGGCGGCCATGACCAAGGAGGAAGACGACGACGAGGCCAACGAATAATACGACTACAATGACAACGAAGACGACGACGAAAACGAAGACGACGCCGCCGACGACGTCGACGACGACGACGGGCGGCGACGACGACACCGCGACGGACGACGACACAAGACGACGGGCGAAGACGGACACAGGCCGACGGACGACTGCCGACGACCAGCTGGACAACGACAACCGACAACGACGGCGACGAACACGACGACGACGGCGAAAATGACGAAGACCGACGACGACAACGACACCGGGCGACGACGACGACGGTCGGCGTGAATCGAAATATGGCCAACGAAAGAACCGTCAGCGAATCAGCTGCACGCCGCCGGTCTCCCCGACACACCCCTGCGGCAGGGGCGACCGCGCATCGAAGACTGGGCCTAGCGGCGGGGGCCGAAACCAATTGCACATAGCACTTGTTGTACTCCCCCACTTAAATGCGACGGCAGGAAGAAAGCATTTCGGAACGAGATAAATAGGCGGCGGGCCAGCAAAATGCTCGAGCACCGCTGAGGCCCCAGTGCCCGCCTGCATCGCCCCACCTTCCCCAGACCAGGAGCTGTCGGCATCGACGCGGGAAATTGCATCGGATCGCAGGGCGCATCGACGTTGGCCGCGTCGGCACGGAGTCTGAATCGAATCGGATCGGCCCAGGATGCACGACAGCGCCACGCAAGCACCAATCGGGCCGTCGGAATGTCGGAACCGAATCGGATCGCGCCAGCCGGAATTAATTCTAGATCAGCCAGCGCGGACTCCAAATATATCAAAACCTGAAACGAGGCGGGCCGGGGTGGACAGACGTAAAAAATACGAGAGAGACTGGACAGGCCTGGACTGGCGCGAACTCTGCTCCACTCATTATTCTAGCCGACTCTGCTCTGCCATCTACCTTAATCTACTCTGCTCGACTCCGCCCTAGTCTACCCGAACCGAACCTACTCCAACTCTACTCCACCCTACCCTACCCCATTCTAAACCCACAAGTACGCTCCCACTTCATCCAACTACTCAACGAAGAAGAGACACCCTACTGGGAGCCAATCCGCGCCACGGGGCGCACTGTAAATGATCGCGATCGCGGCCGCGAAGGCTGCCTCATCACCAACGCCATCGCCGCCGTCGATACCATCTTCACGCCCACGGCGACGCCATCCGCGGCCACCCTGGCTTAATCTGAAAGTTCCGAACTCCGACACCGAATGCCAGCCAAATCCAGGAAGCGCAGCGGCCTGTCTGGGTCCCGCGACCTGGCGGGCGAAGCTGGGCGGCCGATGGACCGCGGCAAAATTGACTTCTCGAGAGCCGACTTCGAAGCTTCCCGCGCACGGGCGGCCGCCGCCTGCTCCGCGCAAGAAAAACAACGTCGCCGGACTGGCGCAGGCGCCGCGTGCGACTCGACGCAGGCACCGAGGACGCGTCTAATAATAAGGCACAAGCATCGCCCCGCCACGACGGCGTCGTTGTGCACGCCGCGGGCACCGTCGCCCCATCGACGCAGGCGCCGCGCGCGATTCGGCGCAGGCACCGCGGGCGCGCCAAACAACGAGGCGCGAGCGCCGCCTCGCCGTCGAATTGCACGGGCGGGCGCCGCAAGGGCAGCCGATTCACCCGCGCGGGCGCCGCGCGCCACCGGGCGCCGGCACCGCGGGCACCCGACAGAACGAAGGGGCGCCAACAAGTCTGAAAGATTCGGCGCAGGGCGGGGGGTCGCCCGCCCTTCGCGCCATAATAGATTGTCTCCCTCTTCTTGTCCTTTTCGCTTGAACGCCCCATCCGACCCCCCCCCCGCCCCGCCCATCCTTGGGGCGACATTTTTTCAGCGGCCCCACGAGTTACCCCGCCCAGAACCTACCCGAAATCATATCTGACATCCCACCTACAATCCCTCCTCCGACCCCTCTCGTTTTTGTGATTCACGTGCGCGGAGCGCTTAGATTCTCCTTCGCGCCCGCGACGCGTTGGTTATTTTTTCTTCTGCTCCGCAATCGCGATCGCCCCCCTTGCCCCTCGCGGGCAGGCGCGCGCCCCCCGCCCCCCCCCCCCCCCCTTCGAATTTGACCCAGAAGCTGAATCTAAACTACATAGAACCCGACCTGAAAACGCCCAAAATCCTACCCAATCCCCCCCTGGGCCCCACCCAGAATCCTGCGCTGAACCCCGCCCAGAATCCCACCCCAAAAAATCCCATCCACGACCCTGCGCAAAATATTACCAAGAGTTCCAAACAGAATCCGGACCAGCATCCTACCCGAAATCCCACCCTGAATCCCGCCCAAAGTCTCACCCAGAATCCCACCCAGAATCCTACAGAAGTCCGATCCAGAATCTCATGCTGAGTCTCACCCAGAACTGAATCCCATCCAGAATATCACCTTGAATCCCACGCAGAAACCCACCCAGAATCTCACCCTGAATACCAAAAACCCAATCCCAAAACCCTAGTGGAAATCAGCCCCCCCTTCCCTCCTCTGTAAGTACACAATATGAATACTACTCTCCTCTCCCCCCTAGCGACGTCCAAGAAATGGCCGGCCCCCTTCCGCGCACTGGCTTCTGCGCGCAGGATTCCTGGGAAACGGGTTTTAGCTTGGGCTTGTTTTCAAAATGCTGGTCTCGCTGAGGCGCTGGCTTCATTTTCGAACCACCGCTCGCTCCGAATCGCGCGCCCGACGCAGCGCTGGCCTCATTTCCGCGCTTCCGCCCGTTCCGGGTCGCGCCCCGGGCCCCCGCTGCAGCGCTGGCGCCATGATATCCAGCGCCGTGCCACGGCATGGTACTCGGCCCTCCCAAATAAGCCCCAATCGGAAGTGATTACACATTCGCTGCCGATTCGTTAATTTTGGGGGTCGCAGAAGCCCCCCCCACATTGGGGCGTCGCCACACCATGCTATGTCAGCCCCCACGTCCTCCGAATCGTGCTCCCGCTGCAGCGCTGGTCTGATTTCCGCGCTCCCGCTCGTTCCGGATCGTGCTCCCGCCGCAGCGCTGGCGTCATGATTTCCAGTGCCACGCCACGACATGGTTTCGGCCCTTCCAAAAAAGCCAAAATCTGATTTGTTTAAAAAATGCTTCCCGAAGAAGCCATTGGAAGTAGTTACACATTCGGTGCCGATTCGTTGGTATTTGGGGCCGCTGAAGCCCCCTCACATTGAGGCGCCGCCAAGCCATGCTACGTCACGCTACGCAATGATATTCAACGCCATGCTATGCCACGTGATGTTACGCCGCGCTACGAAATCCGATTGTGCGAATACACAAGAGATCTACGCCATGGTACGGGATAGGAAGGAGGGGTAGAACGTCAGATATGACGCGAGCGCACCGAGTTTGCCTCCCCCCCTCCCTGAGAAGCCCAGAAGAAGCCATCGGAGGCCCGCGGAAGAATTCCGAGTGGTCTTAACCAATGTCCTAAGAGACAAAGAATTTCGACGATGGCAACGTCGACGAAGACGTAAATATTTTGCCGCGCCAGGCGATGCCAAGCCTCGCCCGTCACCGAGTAGCATGACACTCCACGGCGCGGCGCGCCGGCCCAGAGGTCGGGCGAGAAACAGAGCTACTTGCAGCCAGTCGGATTTCGCTTTGATCTTGAACCACAAGATGGCCTTCTGCTCGAAGAGCGGCGACGGCTGGAGCTCGACGTTCCACGCAACGTGCTGCATAGTCGGATGAACCGGGAGCGCCGGCGACATCAACTACACGGTTCTGCTAGCGAGATATCCTGCTGCGGCGGCAGCGGAGGCTCCACGTCGAGCGCTCAAAAGCGGACGGGCACATCCTGTGGCTTCGAAACCGAAACATAATATGTTTTTGTCCGCATGTCCGCTTTTGTTCTTCATGTTTTCGGTTTCGGCGAAGCCGTAGACACCGTTTGCAAGCGGGCGGAGGCTGGAGGCCAGCGCGCGGTTGGATACAGAATGGCTGCAGTGCTGGAGGCGACGACATAAACGAAAGAATTGCGGAATTATGCAGGGAGGAAGGTATAGTAGGGGAAAATGGAAAGCTTGGGGGGACGAAGAGGAGAGAGAGAGAGAGAGAGACGACGACGACGACGACGACGACGACGACGACGACGACGACGACGACGACGACGACGACGACGACGACGACGACGACGTATTTTCCGATATGGTCAGACGTCGCACCCAGAATCCCATTCAGAATCCTATACAGAATCCAATCCAGAATTCTACCGAAAATTCAACCATACTACGCCACACAAGGAATTTGTTCGCACTCCGCCGCAGGGAGATCCTCTCTGCATTCGGCCACGAACGGAATAAATCAGAATACGTATTCACTTCGCCACACAGTGAATCCTTTTGTATTCCGCCACGAACAGAATCCTTATGTACTTCCTTTTTTATATATATATATATATATATATATATATAAAAAAAAAAAAAAAAAAAAAAAAAAAAAAAAAAAAAAAAAAAAAAAAAAAAAAAACTGCTATAGGACACCACAAAGAAAGTGCACTCCGTCCGCCACAACAGGAATGAGTCTATAGATTCCACTACAAAACGGATCCTTCCGTATGCCACCACAAAGGGATCCCTTTTTGTTGCAACCCACCACGCAAGGAATCCTGTATGACGGCACAAGGAACCCTCTCAGAATGGACGCCCCCCACCCGACAACGACTGCAAAAAAATCGTTGTCGGGCACTCGGAAATAAGGCGTAAGCATATCCCCACGATCGGCCTGTTAGCGCATGCACCGCGGGCTCTGGCCTTTTATCAGCGCAGGCACCGCCCACGGTAAAAAGATGGCGGCACCTCATGACAAAGATGGTTATTCATCGCATTATCATCGCAGACGCCAGAGCAGGCATGCAGCACGTTCTTTTCCATCGGCACAGGCACGCCACCCAATCAAGGATTGCACCGTTATCAAAGCTCTGGGGGGAACGGGGGAGCGCGAGCGAATCTTAGCACTGTACCAACGCCGTTGCCCCAAACGGGGCGTCGCGCCCTCCACGAGGGCGAACACAGGGCGGGCGGGGTTGGGGTCGGCGGAGGTTCGCGCGCGCACCACTGGGCGCGCAGGAACAGTACGTTCTGTATCTGGCCCATGGCACGTTTGAACAGGCGCTATGAAACATGGCGGCGCGCAGTTCACAAGAAAGCACGAAAACGTGTGTAGCATGCTCTCCTCGGCTCTACTCGCCTGCTCGAATATACACGAGCCGATGCTCCTCCAATCTACCCTATTCTATTTTAATTTCGTCTGCCACACCCTTTTCCTCTACTCTACTCTACTCTACCCTGCTCTGCCCTGTCCCTAAACGCACGAACCTACTCGACTCTCTACTCAACTCTACCCTGGCCTTACTCCTTACTAACAATTGACTCCCACTCGGCCACCCAGCCAGCCGAGGACCGCTGTGTCCCGGTGCTCACATCCATCCTGTCCACACAAAAGAAAGCCCTCGTTTCAACAGGGATGTTCGGCCCTCCATGTTGCCAAACGCGTGGCGGAAATGGGTTCCGCTGCCATTTCAGGCTCCGCCGTGACAAGCACGGCTGCAGGGCGCTCACAGGCCCCCAGGCCCACTTCACCACAAGAAGGCCCACGATTTGTTAACACCGTTTCTGTTCATCAGGTGGCGGAGCATATCAATTAGTGGTGAGGTGCACCAAGTAGTTCTTGGCGCTGCAATTTCAGTGTTTGTGGCCGCGCACGCCTGCCAGGAAAAGGATACCAGGAAGGATGGGGGTGCACATCCCGCGGGGAAGAAGCCGAAGTGTCGCTCTCGCCTCGGCGCCACGCAAGCTGTTCCAGAGAATGGGGCTCTCCCGAGCGGGCGCGGCGCACGCACTTGTCGCACGGGCTCCCCGTCGCCGCGCGAGCGGGCGAAGATACTGCGCGCTCGCGCCTCGGCGCCGCGCAGATGTCGCCTGAAAGCGGCGTTCCCGCCTGGACGCGGCGCATCCTTGTCATGGGGGCCCAAAGAATATACACCACCACCACGTCGATTCCTCCTCTCTCCTCCTTCCAGAGAGAGGGAGGTGGGGAGGGAGGTGGTGGTGGTGTGTATTTGGGGGCCCCCCACTGTCACTCGCCAACTTGGGGAGGGCGGGGGGGCGGGCGAGTGCCTCGCCCAAGTTCCGCGCGCATTCGGATACGAAGTGCCGCTCCAGCGCGGGCGCAGCGGAGGGCTCGCTCGCCGAACCGCACGGAGGCGACGGCGGCAGCGGGGCCGCGCGAGAGCGGACGAAATGCCGACCTGGCCCAAACGCCGCGCAGTGCACGGGCGAAAGTGGCAATGCTGTGTCAGCGCGGCGCATGCTTCGTCTTCGCCGCGTCCATCGGAAGTTCTACCTTATAACATCAAATACTCTACGCTGCTCAACCCTTTTCTACTCTTACTCGACTATGCTCTACCCTACTCTACTCATGTGCTTGTATCGGCTTTGCTCTACCCTACTCTACTCTACGCTTGAGTTGAAATGATTGTTGGACGATTGTTGGGGACGCCATTGTAATAACCATGGGAAGCCCTGCGGATACAAAGGAAGCCGAGTTGATAGCAGAGGAAGCCATGCAGATAGCAGAGGAAGCCATGCGAATACAGAGGAAGCCATGGGATAAGTTGTGACGAGTGTTGGACGATTGTTCGGACGCCATTGGAATAGCTACGGGAAGCCACTGGAGTTGCAGAGGAAGCAATGCGAATACAGAGGAAGCAATGCGGATAGAAGAGGAAGTCATGCGGATACAGAGGAAGCATTGCAGATAACAGAAGAAGCCAAGCGGATACAGAGGAAGCCATGCAGATAGTTTGACCGTGCAAGTGAAGAAAGAAGGAGCAAGGACTCCTGAAGGCAAGCCTATTTAGTGAAAATCTGATCGATCGGCTCGACAATGGACCCTGCACCCCCCGCCCTTCCCAGGCATCCGACGTCATCACTGTTCGCAGCGTGGCCCCCTAGAAGCTTGGACCCCTTCATGGGGACCGGCTTCTCGTCTCGAGCCGTCACTTGACAGCCCTGGGGTTAGGTCGGGCATGTCCCCCTACAGGCGGATTGAGGACGAAAGAGAAAAAAGTAGCCTAAGAAATACCCAAAAATAATCAAAAATTGTCGAAACATCGTCCCCATACTTTTCTTGACGATACTAGAATATTCCTCCTGTAGAGGGACAGGCCCGACTCAACCCGAGCCGTCGCTTGACAGCTCTGGGGCCCAGCAAAGGCTTGGATCTCGGAAGCCGAGAGCTGCCAAGAGACCTTCTCACCGGGCGAGGGTACACGTCGTTCGGAAGAAGTAGGCAAAAAGCATGAAGTGGGAAGGCGGATTATTAAGTAGACTGGGTCCAGGCAGGCCCTCCCAGAGAACAACCGAACACAGCAGAAGCAGAACCATCGATCCTTGAAGCAGGCAGGCGCTCGAAGGAGATTGCGATCTGGGCGATCTGGGCATCCAAACACGAGCCACTTGCAACGACCGGGGTGTACGGCATCCGGGGAGGCCTGGCGGAAGGACCACAGGGGAACGAAACATGGCCTAAACACAAAAAAAAACAACAACAACAACAACAACAACAACAAAAAAAAAAAAAAAAAAAAAAAAAACGGTCCGCGCGGAGCTCTTGGATCCGCGCTGGACCCCCCCCCTCCCTGACGCGCGGAGCGCGCCAGGGGGCCGCGGCGCCGACCCGAGAAGCCCGCGCGGACCAACGAGTTGTGATGCTCGTGTCGCTGCTCGCTCCCCTGTACTTCTGTGGCTCCCATCGTACTTAAGTAAGGGACGAAAAAAACGACCCTGCCCTGGGTTACAAGGGCGTGGTCTGTAGACCTCCTGGGAACCCCCAAAGCCTAGAGCCGCCAGGACGCGGCACATCACGCAGGGTTTACCCTGTCAGCCCACAGGAGTTTCAGCGCACGGCGCCTCGTAAACCAGGGTAGGGGCGTTTTTTCTGCCCTTGACCCATCGTACTTAAGGGCCACATCCCAGAAATGACTTCGAGCACCCGGGAGCGTGTCGAAAGAGTGTCTCGACGCGATGTCGGGCGAGCGTCTCCCAGGGCCCGGCACGTGAAAACACTCCAGGCTCGGCCCTTTCCTGGCGCTCGAAACTCCTCCTGGTGATCGAGGCTGAAAAAAAGGTTGGAACGCTATCACCCCCTACCATCGGCTACACGCAGGAGTGACCCTGGGTAAGAGTGACCTTTGGTGCGCGGCTTTTGGGGGCCGCGGGGGGACCAAACCACAGGCGCGCAAGACGCCACTCTCGTATCGCGCTCGGCGATTGGGGGGCCCCACTGGGCCCGCACCACAGGTCACTCCGGCGAAAGGTCACTCTTACGACTAGTCGATACCAGGAGGGCCCCGCCCCGGAGGAGGCCCCCCGGGGGCGGCCGACCCGGAGGAGGCTCCGGGGGGAGAGCTCGCCGAGGAGCCTGGCCTCCGCCTCCGCCTCCGCCTCCGCCTCCGCCTCCGCCTCCGTCTCCGCCTCCGCCTCCTCCTCCGCCTCCGCCTCCTCCTCCTCCCCCTCCTCCTCCTCCTCCTCCTCCTCCTCCTCCTCCTCCTCCTCCTCCTCCTCCTCCTCCTCCTCCTCCTAGGGCCCCCTGGGGGCGGGCGCCCTCGGGGGGTGGGCACCAGGCCAGGCGGGAGCGCCCCCACGGGCCGGGCGCGGCAGGAGAGAGGCCCTCCGTCGTGGGTTTGGGGGGGGGAGGCGGGGTCAGGGGGGGAGGGGGAGGAGGGGGAGGAGGAGGAGGAGGAGGAGGAGGAGGAGGAGGAGGAGGAGGACAAGAAGAAAGAGAAGAAGCAAAAGAAGAAGAAGAAGAAGAAGAAGAAGATGAAGAAGCAGAAGAATAAGAAGAAGAAGCAGAAGCAGAGCAAGAAGATGAAGAAGAAAAAGAAGGAGAAATAAATAGCAGGGAAGGGGGGGAGCGGGGGAGCAGGGGGGTGGGGCAAGGCAGGAGGAGAGCGGAGGGCGGGAGGCCACGGAGAGCGGGCGGGGGAGCAGCAGCAGCAGCAGGGCCCCTCGGCAGCCGCAGAGGGAGGGGGCGCAGGAGCAGCAGGCCAGAGGGAGAGCAGCGGGGGGGTCGGTCGGTCTTACCGGAGCGCACAAAGCATGCACACACACACAGACACACACACACACACACACACACACACTTTTTGCGTCGGCGGCTGGGCAGAGGGACTGCTCCGGCGACGTGCAACACACACACACACACACACACACACACACACTTGACACACCCACACACACACACACATACACTCTCACACACACACACACACACACACACACACACACACACACACGCTTCCCCACCAGCTCGAAGCGGAGTCCGGAGCACGGCACGAGGAGGTGCTGCGGGAGACGGCGACCGAGGAGCGCGAGGAGCACGCGGCGCACGAGGAGGAGCACGAGGCGCACGAGGAGGAGCACCGGGAGCACGGGGGGGGGCCGGCACGAGGAGACCCGAGGAGCACGGAGCAGCCGACCCGACGCCACGGCGGCCGGGCCGCCAGCCTCCGCCCCCGCCCGGCGCGGCGGGCTGCGCGCCCGCGCTGGCCGGGGCTGGAGCGGCGGCGCCGCCGCCGCCAGCCGCGCCCCGGAGGTCCTCGGGCGCAGCGCGGCGCGCGCGCGAGCCTCGGACATCACAGCCTCGATCCTCGAGCCTCGAGCCTCGAGCCTCGAGCCTCGAGCCTCGAGCCTCGTCCTGGAACCCTCGTCGGGCCAGCACTCTCGCCATCGAGCCGGGGGTCCCAAGAACGTGTGGTGATGGACCGCGTGGTGACCTCACCGCGCGGTCCGTCACCGCACCTTCCTGGGACCGCTGAGGCTCCGGTCGCACGAGACGTCCTCGGAGAACGACCCGACTCCCAAAACCGTGCGGTGACCCCGAATCTCCACTGACTCATCAGGGGGCGAAGGCGAAGTACCCCAAAGAGCGCTTCCACCGTCGGGGGCGCCTACTCCGGGGCGGCTGGGAAGTCTACACCCTCACGATCGCACGTCGGGGCGCAAGCTTCCCAGCCACCCTGGGGCAGGCGTCCCCCACCGCGGAGAAGTCTACTGTATACCGTCTTCGCTCAGTAAACTCACCACGCGGTGTGGCCACCACACCGTCAGAGGGGGCCCCGAATGATCCTCGAGGCTGGGCGCGGGGCGGGGCCGAGAGCGGGCTGCAGCGCTGCGACGAGGCGGCGGTGCTCGAGCGGCGCGGGCGCCGTGTGTCGCTGAGGTTCTCGTGCTGGCGCTGGCGTGGGCAGCCCGTAATTGGACTTCATGGACTTCAGGCCCCGTGTCCTAAATGATGCTCACTGGCCTAGTGAGGAGGCCCAGGCGAGCGCGCGTCGAAAGGACCCCCCCCCCCAAGAGAAAGGCCGAATCACGCTTGAGGGGGGGGGGGGTCACTCTTCGCCTGGGCCCCCTCGTGGCCTGGCTGGGAGGCCCCAGGGCTCCAGGCGGAGGCGGAGCTTCAGGCCCCCGCCAATCGGCGACCCCAGGCCTCCGGCCCCCAGGTGGTCTGGCCTCCGGGGAGGGCGGCCACGAGCACGAGGGGCCCTCCCCCGCGCGCCAGGCGCGCGGGGAGTGGCCGACCGCGCTCGCGCGGGGAGCTCGAGGCCCCCGCCCACGGCGGCCCCCGACCTCCGGCCGCGTACGGCCTCCGGGGGAGGCGGCCGAGAGCCCCGGGGGCCCCGAGGAACCTCGCCCTCCGCCTCCTCCTCCTCCTCGAAGCTCGAGGCCAAGAGGCAGGTTCGGTCGATGGGCGACCCGATGCCTGTCGTGCCTCCTCCTCCTCCTCCTCCTCCTCCCTCCTCCTCCTCCTCCTCCTCCTCCTCCTCCTCCTAGTCCTCGTCCTCGTCCTCGACTTCCTCCTCCTCCTCCTCCTCCTCCTCCTCCTCCTCCTCGTCCTCGCCCTATTCTTGTTGTTAATTTGATTGCTCGTTGTTTCCGTGCTATTATTGTTGCTATGATCCGTAATATTGCTGTTATTGATACTATTCGAGTTTGGGGAGGTTCACTCGTAGTATAATTATCGTTCATAATGTAAGTAAGTGTATTCGTAGTAATAGTATTATCAGTAGTAGGCTATTCGTCCGATTCGTGTTCGCATTATTTTCCGTAGCCTTAGTATTCGTCTTGCTACGATTACCTTTATGATTACTGGTATGTGTCGCATCATGATTGTTATGATACATTCGTGTTGTGGTTATGAGTAGTAAAAGCAGTAGCATGAATAGTTAAAAATGCCCGCATTATTGTTACTAGCATTATGACTCGTAGTGTTCTTCATACTAGTCATATTCGCCAGACTAGTGGTATTCATAGTCTTCGTATCTCCTCATCCCTCATCATCCTCTGCTCTGCTCCGCCCTCGTCCCCCCCCCCCCACCCTCCTCCCCCCTCTCCTCCTCCTCCTCCTCCTCCTCCTCCTCCTCCTTCCTCCTCCTCTCCTCCTCATCCTCATCATTCCCTCCTCCTCCTCCTCTCTCTCCTCCTCCTCCTCCTCCTCCTCCCTCCTCCCCCTGCCCTCCTCCTCCTCCTCCTCCTCCTCCTCCTCCTCCTCTCCTCCTCCGCCTCCTGCTCCTCCTCCTCCTCCTCCTCCTCCTCGTCCTCCTCCTCCTCCTCCTCCTCCTCCTCCTCCTCCTCCTCCTCCTCCTGGCTTCGTCTTATCACCCCCTACGACCACCATCCGCCCGAGGCCCGCCGACGCCACCAGCTGGTCTGGTCGCTCGCGGCGGGGCGCCGGCCTGGGCGCGCGGGCGGTGGGTCCTCGCGGATGCCGCGCATGTCGGGGTACTCGTGGCGCTCGGCCGAGGGCTGCCCGCCCTCCTGCGGCAAGGGGGGGGGGGGGGGGGGGGGGGGGGGGGGGGGGGGGGGGCAACGCGCGCTAGGATGGCATGAGCGAGTGCTGTGCTCCAGATCCGCCACCGTGCCCTGAGGCACGAGCTGGAGTATCCTCGGGATCCCTGCCCTAATCCACCGAGCTTCAGTCCTCAATGCTGAGGATTCGTTGGCCTGGATCCCAAACTGCCAAAATCTCTTGGGGCTAGCCGCATGCCCTCTGGGTTCCCCCAGATGTTCCCGCAAGACTTTTTGGGGCCCAGGAGGGACCAAGACGGACCTAGAGTGCTCCAAGAGGCCGCCCAGACGATCCAAGGGTGCCCCGAATCGCCGCACAGTCGGTCCAAAACGCCCATGATAGACCCAAGACGGCCCTTACAAAGCCCCAAAAGGCCAAACTCATTAAGGGTGGATTTCAACACTTTGGGGGCTCTCCACTCTTCGAGCTTCCGACGCTCCAAGACGTCCCAAAAGCCCCCCAAAACCGCCCCAAGACGGCCCCAAGACGGCCCAAAGGCGCCCAAGACGGCCCAAGAGGGGGAGCACGAACCGAAACTCCGAGCCTTCCGCCTGGAGAGGCGCCCATGAGGCCCCAAGAGGCCCCCAAAAGACCTCCACAAAGCCCCAAGAGGTTCCCAAGAGGCCCAAAAGAGGCCCCAAGAGGCATCAAAACAGCCCCCCATGACTTCAAAACTGCCTCCAGGAGGCGCCCGAGAGGCCTCGACGAGATCCCAGGGAACATCCTGTTGCCTCAGACCCATAACCAAGGCACGGTGGCGGGATGGGCCGAAGACGGGCCAAGAAAATAGTCCAGGAAACGCAGCAGATACATCTCGTCATAACCGCCTGTACAGATCCTGATGCGCGCAAAAAGAGCGTACCAACGGGCTGCTGACACGAGGAGCCCAAATACGGAATGAAAACATATGTGATTCAGGTCGAGCCGTGACATCCAGAGGAGCGGCCGTGTAATCCGAAGGAGCACCGCAGGAGCCCTCCACCAAAAGAGCAGCGAAGCGCATACAGACCTAAGGAACCACCGAGCCCATTCCGACCTCGAACTGTATCCTATTGGGGACAACAAAAGGGACCGATACCGCCACACCCCTGGACCTCTCTTAAGGCATGTTCAGACCAGGATTCCGAGGCGAATCCAGCGATGGCGACGAGGGCCTCCGAGGGGCCCCAAAAGAGGAAAACGGGCGGAGGGTAGCGGTATGGGTACTCTGGGTTTTTTCATAAGCGTGAGAGGGTACCCCCCGACGGGGGTCAACCCTCGCCTCGTCGTCGCGCCGCGACGGGGGTCGGCGCGCCTTCGGCGCGCGGTGGCTGCCCGCGACGGGGGTCGATGTGGGGCTGTCGGCGGGGGTGACGCCCCCCCTGCGCTCACGAGGAAGCTCGGCGTGCCTTCCCTCCTCCGGCTGCGAGCGGATTGCGAAGGGCCCGAGAATCGCCAGCGACCGTCGAGCAGCGAGGGAGGTCGGAAGGCCTGGGGGTGGGGTCGGGAGAGCGCGCGCCGCAAGGGGCCCACCGGCCGAGGGGTCTCGAGGAGCCTCGAGGATTCGAGGACCGAGACTCCAGGAGGCCTCCAAGACGAGAGCACCGAGAATCGAGGATAGGGCCTCCTCGCCCTCCACGACTACTCGAAAGCTGGGCGAGGGCTGCGAAAACCGTGGCTGCTAAAACGGCCCGCCCGGAAGGAAAAGACAGCTTCCCGGAATGAGGCGCATAACGCGAAACGGGCTTCTTCCCGGAAGGACGAAGACAACTTCCCGGAGATCGATTTTAGCAGCCACGGATTTAGCAGCCCTTGCCCGGCTTCCGAATTACGCATTGTAAATACTACTCTCCACTCTCCCAAGGCTCCGTCCTCGGGATGTCCCGCCCCCTCGACGCACTGATGCTTTGCACAGGTTTGGACGATAGCTCTTTTCCTGGCGCTCCGCAATCCGATTGTTGTCGGCGTTTCAAGAAGATGCTCCCGCTGCAGCACCCGCCTAATTTTCGGATCAGCGCTGTGCTTCCGTCGTTCAGGGTGGCGCTCTGGCCCCAGCGCGGACCACGTTTCTGGATCCGAGTCCTTCCTCACCGTTGTCGCCCCCCCAGTCTCCTCCTCCGCCTTCCCGCGGTCCTCCCGTTCCTCCCACTCCTTCCACTCCAGTCCCCGCTGCTGCCGTTCGTCCTCGTCGTCCTCCTCATTCATCATCCTCCTTTTCTTCATCCTAAATTGCAGATCCGCTATGACACGCTTCCTCGGATACAGAAACATCTACGCAATGAGAAGGGATGGGTGGGAGGGGTAGGAAGACAGATATGGCGCGAGCCCACCTAGCTTGTCATACACCTCCTCTGCTCCTCCTCCACCACCTACACCTCCTCCTCCTCCTCCTCCTCCTCCTCCTCCTCCTCCTCCTCCTCCTCCTCCTCCTCCTCGCCCGCGCGCGCACAATGGCCGAAAGCCGAGGATGGAGGCAGGCCTGAGCTGGGCTGGATCGCGAGATCGGATCGCAGCGGAAACGCATCAGAGCATGAGAAGGACCTTCGGACTCTGGGGAAGCTAGCTGGTTGGCGGTAGAATGTTCAAGGGCGACTGCTTATAGCGACCAATCTCCCTCCCACAGTTTGCAACTTCCGTTCTGGCCTCTGAGAAAGTAGAAGCTTGAGAGCCGTGGGAGAAGAAGGAGGAGAAGCAAGAGGAGGAGGAGGAAAAATGTAAGGAGGATGAGAAAGAGGAGGAGGAGGAGGACGACAACGACGAAGACGACGAGGGGTCAGAGAGAAAAGAAGTCCAAACGAAATTATGTGGTAGCGGCTTCCACAAGGGGGGGGGCGACCAAACCTGGGTAAGCATATCTGTTCTGATTTGATTGCTCCACTTCTCCTCAGGGCACTCTAGATAGACCCCTGGACCTGTCCTGGGGCACGTTCTAACCAGGATCTCAAGGCAGATCTGGTCTCGCCGGCGAGGAACCCGCAGCAGGTCCAGGACGAAGAACGCGACGAGAAGAACCCAGCTCCGGTCCTGCCTCACCCCACTGGGGGGGATACTGATGCCGCTGCTCCCAGTATCTCTCCCCTGGCGCGCTCTACCCAGGATTTCGAAGCGAGTCCAGCCGTGGCGACGGAACCCCCACAGGAGGCCCTGAAAAGCAGAAAGTACTCAAGGCATAACCCAGCCCCGGCTCCAAGCGAGGCGAATCCCACCAGCCCTGCAGGGCGTGAGTGGTTTAGAGCGTTTCCTATTCCAACCCCCCTTCTCCCCCTTCGGGGAAGGGTCCATCCCTTCCCCATAACCCCATACACCTGGACCTGGACGGGGCGTTTCGCGAGCAGTTGGAGCGTCCAAGCGGCATCGGCGAAAGGCCAAAATCACTGATGTTACTGAGGTTTGGGCCAGATGTTGGCCTCCTGGGGGGGGGGGGACGCTGATTAAGTACGCCCAGCTCTTTGATCGATCACCTCCAAGATGGCCTCAAAATGGCCCCCCCGAGGCTCTCAAGAGGGCCCCAAGAGGGCCCCAAGAGGCGCCCAGGAGAACCAAAGAGGCCCCCAAGAGGCCCCCAAGAGGCCCTCTGAGAGGCCCCCCAAGAGAAAGGCCCGAGGATGCTCCCCGAGGCGCCCAAGACACTCCAAGAGGTCCTGGGAGCGCCACGAGGCCCCCAAGAGGCTTCAAGAGGCCTACAAAAAAAACTCTCCAGAGACATCCGCCGAGACGCCGAGGCCTCTGGCCTTTCTGCTCGCCCTCCTCTTCATCCTCCTCCTCCTCCTCTTCCTCCTCCTCCTCCTCCTCCTCCTCCTCCTCCTCCTCCTCCTCCACCTCCTCCTCGTCCACCTCCTCCTCGTCCTCCTCCTCCTCGTCCTCCTCCGCCTCCTCCTCCGCCTCCTCCTCCTCCTCCTCCGCCTCCGCCTCTCCGCCTCCGCCTCCGCCTCCTCCTCCTCCTCCTCCTCCTCCTCCTTCTCCTCCTCCTCCTCCTCCTCCTCCTCCTCCTCCTCCGCCTCCTCCGCCTCCTCCTGCTCCGCCTCCTGCTCCTCCTGCATTTGCTCCCCGTCCGCATGCCCACGTCGCCACACCCCTCACACGCTTCGTGCCCCCGCAAGATCTCCACGCACGGCCCCTGGTGAGGACCTTCGCCCCCTTTTCGGCACACCCCTCACACGCTCCGTGCTCCCACGTGGAGCATCCCCCCCGTATGACCCCCAGCGAGGGCGTTCACACGCGACCCCCTGCACGCCCCGATCGGCGTGGCCGCACAGCCTGGCCACATCATCCCAGGAGCGAAGAGCATCACGCACGCGTGCGTGAATGCTCGTTTGTCCCGAGAGTATGCATTGCCCAGACGTTCGTCACACGAGGCTGGCCTCGCGGACTGAGGGGAGGCGTCAGCCGAGGGCATCGCACGGATCGCGCCCCGATGGGGGCCCGAACTCCGCGTGCCCTGCGGCGCGCGGCGTACTGGGGCAGGCCCACGCCCCGTGCCACGCGCAGCTGCACGGGGTCGGGGCCCTCGCCGAACTGACCGCTCTCCACGGACTCCCCTGAGGAGTCCCGAGACGGCGCGGTGACCGCGCGCGCGGCGACCTCGAAATCCCCCCACAGACAGGAGGGAGATCACCGCAGGATCCGTCGCCGAACGGCTCTGGGACCTCGGAGGCCCCCCTCGCCCGAGACGTCCTCGGAACACGGCCCGATGGCCCCCAAAGACACGCGCGCTCGCCCCGAGCCACCACGGACTTGTCCGCCGGTGTGGTCACCGCACTGCGCCCGGGATTTTGCGGGTGCCGCATATCGCATCGTGGGAACGTCGGCATCGGGTCGGACCGAGCCGACCAGAATCAACATCGATCCGGACAGTCGTTCGCCTGCTTGCAGGGGTCAGACTCCTGCGGGGGTGAGTCAGCGAAAGGCAACCAAAAAATGGCCCAAGACGTACTCAAGCCCCTCAACACGAAGCGCATCGTTGTAAGAACGTTCCATGCAACAACAAAAAAAACATGGCCAAATATGCCCTACGCCAGCTGCCCTCACATCCCCCGTGCCTCCCAGGAACCCACGAAGAGTGGAGGCAGCTGCGCAATTCGAAGCCCCCGAAGAGGTCGCGAGGTCTCAAACGAATCTGCGCTGCTCTCACCTCCGCCGTGCCTCCCAGAGCCCACGAATGTGGAGACACAGAACCCTCCGAGGGAGCCGCGAGGTCTCAAATGGATCTGCACTGCCCTGCACTCCGCCTTGCCTCCCAAGAGCCCACGAAGGTGGCGACGGTTGCACAGTTCGCAACCCCCGAGGGAGCCGCGAGGCCTCAAACGAATCTGCGTTGCCCTCATATCCGCCGTGCCTCCCAGGCGCCCACGAACGTGGCGACGGCGGTTGCACATGTGCAGCCCCCGTGGTAGCCGCGAGGTCTCAAAGTAATCCCCGCTGCCGTGCACTCCGCCGAGCCTCCCAGGACCCCCCGAAAGTGGCGATGATTGCGCAGTTCGCAGCCCCCGAGGGATCCGCGGGGTCTCAAACGAATCTGCGCTGCCTTCACCTCCACCAAGCCTCCAAGGAGCCCACGGACGTGGCCACAGTTGCACAGTTCGCAGACCCTGAAGAGGCCGCGAGGTCTCAGATGGATCTGCGTAGCCCTCACCTCCGCCGTGCCTCCCAGGAGCCGACGAAAGCGGGGACAGAGCCCTCCACGGGAGCCGCGAGGTCTCAGATGGACCTGCGCCGCCCTGCACTCCGCCGTGCCTCCCAAGAGCCCACGCAGGTGGCGACGGTTGCGTAGTTCGCAGCCCCCGAGGGAGCCGCGAGGTCTCAAACGAATCTGCGTTGTCTCACCTCCGCCATGCCTCCCAAGAGCCCGCGAACGTGTCGACGGTTGCACATTCGCAGCCCCCTCGGGAGCCGCGAGGTCTCAAAGTAATCCCCGCTGCCGCGCACTCCGCCGAGCCTCCCAGGAGCCCCCGAAAATGGCGATGATTGCGCAATTCGCAGCCCCCGAGAGATCCGCGAGGTCTCAAACGAATATGCGCTGCCCTCACCTCCACCAAGCCTCCAAGGAGCCCACGGACGTGGCCACAATTACACAGTTCGCAGCCCCCGAGGAGGCCGCGAGGTCTCAGATGGATCTGCGCTGCCCTCACCTCCGCCGTGCCTCCCAGGAGCCCACGAAAGTGGGGACACAGCCCTCCAGGGGAGCCGCGAGGCGCTGCCCTGCACTCCGCCGAACCTCCCAAGAGCCCACGAAGGTGGCGACGGTTGCGCAGTTCGCAGCCCCCGAGGGAGCCGCGAGGCCTCAAATAAATCTGCGTTCTCTCACCTCCGCCGTGCCTCCCAGGAGCCCGCGAACGTGTCGACGGTTGCACATTCGCAGCCCCCGTGGGAGCCGCGAGGTCTCAAAACGCTGCCCTCCACCCCGCCTTGCCTCCCAGGAACCCACGACAGTGGCAATGATTGCGCGGTTCGCAGCCCCCGCGGGAGTCGCGAGGTCTCAAATGAATCTGCGCTGCCCTGCACTCCGCCGTGCCTCCCAAGAGCCCACGCAGGTGGCGACGGTTGCGCAGTTCGCAGCCCCCGAGGGAGCCGCGAGGCCTCAAACGAATCTGCGTTGTCTCACCTCCGCCATGCCTCCCAAGAGCCCGCGAACGTGTCGACGGTTGCACATTCGCAGCCCCCGCGGGAGCCGCGAGGTCTCAAAACGCTGCCCTCCACCCCGCCGTGTCTCCCAGGAACCCACGACAGTGGCAATGATTGCGCGGTTCGCAGCCCCCGCGGGAGCCGCGAGGTCTCAAACGAATCTGCGCTGCCCTGCACTCCGCCGTGCCTCCCAGGCGCCCACGAATGTGGCGACGGTTGCGCAGTTCGCAGCCCCCGTGGTAGCCGTGAGGTCTCAAAGTGATCCCCGCTGCCCTGCACTCCGCCGTGCCTCCCAGGAGCCCACGAAAGTGGGGACGGCTGCGCAGTTCGCAGCCCCCGAGGGAGCCACGAGGCCTCAAACGAATCTGCGCTGCCCTGCACTCCGCCGCGCCTCCCAGGAGCACACGAAAGCTGGGGACGCCTGCACAGTTCGCAGCCCCCGAGGGAGCCGCGAGGTCTCACATGGATCTGCGCTGCCCTGTACTCCGCCGCGCCTCCCAGGTGCCCACGAGCGCGCCAACGGTTGCGCGGTGCGCGGCCCCCGAGAGTGAGCAGCACAGGGGGGGTGCAGGAGGAGGGAGAAGGGAGGACTGGCGACCGCAGCGCTCGACGCAGAGCGAGAGCCTGGCACACAGGAGAGTTTTGGAACAATCGGGGGGCGTACTCCAGATTTCGTGATCAAAGGGAGGGGGTCACAACCCTCCCAGACGAGAAGTTTTAGACCCCCCCAGACCATCCACGAAAGGGCTGCCCTTTGCCCAGACCCCCTCCGAACCCTCCAAGACAGCTCGAATCAGACCCCCCCCCACATGTGACCCACCCCCCTTTGTTATGGAATCCGGAGTACCCAACCTGTTGTGCACACCAGGCGACTACACACCAGACCGCTCAGTACACAAGCAGGCACCGAAGGATCCGCCGTGCTCTGGAACGCTTCGCCAGAGAACGTGGGGCCAGAGTCAAATGTTCCACATTCGCGGCATCAGCCTTAAGAGCCGTATCGTTGGCAGGAAAGCGACCACGAGGGGGCGTGGAAACATACAGATGAGGGGGAACTGGTGACATGCTTCGTGGGAGTATGAGCGCACCGCGTCAGATTCTCATTGCAGGGCAGCGCCATGCGCGATATGACAGAACAGCGCCCTGCGCTAAGCGCTGCAAGGGGCGCATGCGGAGGCGGCGACCGAGGAAGTCTTGAGCCAGAACAACTGTGGACTGCTCAAGATCCTCCTCCCTCCCCGGTCGTGGTGCGGTCTCGTGGTGATCTGCGTAGGACGTCACTCCGATGGCCCTCCCGAAAGCCCACGAGAAGTGGCGACAGCTTCGCAGATCGCAGCCCCCCAGGGGGCGGCGAGGTTTCGTGGTGGTCCGCGTAGGACGTCACTCCGCTGGCCCTCCCAGAAGCCCACGAGAAGTGGCGACAGTTTCGCAGAACGCAGCCCCCCAAGGAGACGGCGAGGTCTCGTGGTGATCCGCGTAGGACGTCACTCCGCTGGCCCTCCCAGAAGCCCAAAAGAAATGGCGACAGCTTCGCAGATTGCAGCCCCCCAGGGTTCGGATCCGTGCAAGACGTCACTCCGCTGGCCCTCCCAAAAGCCCAAGAAAGTGGCGACAATTTCGCAGAACGCAGCCCCCCAAGGTGCGGCGAGGTCTCGTGGTGATCCGCGTAGGGCGTCATTCCGCTGGCACTCCTAGAAGCACACGAAGGTGGCGACACTTTCGAAGATCGCAGCCCCCAGGTGGCGGCGGAGTCTCGTGGTGATCCGCGTATGATGTCACTCCACTGGCCCTCCCAGAAGCCATCGAAACTGGCGACAGTTTCGCAGATCGCAGCCCCCAGGTGGCGGCGAGGTCACGTGGTGATCTGCGTATGACGTACCTCAGCTGGCCATCCCACGAGCCCACGAAAGTGGCGGACAATTTCACAGATCGCAGCCCCCAAGGGGACGGCAAGGTCTCGCGGTGATCTGCGTATGACGTACCTCCGTTGGCCATCTCAAAAGCCCACGAAACTGGCGACAGTTTCGCAGATCGCAGCCCCCAAGGGGACGGCGAGGTTTCGTGGTGATCCGCGTAGGACGTCACTCCGCTGGCCATCCCAAAAGCCCACGAAAGTGGCGACAGCTTCGCAGATCGCAGCCCCCCACGGGACGGCGAGGTCTCGTGGTGATCTGCGTATGACGAACCTCCGCTGGCCCTCCCAGAAGCCCACGAAACTGGCGACAGCTTCGCAGATCGCAGCCCCCCACAGGACGGCCAGGTCTCGTGGTGACATGAGTATGACGTACCTCCGCTGGCCCTCCCGAAGCCCACGAGAAGTCGCAGAACGCAGCCCCCCAAGGGGACGGCGAGGTCATGTGGTGATCCGCGTAGGACGTCATTCCGCTGGCCCTCCCAGAAGCCCACGAGAAGTGGCGACAGCTTCGCAGATCGCAGCCCGCCAGGGGACGGCAAGGTCTCGTCGTGATCTACGTATGACGTACCTCCGCTGGCCCTCCCAGAAGCCCACGAAAGTGGCAAGAGTTTCGCGGACCGCAGCCCCCCCAAGAATATCTGAAACAAAAAACGGGCCCAAGCGAAGAATTTCCATAAGGCTTATACGAGAAAAGCCGAGGGACAAATCGGTGTTGAGACGAAGACGGCCTCGAACAGGAAGAACCCAAAGAGTTGAGCTTACCTGTTCCTGACCCCTAGAACGCTGACCCCCATCACCAGGCGGAGGCGACCGAAGAAGAAGAAGAAAAGAAGAAAACGCCATAAACGTCAACGTGTGGCGCTCCGCGCGGATTTATCGGATCCGCGCTGGGACCCCCTCCCTGGCGCGCGGAGCGCGCCAGGGGCGGCGCCGGAAGCGCCGCCGGGGGGGGGCGGGGCGAGCGCGGATCCAAGACATCCGCGCGGAGCGGCAAAAATTTGTGTCTATGGCGTGTCCTCCTCCCCGAGACCGATCGGATCGAGGCGTGCCCGCGGGAGAGCCGGCGGCCGGCGGCCGGCGGCGGCGGCGGCCCTCCGTCGCCGAGGGCCTGGCCCAGCCCCGCACGAGGCCGATGTCCGGCATGCCCGCGGGCGCGGAGCCGGGGGCCAGAGGCCTGCCCCCGCCCCCGTGGGCGGGCAGGCGACGACGACGACGACGACGACGACGACGACGACGACGACGACGACGACGACGATGGCGGCGACGGCGACGGTGGCGACGACGACCACGGAGACGACGACGACGACGGCGACGATGGCGGCGACGGCGACGGTGGCGACGACGACCACGGAGACGACGACGACGACGGCGACGATGGCGGCGACGGCGACGGCGGCGACGACGACCACGGAGACGACGACGACGACGATGGCGGCGACGGCGACGGCGGCGACGACGACCACGGAGACGACGACGACGACGACGACGACGATGGCGGCGACGGCGACGGCGGCGACGACGACCACGGAGACGACGACGACGGCGACGATGGCGGCGACGGCGACGGCGACGGCGACGACGGCGACGGCGGCGGCGGCGGCGGTCGATGCTGCTTTCTCCCAGTGCTGCTGCGCCCAACCCGTGCCGAGTGCCAGAGTGGGCGGGGAGCAAAGACGGCATCGATGACACGCCGCCGCGGGGGGACCCA
>CAUYUJ010015478.1:303749-326249 GCA_963575745.1 Prorocentrum cordatum | reverse complement strand
TCCCAGGGAGCCGCGCGGAGCTCGGCGAGCTTGCGTTTACACGCCGTTTTGTTGTCGTCGAGCACCGAGCCAGCTCGCGCGCGGCTATACGGGGCAACGATCACAGGGGGGACTGGCTCTGCGGGGGGGGGGGGCGGAGTGTCGACGTGGAATCGGCGAAACATCGTCGATTGGCCCCCGACACGGTGGGGGTATGGGATAAGGAAGGCAGTGGATAGGGGATCCAGGGCCTGGAAGCCAGCGGAAAGCCCATCGGGGCCTGGCCATGGACAGCACCGCCGCCCTCATCAGATAAGGAATCCTGGCTGCAGCCTCCTGGGCACGCTCCTCCTCCTCCCCCTCCTCGTCCTCCTCCTCCTCCTCCTCCTCCTCCTCCTCGATCCTCGATCCTCGATCCTTCACGAACGCCCCCGCCGTGGCGAACGCTCCTGGCCGGGGTGGAGCTGTCGGGCCCACATCTCGGGCACGCGCTGACATCTCGCCATCGCTCGGACGTCCATTCCCTGTGCTTTTTTCGATTTCGTGCGTGGCTTTTTCGCCAAATGATCAAGGATGCTCCTCGATGGTCCTCGCCGAAGAAAAAATGCACACGTCCGAGCGATGCCGAGGGATCTGGCACGCCTGCGCCAGGCCTGTGGCTCCGACCAAGGCACCCCAGAGACGTGTCGCCGACGCCGCCTGACCTGGTGACGGACCGCGCCGACTCTGCATGGAAGCGGGACCCGCCGCCAATCCGCGCACCTGAGTCCATCTCTGCGCTTCTTCGCCTATCGACGATCGGTCGATGCGAGAAGGAGAAACACTGCATGAACATAAACTTTTGTGGCGCTCCGCGCTGATGTCTTGAATCCGCGCTGGGCCCCCATCCCTGGCGCGCGGAGCGCGCCAGGGCGGTGCCGGAGGCGCCGCCAGGGGGGGGGCCCAGCGCGGATCCCAGAAATCCGCGCGGAGCGCCAAAAGTTTATGTTTAAGGCATTTGTTCGTCTTCGACGATCGGCGATCAGTCCATGCGTCCCCACCTGAGCCCGTATCCACCCCCCTCACGTTGCGCCTGAGGGCCCCCCCCCACGGGGAGCCTGTTTTTCATCCTCTGGCAAGTTTACTTGCAGGGACGGTGGGGGGGGGGCTGAACCTGAAGCAGGCCGCAAACGACTTGACTCGACGTGCGGAAATCACGCCAGTCGAAAGGCACCTGCACGCTCGTGCTCGATCGAGGAGGGGCGATGGGGGGGGGGAACGCCATGCAAGTAAACCTGCCTGAATCAACCAAACGAAAAACACGCCCCCCCTGAGCCCGCATCCCCCCCCACCCTCAAGTTGCGCCTGAACGCCACCATCTCCGTGTCCCTGCTCTCCATCTGTGCCCACGCTCCGGCTACCATTGAAACGGGCCATGGGAGAGAGGGATAGTGGGTGCGTTTCCTCTGGGTGGGCACCTGGAGACGCCTACCCCTCTCCTGGACCACCGAAGGTGGTCGTCTAAGCCAGACTGGCTGTGTCAGGCACAAGCGAGAGATAGGAGAAGAGGGGGAAGAAGACCACAAGGCTCCCCCTGAGCCCGTACCCACCCCCCTCACGTTGCGCCTGGGCGCCCCCTGCCCCCCCCCCACCGGGCGTCCTCGCCGGCCGCCGCCGCCGGTGCCGCCTGCCCGGGTGGCGGAGGCCGCGACGGCGGCGACAACGGCCGCGAGATCGCGGCATCGGCGGGGGCGGCAAGGGGGGGGGGCGGAGCGGAGGGAGGAGGGAGAGGGCGAGGGGATGGACGGAGCAGAGGGAGATGATGTGGATGGTGGTGATGATGCTGCTGCTGCTGATGATGGTGATGGTGATGGTGATGGTGATGGTGATGGTGATGGTGATGGTGATGATGATGATGATGATGATGATGATGATGATGATGATGATGATGATGATGATGATGATGACGACGATGACGACGACGACGACGACGACGACGACGATTGAGGGGGGGCGGAGAGGAGGGAGGAGGGAGAGGGGGAAGGAGATGGACGGAGGAGAGGGAGATGGTGTTGATGGTGATGGTGATGATGAGTATGATGATGAGGAGGAGGAGGAAGAGGAGGAGGAGGAGGAGGAGGAGGAGGAGGAGGAGAAGGAGGAGGAGGGAGGAGAGGGAGAAGGGAGACGAGAGGGAGGAGGGAGGCAGACAAAATGCGCTCGCGCCAAATGTGACGTCCTACCCCTCCCTCCTATACCTTACCGTTTTGATCAGGAGCCACTCCCTCTTCGCATGGTCGGGTATCGACGATGGCATTGATCCCAAAAGGTTGTAAGCAAACACGCATGATATCATGGCATAGCATGGCAAAGAAGAGCACGACATAACGTAGCATGGCATAGCATGGTGTGGCAGTGCATAGTCAAGCGCTACATATCATAGCAGTGCCTTGTAAGGCATGGCATCGCATAGCCATACACAACATAACACCGCGACGCATGCCATGCCATGGCACTACATACTGCAGCATGGTATGGCGGTGCGTAGCCCGGTTTTGCACATAACGGCGTTGCAGAGCAAGGCATGGCATCGCTTAGTGGTACATCGCATGGCAATGCATTACATGCCATGGCATGGCACTTCAAAATGTAGCACGACGCTTTGCGCGAGAAAACGCGACAAAGTCAGGTTGAACCAGCCAGGCATAGGAGCTCAGGTCGCGTTTCTCCCCCTGGCGCAAGATAGAACCTCGCAAGCAAGCCGAATCGGGGAATAGCACGCCCTTCCCTGGTCATGAACTCCGAGTGTCATCCCACCGACCAACGACGAAGACGAGGATGAAGGAGGACCCGGATAACGACGACGACGAGGGATGAGGCCAACGCTACAGTGGGAGCACCATTGAGACGGACCGAAAACGCGGAGACGAGGCCGATGCTGCAACGGGGAAGCCATTTTGCAGGAACGAGAACGTGGAAACGAAGGCCATGCTGCAGCGGAGCAACCATTCTGCAGGGGCTAGGCACGTTCTGATCGGAAAGACACATGCGAAATATCGACTTTTCAACATCCAGTGCAGAAAAGCAGCAAAGGCGCAGTGCGCGCAGGGGGGCGCGATGCTGTCAACACGTCCCTGGGGAAGAGAGGAAGACAGTAGTCAGACTGTCATATTTTGTAGCCGATGGAATGGAGGGGAGGGATGGACGGAGAGGAGGGAAGCTGGACGGTGGCAGGCAGAAGAGAAGGGTGCACGCTCGGTGCGATTGCGCCATCTCCGAGCTCTGCCTTTCCCGCCCTTCCCGCTCTCACCTCGCTGAAATCATTTCACTGTCCACCGACAGGGGTGTCCCCGAGGACACTGCTCCCCACGATGGTTGGCCCTACGGCGTGGTGCGCAAGCAGGGAAGCGAGCTTTGCAGGCTGAAGCAGGAGGGGGAGGTGGCTGATGAGCAGGAGGATGAGCTGCTTGAAGAGAGGGGCGGTGCGGAGGGAGGTGGAGGCGCAGCCGCTGGAGCAAGAGGACCTGGAGGAGCGAGAAGAGCCGGAGGAGCAGGGCACGGCGGAGGAGAGGGGCAGGGAGGGGCAGGGAGGGGCCAGCAACGACCAGGTAGGCATCGGGTGTGGACATGTGGCCCTCGCTGAATCTTGAGCAGGGGCCGACCGTCTGGGCATTCCCAGAAGGCCCACCACGACACGTGTTCGGAACCCAAAAATGTTCCTCGATGTGTTAAAACAGGACAGCCCCAGCCAGACCTGTTCTGAGAACAGTTGTTGCGGAAGCCGCCTATATCGGCACGCCGAGACGCTTCGCCACTGCTTGAGAATCACAACTGGATCAGGAAATCGGACCGAATCGGAGTGTGCGTCGGATCTGACGGGCCTGTTATCCACCACACCCACCGCCACCACAAGTTGGAGGGGGAGGGTGTCCTCCTCCTCCTCCTCCTCCTCCTCCTCCTCCTCCTCCTCCGCCTCCTCCTCCTCCACGTCTTCCGCCTCCTCCTATTCGTCCTCCTCTTTCTCGTCCTCCTTCCCCCCTCCAACTTATGGTGGTGGTGGTGGAAAACAAGCCCATCCTGGCCATCGCTCGGACGTCCATTCCCAGTGTTTTGTTCGGTTTCGTGCGTGGTCTTTTCGCCAGATGATCAAGGATGCTCCTCGATGGTCCTCGCCGAAGGAAAAATGCACACGCCCGAGCGATGCCAAGCATCAGGATCGGCCTGCAGCCGCACGGAACGCAACACCGCGGCGGAGCGGCCGCGCCAGGACGTGCCCACAACGGCCAACGGCGGCAGACAAAATCCCCGCGGGCCGCACCGGGCCGTGGGAGAACGCTGGGACCGAATCGGAGCGAGATGGGCAGGGAAGCGGGGCGGAGGCGAGTTAGAGGAGGAGGAGGAGGAGGAGGAGGAGGAGGAGGAGGAGGAGGAGGAGGAGGACGAGGAGGAGGAGGAGGAGGGAGAGGAGGAGGAAGAGGAGGGAGGGTGATGACCGAACAACAAAAAACCTGCATACATAGACATACACATATATGCATGTATCTATGTATGTATCTATGTATGTATACATGTTCGGAGGTCCGCGCGGATCTCTTGAATCTGCGAGCGCGCCAGAGACGGCGCCATATGCGCCGCCACGGGCGCCCAGCGCCGATCCGAGGAGTCCGCTCGGAGCTCAAAAAGCTCATGTTGATGCGTTTTGGGCTTCTTGAGGGAAGAGTCGCCTGCGAATCCTGCCCATCAATCGGGGAGACGTAAGACTCGGGTACGGGGGACTCGGGTTGGCCTGAAAGGGTCATCATAAAAAATGGCGAGGCCCAATCTGAAATTTGACGCGAGCTCCCGCTGCAACCATCCCACGACAACTGGGTCTTTCAAATCCAGGTCGCGCTCGTCAAAGAGCGTCGGCAAACCCGAGTTCCAGCTTACTCGAGTCTTACGTTCCCCCGAATCAACAACAGGGGGGCGGAGGCGAGGTGCAGTCGGCCACGCCCACGAGTGACCCTGGGTAGGCGTGACCTTCGAGGCGCGGCTCCAGCAGGCCGCGGGGGGGCAACTCCAAAAGCGCACATGCCGGCGCTGCTGGAGACCCATGTGGGCCCGCTCCACAGAGCACCCCGGCGAAGGGTCACTCCTCTGACACAGGGCTGGACCTAGACGTTGTTTACCGTTTTGTTTACGTTTTGCTCTACCCGTTGTCCTGTACCTCCCTACCAAAACGAAAAGCAAAACACAGCCTAAGTCCAGCAAAACAGCGTTTAGGTCCAGCCCTGCCCTTGTGGGCCCTCCCTAAGGAGCACCCCAGCCAAGGATCGTTCCTCTGACATCTGCCGATCTATTTGTTCATTCCGCTGCACCAGAGGTCTAGGGGAACGAAGAATGACATAAACATGAAAATTCGGAGGTCCGCGCGGATTTCTCGGATCCACGCTGGGCCCCCCCTGGCGGCGCCTCCGACGCCGACCCTGGCGCGCTCCGCGCGCCATGGAGGGGGGTCCAGCTCCGATCAGAGAAATCCGCGCGGACCTCCGAGTTTTGATCTTTATGCCACTTTTCGCTCCCCGACTGACATCTGCCGATCTATTCTTCTTCCTTCCGCGGCACCAGAGGTCCCGACCCACTCGCTGAGGGTTGTGACCCGGAGATATGAAGTTGTCGACGGCCCAGGGGCCCGAGAGCATCCCCCGACGGCCGAAATCGAGGAACACCCGCCAGGATTTTGACAAAAACATTACACCAGAGATAAAGCCCAGTCAATGGATGCTTTGAAATGGGATCGATCAAAAAAAGACCGATAAGGAGATCGACCAAAAGCCCAGAAACCCGGGAACCCGGAACCAGCCAGAAGCCACCAAAATCGGCTGGAACCCAGCCGGCCACCAAAAACCTTCCGATTTCCGCAAGGACCCCTTCAGTGCATTCCTCCTCCTCCTCCTCCTCCTCCTCCTCCTCTCCTCCTCCTCCTCTCTCCTCCTCCTTCCTCCTCCTCCTCCCCCTCCTCCTCCTCCCCCCCCCTTCTCCCCCTCCTCCTCCCCCCCCTCCTCCCCCTCCTCCTCCTCCTCCTCCTCCTCCTCACTGGAGGCTTGGGCCAAGCATCGCCGCTACCGGGGGAGGGGCGCGGGCCACCGGCGCCGCGGGCCGCACCGCATTCGCGCGAACATCGGGATCCCGCCAGATGCAGTCGAGGCGTTGACCGAAGGAACCCTAAATAAGGAACGAGGCCCCTTTCTTCCATAAGTTAAACTTCGACTTCCGATCGAAAACTTGAGGAGGAAAACCTTAGGCGAGGTGTGGAACAATTGAGGAACACCGAGCCCCCCCCCAACGCAAAGGGTTCCTTCTTCAGCGCCCCGACTGTAGATCTGATCGGTCGGAATACCTACCAGACCACCCCAAACCAACCCGAAGACCCGAACGTCGGGTTGGGGGGGGGGTACGGGTTCCACATGTGTTTGCTCGATGTTCCCCGACCCCCCCCCCCCACTGAAATGGAGGGCAGATTGAGGCCTTCGGTTATGTTGCTCCCATTGTACTTGAGGACCACCACATCCCACAAATAATTTCGAGCACCCGCAAAAGTGTCGAAACAATGTCGAACGAAGGTCGCCTCCCAGGGCCCGACACGTGAAAACACGCAAGGTCTGGTATTTTCTAGGTGCTCGAAACGCTTTCTGGTTATCAGAGCTAAAGTAGGTTGGAACATCGCAACCCTTCGGGTTGGGTTGGGGTGGTTTGGTGGGCGGTGAGAAACGAGTCCCGGAGGGGGGGGGCCGAGGCGACCCAGACATCTGACGTCCTGCATGCCTCAGCACGGGGCCCTCGGAGGTCAGGATCTTTCTCCCGAGGCTGGCGCCTTCTCCCGACTCGTTGTTTTTACGCTCCCTGGGCCTGGCGAGGGCACCCCCGAAGGCGGAACATGGCCAAGCACCTTCCGTCAAGCTTTTAACATCGCCAGCACGTCCGCCAAAAGAAAACTAGGGGGCCAGATGCGAACCCTACCCCTACCCCCCACGATTTCTGAGGGAGAGGGTGGGGTTCACTTCGCTCGGGAGCTCCCGAACGAAGTGAACCCCACCCTACCCCTCAGAAGTCGTGGGGGGTAGGGGTAGGGTTCGCATGTGGCCCCCTAAAAACGCCACATACATAAACGTTTGGTGCTCCGCGTGGATTTCTTGAATCGGCGCTGGACCCCGCTCCCTGTCGCGCGGAGCGCGCCAAGGGCAGCGCCGGAGGTGCCGCCGGAGGAGCCCAGCGCGGATCCAAGGAATCCGCGCGGAGCCCTGCAAGTTTATGTATACGGCGTTTTCTCTTCTTCGAGTCTGGGGAGGTACAGGGGGGAAGGCACCGAGGAGGCGGGGTACAGCTGGCACGCCCGCACTGGGCACGCCCAAATGGGCAGGATGCCCAACAGCAAACGCTGTACAAAACCGACAATGGCCGCTGCTGCTGCGCAGGCGACTGTGCACAACGTCCGCGGCGACACCGACAGCGAAGCCTTTTCAGACTGAGCAGGAAGTGCGTCCATCCTTCGTCCCTGCTCTGCGTTTCAACTTCGAACGTCTTGATGGGGGAATCCAAGGGGCACTGGTACCGCTACTCCCCCAACCTCTGCTGGGGTGCACTCTAACCAGGATCTCGAGGCGAATCCAGCGGTGGCGACGAGGGCCTCCCATGAGGCCCCCCCCCGAAAAAAAAACGAAAAGGAAAACAAGGGAAGGGTAGCAGTATAGGTACCTTTTCCTCCTCCGAGTCTCGATGCGACCCGAGGGGGGGGGAAGGCGGGCCACCTGCACCACGGGCGTGTACTGGATCTGCAGCGTAGCGCCGGGCGCTGTGCCGGGGGGCACCGCCACCTGCAGCAGCTGGCCGTCCGGCGTCTGCAGCTGGATCAGCTGCCCCGGCTCGACGCCCGTAGGCACGACAGTCTGCAGCACCTTCCAAGGCAGGATCAGGTCACATGGGACGCACAGGGACATGCTACAGTCAATAACACTAGTAAGGACGCGCGGTAAGGACGCAAGACCCTTGGAAGCCGAAGTTGGGATTTTTGGAGGGGCGGACAATGAAAACGTCAAGGACGCAAGAGCAAGGAAGAGCAAGGACGCAAGGGTACCCTGAGCAAAGCCGCGCGTCCTGATTCGGGTTTTTGACTGTAGTGCTGTACGTTCTCCTTGGACGCGTGCGTCCGACCCGACCATGTCGTATAGCCATACTGTACTAGATCGCTTCCCGAACGGCATGGCCAAACGATTTCTCGGAGCGCGCGTCGCCCCTGTGGAGGCCGTGCACACGTAGTAGTAGTAGTAGTAGTAGTAGTAGTAGTAGTAGTAGTAGTAGCAGTAGTAGTAGTAGTAGTAGAACTAGTAGTCGTCGTAGGAGTCGTAGTAGTCGTAGTAGTAGTAGTCGTCCTCGTCGTAGAAGTAGTCATACAAGTAGAAATGGAAGAAGCAGCAAACGCAATAGTAGTAGTAGTAGTAGTAGTAGTAGCAGTAGTCGTAGTAGTAGTTGTAGTAGTAGAAGTAGCAATACCAGTAGTAGTAGTAGTAGTAGTAGTAGTAGTAGTAGTAGTAGTAGTAGTAGTAGTAGTAGTAGTAGTAGTAGTAGTAGTAGTAGTAGTAGTAGTAATAGTAGTCGCAGCAGTAGTATTAGTAGTAGTCGTAGCAGTAGTAGTAGTTGCAGCAGTAGTAGTAGTAGTGGTAGTAGTAGTAATATTAATCACGATTGCGGTAGTCGCAGTAGCAGTCGTAGCCGCAGTCGTAGCAGCAGCAGTAGTAGCAGCAGCAGTAGTAGTAGTAGTAGTAGTAGTAGTAGTAGTAGTAGTAGTAATAGTAGTAGTAGTAGTAGTAGTAGTAGTAGTAGTAGTAGTAGTAGTAGTAGTGGTAGTAGTAGTAGTCGTAATGGTCGTAGTCGTCCCCGTCGTAGAATGAATCGTACTAGTAGAAATGGAAGAAGCAGCAACCGCAATAGTAGTAGTAGTAGTAGCAGTAGTAGTAGTAGTGACGATGGTGGTAGTCGCAGTAGTAGTCGTAGCCGCAGTCGTAGTAGTAGTAGTAGTTAAGATAAACATAATATGAGTAATGGTAGCAACCGTACAGTAGTAGTAGTGGTAGTAGTAGTAGTAGTAGTAGTAGTAGTAGTAGTAGTAGTAGTAGTAGTAGTAGTAGTAGTAGTAGTAGTAGTAGTAGTACTAGTAGTAGTAGTAGCCGTACATCTACTACTAGTAGTACTAGTAGTACGAGTACTGGTAAGAATTAAGTAGTAGTAGTAGTAGTAGTAGTAGTAGTAGTAGTAGTAGTAGTAGTAGTAGTAGTAGTAGTAGTAGTAGTAGTAGTAGTAGTAGTAACAGTAGGAATACTAGTAGTAGTACTAGTAGTAGCAGGAGAAGTAGTGGTAGTAGTAGTAGTAGTCATATTGATCGCAGTGGAAGTACGGGTTAAAAATAGTAACACTAGTAGCTGTAGTAGTAGAGGTTAGCGTCGTGGTAGTAGTACTCGTAGAAGTAGTAATGGTATTACTGAGAGCAATAATATTAGCCGTAGTAGCCGTAGTCCTAGCAATAGTAGTGGTAGTGGTAGCAGCAGCAGTCGCAGCATCAGTAGTAGTAGTAATAGTAGTAGTAGAAGTAGTAGTAGTAGTAGTAGTAGTAGTAGTAGTAGTAGTAGTAGTAGTAGTAGTGGTAGTAGTAGTAGTAGTAGTTGTTGTTGTTGTCGTAGTAGTAGTAGTAGTAGTAGTAGTAGTAGTAGTAGTAGTAGTAGAGGTAGAGGTAGAGGTAGAGGTAGTAGTAGTAGTAGTAGTAGTAGTAGCAGTAGCAGGACTAGTAGTAGCAGGACTAGTAGTAGCAGTAGTAGTAGTAGTAGTAGTAGTAGTAGCAGTAGCAGTAGCAGTAGCAGTAGCAAGAGCAGTATCAGTAGTAGTAGTAGCAGCAGCAGCAGCAGTAGTAGTAGTAGTAGTAGTAGTAGTAGTAGTAGTAGTAGTAGTGGCGGTGGTAGTTGTAGCAGTAGCGGTAGCAATCGTAGCAGTAGTAGTAGTAGTAGTGATGAAATATTCGTAGCAGTAGTAGAAGTGATAGTGGAAATACTCGTGATAGTAGTAGTTGTAATAGTAGTAGTAGTAGTAGTAGTAGTAGTAGTAGTAGTAGTAGTAGTAGTAGTAGTAGTAGTAGTAGTAGTAATAGTAGTAGTAGTAGTAGTAGTAATAGTAGTCGTCGTAGTAAGTCGTAACAGCAGAAGTAGTAATAGCAGTAGTAGTGGTAGTAGTCGTCGTCATCGTCGTAGAAGTAGTCGTACTAGTCTGGAGCCTTTTCGGGCCGTCATGGGTTGTCCTGGGGCGACGTTGGGGGCCTTTGAGCCTTCGTGGGGCGTCGGTGGCACGATAATGCCAAAATAATGCACAAGCCATTAGGAGACGCACAGGTGTTGGATTTGGAGGCCCACTTTGGGGTTCCCCTTGGAGCTCTTTGGGGCGTTTGGAAGGTCTCTTGGACCATGACATCAGGAGGCCATGTTGGACCCTCTTGGGGCTACCGCTGGCTCGTTTGCACGCCTTGGCAGGGGCTCCCAGAAGCCCGGAGGTCTCATGGGACCCTCGGCAGGGGCGCCCAGGAGCTTCAGAAGCCAGGGATTCTGGAAGGTCCGGCCCAGCGGGGGGGTCCCACCCCCCCCAGGCTGTAAACATATTGAAAAGGGAATAAATATATATATATATATATAATATCCATGTAAATAGAATGTACATATGTGTAAGCATTACAGGTGTATGAACATATATATATATATAGACAGAGAGATACTGCTGGCGCCGTGTTTAGCTGCGCGAGTCGTCGGTGTGCCCAGAGCCCCTCGAATCCTGGAGAAATGGCGGCGAGAAGTTCTTCGCTATCTTCGGCCTCTCTGGGGGCCATCGTGGGACCTCGGGGCCGCCAGAGCACGACCCAGGCTTGAAAACCGGTCTGGGCAATGGGTCTTGACCTCGGGATGTCGACGTTGTCAAAAAGACGTCGGAGATTGGGGACAGAACCCCCCTTTACCCCCCAAAACACCCTGTTCGGCGGCGAGCCCGGGGGGGAAGTGAGAAGGGGCGGGCCTTCTCAGAGAAGGCTTGGAAGTCCCCCGGCCTTCTTAATAGTTGTTTAGCCTTCCCCGAAGACGCAGAAAACTTCGCAGGAAACGCCAAGGGTTCTGAGAAGCCCCGCCCCCTTCTGAGAAGGCCTTCTCCCTCTCACTTCCTCCCCTCCCTCGCCGAACCCGAAACACCCTTCCCAGACCCTCAACGTCACGATTTCATAACGTTGACCCCCGAAGTCTCGACGCATTCCCCGGGACCGGTTTTTCATGCCGGGTCGTCTTTGACGGTCCCGAGACCTGATACGGGCCCCCAGATGCCGAAAATGGTGAAAAACCTCTCGTCATGTTGGTTTAAGTGCACGTCGTTCATTTCTAATCGTGCTCATGTCAAATTTTGCTCGATTATAATTGTTCCTGGCCCCCTAGTGGCCAGGAAGAGGCCTGGGATAGAACAATTAGAAATGAAAGGAGCCTGGCCCCCCAAAAATTGAAGAACTTTCGAAGAATTAGAAGTGAGCAGTGTACTCGAGGGGGCAAACACACACCCTGTAAGGACAAGTCAGCGACCTGGGGCCAGGCCCGCCGGGCGCAGGCGCCCGCATGCCAGACGCGCGTGCTTCGCCGCCCTCTGTCGAGCGCAGAGCAGAAGAGAGGGGCCTTGCGTCGCTCCTCGGCTCGAGGGCGGAGGCCTTGTCAACCTCCGAGCTTCGAGCCCCGAGGCCCGACACTCCCCCACACGGCGGAGTTTGGGCAAGTTTGGTCAAGTTGGAGAGGCGGAAATTGGGCAAGTTTTGGCCTCTGGGGGGCATGGCCGGGCCTCGGGGGCGTGACAAAACGACTCGGGACGAAAGACCGGCCCAGGGGAAGTGGTCCTGACCTCTGGGGCCCACGCATAGCAAAAATTGGAGCGGCCGGATGTCCAGGAGCGAGGCTCGGCGGCGAGTGAGGGCTCCGAAAGCTTCCTCAGAATCGGCTACACGTAAGAGTTGCCCTGGGCAGGAGTGACCCCTGGTGCGCGACTTCACGGGGGACGCGGGGTGGCCAAACCTGGGCGCGCAAGACGCTGCTACCGCCTCGCGTTCAGCGATCGGGGGGCCTCATTGGGCCCGCACCAAAGGTCAGTCCGGCGAAAGCTCACACTACGTCTAGTCACGCGGCGGGGCTTCTCAGAAGCCCTCCGGCCAGTGAGAAGCTTTCTGCGTCTTCGGAGAAGGTTTAGAAAACTTCTCTGAAGACCAGGGAACTTCCGAGCCTTCTGGGAGAAGGCCCGCCCCTTCTCACTTCCCCCTGTGCTCGCCGCCGAGGAATGGGTAAGAAAAACAATTATCGTGCTGGGAGGGAGGGGTTGGGAAGATACAGGGTACGACTGTGTAACACGCACCTACGCACCTTCGTCGTACGCGGTAGTAACGGTCGGTGATATATGAATATGTTTCCCAACCCCGTCCTCTCCCAACCCGGTAACTGTTTTTCTGATTGGGGGGGCCCCGTGAGAGAGCAGTGCGAGCTCCTGCGGGGACTGCGGCAGCGGCTCCGGGCGGCGCTCCGGGATCTGCCCCTGCTGCAGACCACCCTCCTGCCAGTACACCTCGCGGCTGGGGCTGCCCTCGCCAGGCTCAGCAGCAAGGCGCCGGAAGCTCTGCTGCTGGTCCTGCTGCAGCTGCGCCTGCCGCTGGGGCTGCCCCTGCCCTGGCCCCTGCCGCTGCAGCGGCGCACTCTGCTGCTCCGGCTGCTGCTCATGGCCATGCTGCTGCTCCTGCTGCTGCTGCATCCGCTGCTCCCCTTGCGGCTGCTGCTGCTGCTGCTGCTGCGGCGGCTGCTGCGGCTGCTGCTGCTGCTGCTGCTGCTGCTGCTGCTGCTGCTGCTGCGGCTGCTGCTGCTGCTGCTGCTGCTGCGGCTGCTGCTGCTGCGGCGGCTGCTGCTGCTGCTGCGGCGGCGGCTGCGGCTGCTGCTGCTGCTGCTGCTGCTGCTGCTGCTGCTGCTGCGGCTGCTGCTGCTGCTGCTGCTGCTGCTGCTGCTGTTGCGGCTGCTGCGGCTGCTGCTGCTGCTGATGCTGCGGCTGCTGCTGCTGCGGCTGCTGCGGCTGCGGCTGCTGCTGCTGCTGCTGCTGCTGCTGCTGCACCGACGCGCTCTGCTGGTGATTCCCCGCCGGCTGCGGCGGCTGCCCCTGCTGCGGCTGCGGCTGTGGCTGCCCGGGGTGCCCCTGCAGGCCCCCCTGCTGGCCCTGCGGCTGCTGCGGGGGGCCCTCAAGCTGCTCACGCCCTGGCGGGGCCGACGAGGCCTGCTGCTCTTCCGCCGCCCTCAGGAAGTCCTCCAGGTGCTCGGGCACCTTCATGCCCTGCTCCAGCATCCCCCGCCACACCTGGGGACGAGGCCAGGGAGAAAAAGCCGAGCTCCCTGATCAATCCGGCGGAATTCTTATAAGGACGTGTCGGGCTCCGCGGCCGTTCCAGAGCGCTCCCGAACGCCCCGAGAGTGCTCAGAAACGCTCTGCAGCGGTGTGTCCTGGTCCCAGCCCCGCCCGAGCACCTCTGCTGCCGACACCGTGCCGTCCTGCGCGCTGCTCTCCAGCCCCCTGACGATGCCCTGCAGGGCCGCGGCGTCCTCGTCGGGCAGCTGCTGGGCGATGGCGGCCAGCGGCACCCTCCCCGGCGCGTCCTGAGGCTCCTGGGCGGAGCAGAACTGCAGGGCCCCTGTGGACCAACAAGTTAACCGCCCGCCAAAGATGTCTGGGGCGCGGAATCGAAGCCCAGGGGCGCGAATGTGCTGCAAAATCACGTCCCGATGGCCGTGGCCGCTGGTTTCCGCCGCCGCGTGGGCCCATCAACATTCAACGATCGCGGCTTGCCGACGGCGCAGATCGTTCGATGGCTGCCGACTCCAGGCCACTGGCGCGTTCAAGTGTGAACGTCTGCGCTGGCGTCGCTGCCAGGTCAACACGGAGCGAACCTGCAGCAGGGGTTGACATGTCAGCTACGAGACCCCACCTGCCGTGCCTGCCGGCCCCCCGTGCTACAGTCGGACAAGCGCACGAAACCTGCGCCGAATGCCCGGTGCTTCAGGGATCTACCCCGAACGTGGAGCGCTCCAAAATGGAAAGCCCCAACAAGAAGAACAAAAGGTAGCACTCAGAAGCTGGGTCTTCCGTCAACGACCCGCCCTTTCACGCCGTCCAGTGGGCGACCTGAGCACAACTGGCCTGCCCAACTCACCCAGAAAGACCTTAACAACAAGAGCCGCCAGAAAAATCTATTTCCGCAGGTCCAAGCGGATTTCTCGGATCGGCGCTGGACCTCCCTCCCTGGCGCGCGGAGCGCGCCAAGGAAGACGCCAGAAGTGCCGCCATGGGAAGCACAACGGCGATCCGGGAAACTCGTGGGGAGCTCCGAACGTTTATGTTCTGCTGTGTTCCCTTGCTCGGTTCCAGCCGAACCTTGGGCGACCTTAGCACCACTGGCCTGCCGAGTTCACCCCGAGAGATCCGAATGCGGCACGCTCGCATCGTGCTGTGGTCAGAGGCTAGAGGTCTGAGGGCACGCGCACGGGCGGCGCCTGGGCGGTGCGGAGCCGCACAAGGCTTACGGCGCGGGATGCAGCCAGGCGGGTGGCGACGGTGCCACTTCACTCTCTTGCGCAGCCCGGGCGCGAGCATGGAGAAGTGGCCGAGTGAGGCAACGCTGGGCACTTGGATGGACATGGAGCTTTTGAGACCGATAGGTCAGGACTTTTTACTTGGGGTGTGTAGACCTCGCATTTGTACCGAATTCTTTCTCTGCGATCCATTGCACCAAGGCTGGCCAAACAACGTGGTGCATGCATCGAGCCCCTCCGAGGCACCAATCTTGTACAAGCCCGAAACTGGTACCGCACAACCACGCAACCGCTAATTTGACGGAATAGTCCCAGCAACGCATCACTTGCCACCCAGTCCAGGAAACAAGGCTATGGGCGACTTTGCCGCCGCGGAAAGCCGCTTTGGACAAAACTAGCAACTCGGGGCCTGCAGGCAGGCCCAGACGTAGCGAAAACGGTTTCCATTGGCTCAAGACTGCGCTTAAGCCTCTCGGAAATTCCTGACTGCCCTCAGACAACCCACGATCATGACCCCAATATGATACTCTGAGGGCGCCGATCTAGCCTTTACGAACGGCATCGAGAGAAAGCGACCAAGCATGTTTGCTGTCAACGCTCGCTTTATGTCAGGCTCTTGGCATGGACACAAGGACTCTGGCTCCCTGCGCGTCGCAAGACTTCTGGGTGCCTCGGAATGCCCCTGAAAGGCCCCGCCAAATCAAACTTATAGCTATTAGCTATAATGTTGGCCTATAGATCCTAAACTTGCTACTAAAATCCCCAATCAATGCTTGCACTGAAGGGGTCCTAGCGGATATCGAAAGATTTGGCGAACATGTCCTGCCGATACTGGTAGCCGGCTGGGTTCCCGGGTTCCCGGTTCCGGGTTCCCAGGTTCCTGGTATTATTGGTTCCGGGCCGATTTCGGTGGGTTCTGGGCTCCTGGGTTCCAGGTCGATCTCCTTATCGATCCCTTTATTGATCCCACGATTCATTTCAAGCTATCCACTCATTGGGCTTTTCTCTGGTGTAATTTTTCTTTTTGGAACACTCCTCGTCGTTCACTTCACCTGAACAGAAATCAAACACGGACCAAACGCAAGATGACACACAGACCTTGCGCCACAGCTTACGCGGGCCGCCAGCGCGGCACGCTGCATTGGAGACGAAGGCGCCTACGCGGGACCTCACGCGGGCAGCTTACGCGCCAGTGTCGGCGAAGACGGCCCCTTTTTTTGGTTGCGTCGCCCACCTGTCTGTCATGTCTTGCCCTTTCCGCTCCAACGGGTCGGGAGGGGGCGTCATTCCTCGCCCTGCAATTTGGCGAGAACAGCTAGAAGAAGAACCAACTGCACAAACATAAACACTTTTGGCGCTCCGCGCAGATTTCTTGGATCTGCGCTGGGCCCCCCTCCCTGGCGCGCGGAGCACGCCAGAGGCGGCGCCGGAGGCGCCGCCGGGGGGGGCCCAGCGCGGATCCAAGAAATCCGCGAGGAACGCCAAACATTTATGTTTACTCCAAATCCTTTATTAATCGTCTCTCGGGTCCGGTTTTTAAGGCGACTTTTTCGTATCTGGGGGCGTCCGGTTTATTGGGTTGCTTTCTTTGGATTGGAGCTCCAGGGGTCTGGTTTATGAAGGCGCCCCGTCGCAGAGGGGAGTCCGAAATATCAGGTTGCATTTGGAGGGGGGTCAGGTGTTTTTTTGGGGGGTCGATTAAGAAGGGATTTGGAGTATGGCGTTCTCTCTTCTTCGAACATTGAGCAGGGACTGACTGCCCCAGCATTCCTATAGTCCTACCACGAAATGTTCTTAGAACCCAAAAATGCTCTCAAAACCAAAGATGTTCTTAGAACATAAACCCGATGTGATAAAACAAGACAGACGCCGCCAGACATGTTCTAAGAACATTTCGTGCAGACCACAAAAAGCTCTTAGAACATTGTTTGGTAGGGCTATAGGCGAGCCAGGACGCTTCGCCACTGCTTCTTCGAGCAGCAGCAGCGTCCCAAATGGCACGCCCCACTTCTCGGACACGACGGCCGCGCAGCTGCACGCCCCCGGGGGGGCCGGCCCTCTTCCGCGGGGCGGCGCTGAGAGGGGGGGGGACTGGCTCTTACTGCACGGGGGGCTTGGGGGGGGAGGAGGAAACGTGTACGTTGCTGCTTCTGCCGCCCCATGCGAGAGTTACTTCGGCCGTAATGCATCGCCCTGGCGGCGTTAGCATGTGCGCGTTCGTTTTCGTCGTCGGAAAAAAAGGGACTGGCTCAGGGGGGGTCACTTTCGGTCGGGCATGTCCTCCCACAGGGGGGAGATTGGACCGAAAAAAAAGCGAAACATACTCCCAAATGGTCATTGGTAGTCAAAAGAAATCGTCGCCAGGGTATCTTTTGAAAACTACGTTGGCACACTCCTCCTGATGAAGGACGTGCCCGACTGAAGGGTAACTTTCGAGCCGGAGTCGGCGAGCTACGCCGCCGAGAGATCGGCCAAGGGCCCCCGAGGGAGACAACGGCACGCTCCTGGGCGGGGTGGGCCGTCGGGGAGACGAGGGGTCGATTGAGGGCCGACGCCCCTCGGGCCTCCCCCCTCCTCTTCCTCCTCCTCCTCCTCCTCCTCCTCCTCCATGTTCTCCTCCTCCATGTCCTCCTCCTCCTCCTCTTCTTCCTCCTCTTCTTTTTTCTTCTCCTCCTCCTCCTCCTCCTTCTTCTTCTTCTTCTTCTTCTCCTCCTCCTCCTCCTCCTCCTCCTCCTCCTCCTCCTCTCCTCCGCCTCCTCCTCCTCCTCCTCCTCCTCCTCCTCCTCCTCCTCCTCCTGCTCCTCCTCCTGCTCCTCCTCCTCCTCCTCCCCCCTGATCCCATCCCCTCGTCCCTTTGCCCCTGCTCTTCTCCAGGCGCGCGCGGGCGGGCCTGCAGGCCCCACGGGTCACGCCTCGGCGCCGGAAGAGCCCCCGCTGTGTGCCCTCCGTCGGCTCCTGGCCCTCCGTGCGCGCGGCCCCGCGGTGCGTCTCAGACGGCCGCGCACTCCTTCTCATGCTCGTCGTGACACCGGGTGCGCCCAAGAGGGGGGCCAGGAGGAGGGGGTTGGCACACCATGGCCCGAAGCACTTGCGGACGAGGGGGGCGGGGCAGGGGACGCGCTGAAAGAAGAATAAGAATGACAATAATCATAATATTAAGTCAGAAGGGTAACAAAAAGAAAACGAACCATCAGAAGAAGACAGCGAAGAAGGATACGAATACTGAATACTGCTAAGCAGAAGAACGGGCCACGGAAACAGGGCGACTTTAGATGGCCCAGCCAGGGTATCGACACGCCCTTCGCCCTCGACCCCCTCGTGGACGCCCCGGGGATGGCTCCTCGCCGCTGCCCTCGCGCAGCCCGGCCGGGCCCACCTCGCCGCCTAGGCGGAGCTCGGGGGGCGGCAGGTCGCCAGGCGGGATCCCGCTGCAGGCCACCAGCTGCGGGAAGCACCTGTCCAGCGAGCACCGCTTGCATCTGCCGGAGGACGGGCCTCCGCCGATGGTGCTAGGTCGGGCGTGTCCCCCTCCAGCGGGACTTTGGATGGAAAATCAAAAATCAATAGTCAAAAAGTGCTCCCAGATGGTCAAGGATAGTCAAAACAACTCTCCCCCGACTAATTTGTTTTACTATTGTTGTATATTCCTCCTGCAGAGGGACACGCCCGACCCAACGATGGTGCAGGGGAGCGCGCACTCGTGCTCGGCGCAGACCGCCAGCCCGACCCAGCAGTCCGTGCAGCCGTCGCTGAAGCCCAGGCCCCGGACGCACCCGTTAGGAGAAGAGAAAACGCCATAAGCAGAATTTGTTGGCGCTCCGTGCGGACTTCTTGGATCTGCGCTGGGCCCTCCTCCCGGGCGCGCGGAGCGCGCCAGGGGCGGCGCCGGAGGCGCCGCCAGGGGCGCCCAGCGCGGGCACGAGAAATCCGCGCGGAGCGCCAACAGTTCATGTTTGCAGCGCTGTGTCTCCTTCGACCTGTGCATGCAGGATGTGCCGCTGAAGATGCAGCCCTTGGCACACGACTGCACCTCGCCCTCCAGCCCAGAGAACCGATCCGACACCACCTTTCGGTTCTGGCCGGGGGTGCTGCCAGGACTGCCCCTGGCTCGGGGTGTCCCCAGGCTCTGCCCTCACGGCCTCCAGAGCGAAAAGCTGGGGGGCACCGTGCGGGACGCACAGAGACACACTACACAAGCCGTACTGGACGTCCTCCTTGAAGGCAGGCGTCCGCCCCAAACCCATGGTATACCCATCTTGTATTATATCGTTTCCCGAGCGGTGTGGCCAGAAAGCGCCCGCCGCCACGTATATACTACAAGATTTCTCTGTGCGCGCGTCGCCCCTGGGGGGGGCGACGCACAGATAGTATGAGTATGTCGGTGTGACGCCGACCGTGGGCCAGGGACACCTTTTTAGCAACCCCCGATCTGCGCGTCCGTGCAGCAGTCCCTGCCTCCCGAGCACGCCGGCAGCGGCGCCGGGTCGCTGCGCCGCACGGCCACCAGGCAGACCGCGCCGACAGCGACTGTCGGGGGAGGGCGAAGCTGAGACAGCGGCGGTCCTCCCGCCTGGCCCCGACCCGCTCCAAAGCGGCCCCTGGACCCCCTCTGGTGGGGTCCATCTGCACCCGTTCTCAGCCACGCGCAGGGAGGGGTGAGGGGAGGGAGGAGGGCTTCTTAGAAGCACCCCTGCTTCTTCTTAGAAGGCGCGGGCCTTAGCTACAGATGTAAGGCCGGCGCCTTCTAAGAAGCAGCCTCCTTCTGAGACGCCCTGCCCCCTCCCTCCACCCCCTTGTGCGCGCCGCCAGCGTTCTTCGACGCAGGCCCTAGCTGCGGCGACGAGGAGCCTCACTGGCCATCGCTCGGACGTCCATTTCCTGTGCTTTTTTCGGCTTCGTGCGTGGTTCTTACGCGAAATGATCAAGGATGCTCCTCGATGGTCCTCGCCGAAGGAAAAATGCACACGTCCGAGCGATGCCAAGCTCAATGGGTGGCTCGGCAGAAACCACGCGCGCCACGCGAGGGCCGCCGCGGTCTCGAGTGGCCCTCCTCCGAGGACGAGGACGAGGAGCCCGCCGATCGCGCTGCAGGCCGCGCGGCGCCTCGTCCGCAACAGCCCCCGGCAGCAGCAGGGCGCGGGCGCCGGCCGAGGCACCGCCGCCGGGTCTGCGCGCGGCCCCTGCAGCGCCTGCCCGCTGGCCATGCCGCTCGCCCGTCGTGCGGGGAGAGGGTCGAGCAGTGAATTGCGCTGGGCGTCGCTTCGAGGGGGCAGGAACAGGAGGCAGCTTCTGGGAGGCCTTCGCCAACACGCCAGCGGGGGGGGGGCCGAGCCCGACCAGGGCGCCACTCTGCTGGATGGAGCCGGATGGAGCCCGGGAGTGAACAAGAGCAAGGCAAAGCAGGAAGGACAACACAGAACCTGGCGGGAATGCGCATCTGCTGGATTAGGTCGGTCTTCGGCCTAGAGGTCTAGAGGCACCGCAGCGCCGCTGCTGGACTGATCTTGCAGGAGCTGCATCCTGAGCAGGAGGCGCGCTCGAGGCTTGCCTCGGCACCGCTGCCTCCCTGCTGAGCGGCCAAGCCTGCTGTGCGCAGAGGGTGTCCTGGCTCTCCGCTCCGCAGTGGAAAGCGCGCCGACCCCGGGCCTTGAGCCGAACCGTCTACGGAGCTACGGCGCGAAAGTGCCGAATACCACCAGCTGCTCCAACATTCGCAGCGGAGGTAAACGAGGATGACACCGACATCGGGCGGTCCTGCATTCCGTGGGGCTCGATCCTGGGCAGCAGCAGAACTGCACCACCCCCTCCCGACGACGCGACCCCGACGCAGGCCTAGGATCAGCAACAATGTCACCAGCAGTGGTAGCGGCAGTAGCTGCAGAAATGGTGATCCCAACAGCAGCAACAGCAGCAGTAACGCCAGAAGTAACGACAAGAACAACATTGGCATGCAACGGTTGCAGCAACCGTGGCGGTGGTAATTCGTAGCAGCCTTGGCAGCAGCAGCAGCAGCAGCAGCAGCAGTGGCAGCTGTTTTGGCAGCAGCGGTGGCGGCAGACGTTCCATGAGCTACTGACCAGAACTGCACGATTTGTTCTCTATGTTTTCTTTCTTTCTCTCTCTCTCTCTCTGTGATTATGTATTTCACTCTCTCTCTCTCTCTTTGTCTCTCTCTCTCTCTATATGTCCTCCCCTCTCTCTCTGTCTCTCATATGTGTGGGCGGCGGGCTTGCGATACCAAAAGCAATTGGCCACTCGGGGAGGGGCATGACTGAGACGCAACTCACCTCGACCCTCGTTTTTTTGGGGGGGGAGGGAGTGGGAAGGGGGGGGGGGCAACAATCCACACCAAGGGGGGCCCCAGATGAAGCGATGTGTGCCAAAGCTTGTTGATATGGACGGGTTTGGTCTGGAAGCGAAGGCGAAGGTTGAATGGTGTCTCCTGGGCGATCCACGGGACCAGGGTTAGGTCGGGCATGTCACCCTACAGGCGGGTTCTGGGCGGAAAATTCAAGATACTCAAAAGCACTCCCAAACAAAAATGCTGAACAATCGTCCCCATACTATTTTTTGATTATTTTTGAACATTCTCCCTGTAGAGGGACAGGCCCGGCTTAAGACCAGGGGCACACCACGACCTGTGTCAGCATCGCTCTGGGAGCCCGCCGGGCGCTCGCCCGACGCCTCCTCGCTCGTCGACCCGGCAGGTGCGAAGAACACCACTGGAGACAGAGAGCGGCGGGCAGGAAGGGCGCGAGTGCGAGACGACGGCTCCACCTCCTCCTCCTCCTCCTCCTCCTCCTCCTCCTCCTCCTCCTCCTCCTCCTCCTCCTCCTCATCCTCCTCCCCCTCTGCTCCTGACATGAGTGCAGCGGCGTGGGGTGTCAACACGCTCCGAGGCAGGCCGCAGGCGCCAAGGGTCAAAACCACTGCCAGAGCGAGCCGCCGCAGGCGAGGATTTTTGTCAAAGCAGGGCGGGTCGCGGGGTGGGCGGCCGGGTGGGTCGCGGGTCGATCGCGGGTGGGTCGCGAGGTGGGTGAGTCGCGGGTGTGATGCGGAATGTGTCGCGGGGGCGGTCGCGGGGTTGGTCGCGGCGGGTGTGGCGACGACAACAGAGAACACATATCCGAACGGTGGAACCTCAGCCACGCAACGAGGGACAGAGTAAGACTGCTCGGCCCCCTCACTCTGACGAGGAATTTGTTTTGAGGGGGAAGATCGGAGCAGACAGTATGCTTCAACAGCCAGCGGGGAGCAGACAATATGTTTCAACTGCCAGCGTCAGAACCTGGATGCCGCCTGGCACCGAAGGCCAGGTCCGAAGACATCTTGATATGGCTGGGGATGCACGCCACAAACGAGAAAGCGGTCGCAGGTGCAAGCCGTTTCCTTCCTCACCAGCGTGTGGGACAGACGATCACTCAGCCGAGGGAGAGGAGGAGAAGGAGGAAAAGGAGCAGGAGGAGGAAGAGAACAAGCCAGAAGACAGAAGATGCGAATTCGTCCTGAAAAGCGCATCCCTCCGTCTGGCGACCGGTTGTTACTGTGGCCCGTTGGGTGTTAGTGTGGCCCGTTGGGTGTTAGTGCGGCTCGTCGCGCGGTGGGATGGGAGTTACTGTGGCCCGCGCAGGCCGCTCAATGAAAAGTAATATGTAAAGGTATCTCATGTTAGATCTGGAGAGATTCGCAACCCTTAAGGGAATGCACTCCCGCGCAAGCAAAAGTGGCCACAGTAACTCCCACCTGGAACCAACGTGGTAGTAGTGCTGTGTTAGTGGTGTGGTGGTCGCTGTGCTGTGTTAGTGGTGTGGTGTTGGTAATGTTGTGTTAGTGGTGTGTTGGTAGTAGCTGGTTGTGCTGTATGCTGTGTTAGTGGTGTGGTGTTGGT
>CAUYUJ010015478.1:278749-298749 GCA_963575745.1 Prorocentrum cordatum | reverse complement strand
CTCTGATCAAGGCAACTCGCCAGGGCAAAGTTGCTGGACGGGCTGGTGTGGATGCGCGGGGCTTGAAGAGGTCCTTGCGGGCTCAGACGGCATGCAAAAATCTGCCGCCGCGCTTGTGCGGCATTGGTTTGTTCAGTGAACGTGGTTTGGGTCGCGGGTGGGTCGCGGGCTCTCCACCTCCACCTGGAAGGAATGCAAAAGCAGCCCGCCGCAGGCGCCAAAAAAATTGGTTTGTACACTGAACGTGGTTTGGGTCGCGGGTGGGCCGCGGGTTCTCCACCGGGAACGAATGCAAAAGATGCCCGCCGCAGGCGCCGAAAAATGTGGTTTGTACCCTGAACGTGGTCGCGGGTGGGCCGCGGGCTCTCCACCTGAAACGAATGCAAAAGATGCCCGCCGCAGGCGCCGAAAAATGTGGTTTGTACCCTGAACGTGGTTTGGGTCGCGGGTTGGTCGCGAGTTGGTCACGGGGTGGGTCGCGGGCTCTCCACCTGGAAGGAATGCAAAAAAAGCCCGCCGCAGGCGCCGAAAATTGTGGTTTGTACCTTGAACGTGGTTTGGGTCGAAGGTGGGTCGCGGGTGGGTCGCGGGGTGGGTCGCGGGTGGGTCGCGGGTGGGTCGCGGGTGGGTCGTGGGTGGGTCGCGGGTGGGTCGCGGGGTGGGCCGCGGGCGGGTCGCGGGGTGGGTCGCGGGGTGGGTCGCGGTGTGGGTCGCGGGGTGGGTCGCGGGGTGGGTCGCGGGGTGGGTCGCGGGGTGGGTCGCGGGGTGGGTCGCGGGTGAGTCGCGGGTGGGTCGCGGGTGGGTCGCGGGGTGGGTCGCGGGTTGGGTCGCGGGTGGGTCGCGGGGCGGGTTGCTGGTGGGACGACGACAACAAACAACAACAACAAACAGCAACAACAAACAACAACAACAAACAAAAACAACAACAACAACAACAACAACAACAACAACAACAACAACAACAACAACAACAACAACAACAACAACAACAACAACGAGAATCCGCACCGCGGAATTCCACTTCAGCCACGCACCCAGGGACAGTGAATGACCGTTCGGCCCCCTCACTCTGACTATTACACGCCGCGCGATGCCTCCAGGATGTTCCTGATAATGAGTGTGTGCGAAGCGGTTTCGTTCACGAGAGTACGAGTGGGTGTAGGCAAGTGAGCGGCACGGTACGGAGAGGGCATTGAATAAGGAGCCATTGGATAAGGAATCCAGGGTCAGGAAACCGGTGGAACTCCAATCGTGGATTGGCCATGGATATCACCGCCGCCCTCATCAGGTAAGAAATCCCGCAAGGTCTGAAGGCTCTTGGGCACATTCACAAATCAACGCCCTCACGAAATAAATGGCATTCGGTTCGATTTCGCATGAGCCAGGCCGCGATAGGAGTTCGTGAGAACACGGACGAGCCTGAGTACGAGTGGCTGAGTTTGCGTGACTCCGAGTGCGGCTGCGCAGGTGAGTCTCAGTGTGGGCGCGTCTGGGTGTGAGAGAGACAAGGGCAGCGTGGGAGGACTGGGAGGGGTGAGGCGCAGGCGTCAGTGAGAGCATGAGCCTCATATGCACTACTGGGACGCATTTCGGGAAGCATGCGCCGTGCCAAAGCGGGAGCGCACCTCTCCCTGGAGAAAACAAAAAGGCGGTTGGCGAGAGCGGCGTTTCATCATGTTGTGGTTCTCTCTCTCTCGCGCGCGCGGGACGTGCGCCGCACCCCGCTCATGTCACGCCTTCGGAAAATACGTCGATGGCAAGACGTCGCCGGGAAGAAATGACTTCTGTATGCTGTGTTACGTTTCTTGGTGGACTGAGGGGAACGTCCCGACCGTGGCCCCTAACAGGGCGTAAATGGATGGAGTGTGGATCTACACAACTAAAGCAGAACATGAAATAGGGATAGGACGAGTAGAAGGAGGGGGCAGGAGAAGGGGACACAAAGAGGAGCAGAATGGGGCGCACCGCGAGTAGACTCCAGACTCTAGACGCCTACATTGTCCACAAACCATTTCGCGTTCTCATTGCGTATCGTTTCCCAGCTACTACATGCCACTTCATGTCATGCTGTATTGCGTTCTGGGACGCAACGAGCTCTGCGACTGAGAATGGTTCAACTGCGAAGAGATATCTGGCGGGAGCCGTTGTGGCCCACTTGACTGACTTGCGCCAGTTTAAAGGGGGGTTCTCTGGCCAGAGCGTCTCGGAGAAAGCGTGACGTACAGTCGGGGTGGATTGGAGATGACACGCGAGAGGACACAAGACTCTTCCGATGACCACAATGCGAACGTAGAGGACACGAGTCGCGAAACACAGGACACAAGGGTACCCTTGCATGGGCAGGGTCGACCTACTAATCAAACTCGACTGTATCGAGGGGGAGCCACTGTCGTCACACTTGACCTTTGGCAACAAGGACTTGGAAGCAGGCTCGAGATCGAGTGGGGCCGTCACTTTCAGAGCGAGCATGCAACCTGCGCCCGAGGCGGGGGCGCCCAAACTCCACAGGATTACCGGCACGATATCATATGCTGGACGCGCATGCCCGAGGGGGAGGGCGGGCGCCTGCTGGTCTCGAGTGTGAAGAGCAAGATTTGGAACGAGTCCTCCTCATCCCTCCCTCCTGCTCCTCCCTCCTCCTGCTCTTCCCTCCTCCGCCTCCTCCTCCTCCTCCTCCTCCTCCTCCCTCCTCCCTCCTCCGCCTCCTCCTCCTCCTCCTCCTCCTCCTCCCTCCTTCGCCTCCTCCTCCTCCTCCTCCTCCTCCTCCTCCTCCTCCTCCTCCTCCTCCTCCTCCTCCTCCATCCTCCACCTCCTCCTCCTCCATTTCCTCCTCGGGGGACGATGCCCAACCGATGCTGTCCGAGACTGGCACGAGCTGCGCGGCGCCCGCCCAGAACGGACGAGGCCCGCGGCAGCACCGACAGCGAACGTCTGGCAGAACGGACAGGGTCTGCCGTCGGTCTGCGTCCCCATCCGTCCCGCCTCTTCTGACGGATTGCTTTGTTCCGCCTGCGGGGCCAAAGGTCTCGACCCCCCTTCCCCCTTGACCAAGGCAAATTTCCACCCAGATATTCATTGGTAGCAGGGATGGGGTCTGAAAACGGGCCCCGAGGAAAAACGCTAGGATTTAGAACACAATCCGTCCGAAGACTGGGTTCGTTCCTCCCGAAGGGTGACCCGACGGATGATCTCAGATACAGACACAACACAATTGCGACGACATGGTTTGATAATTTGGCCTCTACCATGCGTGGAAGCCGTTTCCCGGCTCTGGCACCGTTCAAAGGCGGCACAAGATGAAAATCTGGTCCGGGTGAAAAAGTCGAGATCCCCGACGCCCTCCGACGTCTTGTTCTTCAAATACGGGGTCCCCGGACATCTCGACCCTCAGCAGCTGTTTCTCCTGCTGAAGCCTGTCGGGGGACTGTCTTGGAAACCACGGTGACAAGCCTCCGTCTTGTTTCTGTTCCTTACGTTGGAGCTCTGGGCTGGAGAGTGTGAGTAGAGGCCTCCCAGAAGGTGTCCGAATAGATGGGCTCGGAGGATCGCGCCGCATCGCAGATGCATCAGCGATGAATCGGCGATGCATCAGCGACGTCGGGGGTGCATCGGTGACGCCAGCAAGGAGCAAAGCAGGCTCCACATCGAGCCGCATTGGCGATGCATCTGCGATGTGAACTCGGACCCTCTTGGGAGGCATAGATAGAAGAACAAGCACCGGCATAAACACTCACTTTTGGAAAGCCACGCGTATTTCTGGCATCCACGCTGGGCCCCCGTCCCTGGCGCGCGCACTCGTCGCCGGAGGCGCCGCCAAGGGGTCGGGCGCAGATCCAAAAAAATCCGCGCGGACCTCCGAAATCTTATGTTGATTTGGCTGCGCGAACAATGGGGTATGGGGAGGGGGGGAAGGCTTCTTAGGAGGTGCTTCTCAGAAGGCGCCTGCTTCACATATAGAGACAAGGCCCACGACTTCTGAGAAGCAGGGGTGCTTCTACAAGAAGTCTTCCTGCCTACCCCTGCCCTTGTGTTTCATCTTCGGGGGACCTCGTCTGTCAAGCCGCGCCGCGATCCACGTCGAATCCGTGCCGAATCAGTGTCGAGCGCGTCGCCTCCGTGTCGAAACCATGTCGAAACCGTGTCGAACCCCTGCCGAATCCATGCCGAATGCGCGTCGAACCCACGCCGGAGCACAAGAGAAAATACTGAAAGGGGCCCCCGAAGATGCAAAGTAGCCGACCCCCCTTTTACGCGTGGCCGATGTTCTTTCAGGCGGCCACATGTGAGCCCTGCCCTCACCCCCCCGCGATATCTAAGGTGGGGTGGGGGCTCACTCTCCGCTCGGAAGCTCCCGAATGCAGGGACCCCCCCCCTCCCCCTTCAAACTCGTGGGGGGATGGGGGCAGGGCTCACACTCGTGGGGGGATGGGGGCAGGGCTCACCTGTGTAATTAGAGGCCTCCTAGATGGTGCCCGACTGGATGGGGTCGAGGGATCGCTCCGCGGCGCGCATCGCCACTGCATCGCCGATGTGTCGGCGATGCACCGCGCTGGCTGCAGGAGGAGAGGGAGGCAGAGGAGGAGGAGGAGGAGGAGGAGGACTCGAGGAGGGGAGGGAGAAGGAGGTGGAGTAGGAGGAGGGGGAGGAGGAAGAGGAGAGGAGGAGGAGGAGGAGGGAGGAGAGAGAGGCGGAGGAGGAGGGAGGAGGAGGAGAAGGGAAGAGGAGGAGGAGGAGCTGGAGGAGGAGGAGGCGGAGCTGTAGGAGGAGGAGGAGAGGAGGAGGAGGAGGAGGAGGAGGAGGAGGAGAGGAGAGGCGGAGGAGGAGGAAGGGAGGAGGCGGAGGAGGAGGAGGAGGAGGGGCCTGCGGGCGCTGGCTGGCCCTCGCCCGCGCCCGGCCCCGCGCCGCCGGCGCCGGCCGCCGCGGCGCGGCCTTCGGGGCCGCCGCCTCCCTGCGGCCGCTGCCTCGCAGGGTGGGGGGGGCCCCGCCGGCGCAAGACCGCCGCCGGCCGCCTCCGCCGGGGGCCTCCGCCACCCCTCCGCGTATGTTTCGGCGGTGGGCAAGCCTCCCTTTATGAAGGGGCCCTGTGTGTTTCTTTGCGATCCCGGGGCTTTGCCCTCTCTCGGCCTTGACGTGAGGCCCCGCCTTCTCTTTCCCCTCCTCTGTTAATTAAAACTGTGCGCGGCCCGCTTAGCTTCGACCGGAAGACCTCGCTCTCGACCCGCGGATCAAAAAAGTGTTTCTTTTCCTCCTGGCTTTAGTAATCCGCCCTTCAGTGAGAACGGCCTGGGACCGAAGCCGACGGACCCGGGCTCGCAAAAGCGACGGCCGCGACGCCCCCTCGTGAACCGAAAACGGCCGATTCGCTAGTCGACGTGTCCGGGCAGGAGGTGTACCAGCCTCCAAATGTTGCTCCCATCGTACTCAAGGACCACATCCCAAATTTCGAGCACCCAGAAAAGTTGTCGAAAGAGTGTCGACACAGTGTCGAAACAGTGTCGGGCGAGTGTCTCCCAGGGCCCGACACGTGAAACCCTCGAGTTTTTGGCGTGCTTTCTTGGTGCTCGACATTCTTTCTGGTGGACAAGGCTAGAGTCGGTTGGAACATCATAACCCTCCGCCCTCCGCCGGGCCTCGTGCTGCCGTCTTCCTCGCTCCCCCCAGACCCCCTCGATTAGGATGAAGAGCCCCGCGACGGGAAGCTTTGACCGCGATCTCCGGGCTCCGCGGGGGCCCTGCCCGGGCCCCGGGGAGGGCCGCGAGCGAAACGACGATCGGGATGACAAACCGGCCCCCGGGAAGGGGGTCCAGACCCCTGGGCGCTGTGAGTGGATCGCGACGTCGGGAGTCTGGGACGCCTCCGCCCTCCGCTAGGCCTCGTTTTGCTTGCCCTCTTCTTCGCTCCTCCGCTCCTATCAAGAGCCTGCTTTCCCTTGTCGCTTGCAAATTGCGGGCGTGATCCTCCGTACTAGGAGCTCTTTGCAAATGTGGGCAGAATAGCGTGACGTGATCGGGGGGGAGGGAAGGGGCCGATCACGGCCATTATGGCCCAGACCATAAAAAAAACATAGCTCTAACCCAGATGGGCATGTCATGAACGTTTTTGTTAATCGGGACAACTATAACTATGTTTCCACGGGTTTATGGACGGATCCAGGGGGGCCATCATGAAAAACTGGGGAAACCAATTATCCCAGTGCGACCCTACCTAGGAGTTGGAACCCCTAGAAAAGCAGCATTAGTAGAAACAGTAACGCTAAGCTAAAGCTAAGCTGTAGCTAAGCTAAGGCTAAGCCACAGCTAAGCTAAAGCTAAGCTAAAGCTAAGCTAAATCTAAGCTAAAGCTAAGCTAAAGCTAAGATAAAGCTAAGCTAAAGCTGAGCTAAAGCTGAGCTAAAGCTGAGCTAAAGCTAAGCTACAGCTAAGCTACAGCTAAGCTAAATCTGAGCTAAAGCTAAGCTAAAGCTAAGCTAAATCTAAGCTAAAGCTAAGCTAAAGCTAAGCTACAGCTAAGCTAAATCAAGCTAAAGCTAAGCTAAAGCTAAAGCTAAACGCTAAGCGAACAGCTAAGCGAAACGCTAAGCTAAAGCTAAGCTAAAGCTAAGCTAAAGCTAAGTTAAAGCTAAGCTAAAGCTAAGCTAAAGCTAAGCTAAAGCTAAGCTAAACGCTAAGCGAAAAGCTAAGCGAAACGCTAAGCTAAAGCTAAGCTACAGCTAAGCTAAAGCTAAGCTAAAGCTAAGCCTAAAGCTAAAGCTAAAGCTAAAGCTAAAGCTAAAGCTAAAGCTAAAGCTCCCAGGGGACTGGGGGGAACCGCTCCCAGGGGACTGGGGGAACCGCCCGGGGCGTGTTCCACTGCCCGGCCCCTTTAAGCTAAGAGAGTAAGAACCCTTCTAGGCAGAGCCTAGGTAGGGAAAAAGTGCCGATACCGCTGCTCCCCGGACCTCTCCCGGGTTGCGTTCTGACCAGGATTCCAAGGCGAATCCAGCGGTGGCGACGATGGCCACCCAGGAGACCAAAGAAGGGGAAAACGAAGAGAAGGTCGGGGCATGGGTACATTTTTTCCTTCTCTGAAAGGCCTCCCTCTGTTGCCTGCTACGTCGGGCTCTACGGCGTTCTAGAGCGGCGCGCGGCGTTCACAGCGATGGGTGGGCCGGGAGGCCCTGAGGAGCCCTGGAGCCGGAAGCGGAGAGGGGAGGACGGATGGGGCACGCTGGCGGCGCAGGTGTGAAAATGAGGTCGGGGCACATCCTCCTACTGGCGGATTTTGGAGGAAACATTAAATTTCACTAGAGAAAAGCTCCAATCAATGGATGGTTTCCGCTGAAGAGATCGACCGGGAACCCGATGCCCGGGAACCCAGAAGCCACTGAAATCGGCCCGGAACCAATAACCAAGAACCCAGGAACCCGGAACTGGTACCAAAATCGGCGGGAAACCTTCGCCAAATCATTCAACTTCTGCTAGGACCCCTTCAGTGCAAGCACTGCTTGGGGAACAAAAATCAAAACATATGCAAAAGTAGCCAGAACGGCCCGAAAAAACGTCCCCAGACAATTTTTGACTTTTCTGAAGCATCCCTCCTGTAGAGGGGCACGGCCGGCGTCGTATGGCAACCGCAAGCGGTCTGCAGCAGGATGGGCCACAGCAGCCGAAGCGGTCCTCCGCTCCTCCTGCTTCCCCTCCACGTCCTCCGCATCGGCCCTCGCTCGCCCTCCTCGTCCCCTGCACCGTCCCCCAGAAGCCGCAACCCGAAGCCTGCCGTGGGGCAACGGACAAAATGTGCGGGCAGTACTTATATCCATACCCAGAGCGTCGTGGACTTTTTGGGAAGAGGTGCCGCAACGCCGAGGCGCACTGGATGTGGATAAAATCAAGCCTTTTGGGGCCAGATTTCTGTCCATATCCAGTGCGTCTACGGTTTCTGGGGAAGAGAACCCAAGAATCCAAGACGCACTGGATATGGATATAACTATTGCCCGCAGAATGGGCAGTCGGAACATACATGAGGCCGAACATATCATGCCAGACGCGCGACTTGCCCAGCCCCTCAACTGGGACGCACAGAGACGTACTAATACTATATACGTCCTCCTCGGAGGCGCGCGTCCGACCCGAACATATAGTATACCCATCTTGTAGCACATCGTTTCCCAAGCGGTGTGGCCAGAAAGCGTCTGCCACGACGCATATACTATAATATTTCGCGGTGTGCGCGTCGCCCCTGGGGGGGCGACGCACATTTAGTATACGTATGTTGGGGTGGCGCCGATCAAATGCTCGTTCTGGGGACCTTCCTGGAGCCACTCGCTCCACTCATGCTTCGATGCTGCGTCGAGCATCTGTCGACTCGAGTCAGACCCGAGTCGAGCATGCGTCGGACGCGAGTCGGGCTACAGTTGAACTAGAGTCCAAGCGGATTCGAACTATAATCGAGCCGATCCGTTAGGTAGGTCCCAAGGAGGTCGCCCAAACGCACACATAATACTCTCTTCGCCGCGCCGTCGCAGCTTCCGCAAAGGTGTCCAGCTGTTTTCCGCGGTCTCTTCAGACACATCGGAAAAACGGACACCCGTATCCGATGGTATGCTATTTCCAACCGCATCTGTTCCCCTGGTTTCAGCCCTCGGGGACCGATTTCGGCCTCTGGGACCATCAAACATAAAGCTGGGGCGAAGAACTTTCCCCGGGGAAGCCGTCGGGACCTCTCTGGGGCCGCATAACAAGAAATCATATCGGCGGATGTCAGGGGTCAGCCCACCGCCACCGTCCCCGCAAAGGCCTCTGGCTTTTTTTCGGCGGTCTCCCCATACACATGCACATATATATACATATATATATACATATACAGATACCTTGATGTATAAATATATAGACACACATCTAGGCATATGTGGATATAAGTATGTGTGATGCGTGTGTATAGAGACATATGCATACATGAAAGGCAGACACCCGTGTATACACCCATACATACATACACACAACCATACGCACATGCATGCATGCATGCATGCATGCAGGTATCCATACACACATCCATTACTATACGCATACATACATACGCACACATGCATACACACATACATACATACAGGCATACATGTATACATACACCACATACATATACACATGCATGCAGTCATGCATGCACATATGCATGCACATCTACATACGAGGATGCCTGCACACAATTGTGCAGATGTACATAGAAGCATGCACACTAATTATATATATATATATACGCGTATACAAATAACTAATGTATATGTGCAACCATATGCATGCGTATTTGAATTACATATGCACATACACGTACATAATCATACACATGCACATAACCTAACACATGCAACCATAAACATGTTTAACCATATGCGTATGTACATACATACACATATACACATATATATAATTACCTGTGGGTGCGTGTATACGTACACAAATACATATTTTTGTATACATAATCAGAAGCATACACATTCACACATCAACAACGCAAACACATACATATGCACATGCGGTTGTACGAATATCCGGCACCATGTTTTCAGCGCGTAGTGGAGTGCCCCTGGGCTCATGCAGCTCTGAAAGGTCATGCAATGCTGAACGGTTGGTGTAGCTCTTTGCAAAAGGTTCAGGCCGCAACACATCCGGGCGCTCTTGGGCGCTCTTGGACACGGCTGGGCGCTCTTAAAGTGTTCCGCGCAGGCTTCCGACACGGCGTCCACCCAGGGAGGCCCCAAAACGGCCAAGACAGCCCTAAGGAGGTCCCTGATAGGGCCCCCCCAAAGCTGCCCAATACGCCCAGGATGGCCCCCAGACGGCCCACGAAGCCTTCGAGACGCCCTGGGAGAGCCCCAACAGCCTCCCCAAGAGAACCCCGAGAGGCCAACATCAAGTATTTGCTTTCGGTGTTTCCATGCGTTTGTTGGTTTTCCACGTTTCGAGCTTCCGACGCTCCAAAACATTGCACAAGGCCCCCCAATACCGCCCGAAGACGGCCTCAGAGGCTCCCCGGATGGCCCAGAGACGGCCCAAGAAGGCCCCAAGACGGCCCAAGAGGCGCCCAAGAGGAGAACACACACACACACACACACACACCGATACGCCGTGCCTTCCGCCCAAAGAGGCGCCCCAGAGGTTGCAAGAGGCCCCCAAGAGGCCCCCCAGAGGCCCCAACAAGGCCCCACGAGGGCCCAAGAGGCCCCCAAGAGGCACCCAGGAGGCCCCAAGAGGCCCCCAAGAGGCCTCAAGAAGAGGCTAAAACAGCTCCCCAAAGGCATCACAACTGCTTCCAGGAAGCCCCCGATAAGCCTCGACGAGATCCCAACGAGCCTCCCGGGGGCCTCAATCCCACAACCCAGGAACGGTGGCGGGATTGGACGAAAAACAAGTTTTGTGTATATGGGTGTATCGAATTTTTGATCTGAAGATTCAGATTGGAGAACTGGACCGTCTAGAGACGCCCTCTAAACATCCCTTCTAAACTCCCCCCATGAGCCCTGTAGGGGCCCCTCTGGAGGCCCCTCTGGAGCACTCTAGAGCTCTCCCAGTAGAGAAAAAGAAATGGCACCTGACACGCCCTGCGCCCTGGAGTGGATCGAGACCGCGCTCAGGGACCACTCCTTGCACGCCCTCCTTCGCTGGTGCCGTGAAAACGCCGCGCCAGCCTTGCCCTGCGACCCTGGCGTGGACGGACACCGCACTCGGGGACCATCCCTTGCGCAACCCTCCTGATGCCGAGAGGGCCACAGAGGGGGCTCCGAGTTGGCCCCAGGTGCTTTGAGATGGCCTCCGCGATGGCGCAAGATGGCCCATGCGAGCTCAAGACGGCCTCCAAGCGGCCCCTGATAAAGAAATTAATGATTTGGGCATTCTCGCCCTTTCGCTTCCGATGGGCTCCCGAGGCCTCAAGATGGCTCCAAGATAACCCAAGAGGGCCCCACGAGAGGCCCAAGATGGTCCAACGACGGCCCCAAGAACACCCAAGAGCGCCCCAACACCGCCCCGAGAGGGCCCCAAGAGGCGACTTTGGGGGCTCCGGATGGGCGACCCTACTGAAGGACCTCAAATGCCTCGAATGCTCCAAGAGGGCACGAAGAGGGCCCCTGGATGGCCCAAAGAGGCGCCCAAGGTGCCCAAAGAGGCTCCCAGGACGCCCCCACGAGGCCCCAGAGCGGCCCCCAAGAAACCCCAAGACACCACCCCAAGAGGCAGCCAACGCGCAGTCCGCGAAGGGCACGGCCGCAACGCTTCGGTTGCGGAGGCCGCCGCGCCGGCGGCGGCCCCGCAGAAATGGCCGCAGTGGGCGCGGAAACTAGGCGCGTGATCCGGACTGGACAACCGCGCGCGCACGCCGTGCGCGGGAGGCGTGCGCGGTGGCGCTGGGCCATCAGGCACCAAAGACTGCCGAGCGCGAGAACTGGACGCAACCGCGCGCACGGGCGCGTAGTCGCGCGCCTACGTACATACAGTGTCCCAATAAGAAGAGAACTACCTACTCGTCGACCGAAGTAGCTTGCACATCTGCACGCGGACGCTTCATAGACATATACCAATGCATGCGCGTGCGTGCGCGTGTGTGTACACATATATGTATACAGACATGCACGTGCGCACTGCACTTATCAATCGTATCGTTCGGTCTCCGTGGAATATCTTCCCAGGGGACAATAAAAACATATTTATTCGGCGGTGAATGAATGGCAGTCGGGATCTGGGGGGGGAGGGGAAGGGGGTCACCAGTTGTGGGAAAAGGTTTGGGGCATGATTCTCTTTGCCTCTGGCTCCTGTGCCTGGAATGCGGGGCGGGGGTCCACTCAGAACAACACCTGGGGGATCAATCTCGGGGGATCACGGACGGCAATGAACATGGACGTATATGGCCCTCCCAGGGCCCGCGAATACCAGCAGCCACCGCCGCCCGAGGAGCTAAAGGTCGCCTCCCGAGTCCCCATGCGGTGGCTATCGGCACAACCACGCCTCGGATAGGAGGGCTCGCCGCGCGCCGTCTGAGTATCGTTTAACCGATCCCCATCCCCAGCGGCGTGGCCTGGGCCCCACTGGCCGATTTGCCCACCTAGATGGGGATATAGGCCGTTCCCTTCGGGATATAGGCCGTTCCCGACGGAAGGCAGCAGCGAGGCACTGAATTAAAAAGAGGAGGAGGAGGAGGAGGAGGAGGAGGAGGAGGAGGAGGAGGAGGACAACATCCTCCTCATCCTCCTCATCCTCCTCCCCCCCCTCGGCCGCCGCACAGCTCCGGCCGAACACGGAGCCGGCAGGCGCCGCAGGGGCGGCGAGGGGACACATTGGGGGGGGGGGGGGGAACAGCTCAGGGGGCGGCGGTGGGGTGGGGGGGGGGCAGACATCGGTCCGGTTTTTTTTTGGGGGGGGCTCCACGCCGCCACCTCCAGATCCCAGCCGAGGCTGGGAAGAAACTCGAATGCTACGGAGGGAGGAGCATCCGAGTGCAAAAGGCGATAAGCATTGCCAAGAGATCGGCGATCGGCCCTGGACAGCGACAGCGCGTCGTTCCCGAGCGCGTCGGGCCCTCGGGCACCCTGTCGGCGATGAGCGGGCGACTCAGGGTAATTAGGCGCACCCCGCCCTGCGCCGCGCCCCTTCCCCCCTGAGGTCGCCCCTCGGTTTTCGGGCAATGGCTCGGGTCTCCGGACGTCTCCAGCGGCAGTTCGGCACGATCGGGCACCCCACGAGCGCTCTCGGCGAGGCGCAGCTGCTGGAAAGCACCCGGGGGCTAGAAGACCGACGAGAGCCCAGGAAAACACCCGAAGCAGCATCGGACCTCGGTTCCGAGAGAGTCGTCCCCCCGTCAGCCCATCCCCTCCTAACGTTGCTCGTGATCTGGGGTCAAACGTCGATCCCAGGACCTCTCCTGGGGTGCAGGATGACAAGAATTTCGAAGCGGATCCAGCCGTGGCCACGAGAACGCCCCAGAACGGTCGAACACTTCCAACAAGCGAATCTCGTCCGCGAACCTCGGACCTCTGAGCCGATCCCCCAATCTGAGACTAGCCCCCCCTATGGTCAGGCACTTTTGCTAAGCGTGTCTCGACGGCAAAACGATATATATCGCGCAAGCTGAGAGCGCGTCGCTCCGCTCCGCGGAAGCTTGGGCATGGGAGCGTGGCTGGCGTGTCGCGCCGAAGCGTGTTGGGCCAGAATTGGCGGCGCGACATGCGGAGCACAAGTTCCTGACCACATCGTAGATTAGTTCTTTTAGTGAGCGTTTTCTGGTTCGGCGTTTCGACATTGGGCGGAAGGGGGGGAGGGGGGGGGGTCTGGCTCCTGACCTCTGCTTGGTGCGACTGTTTGGAACCGTGCGTCCTGTGGGGCAGACTCCACACGCTTGAAGCAGACGCCAAAAACAGCAAAGGACTACTCCATGGGGGGGGAGAGGGGGGTGCGAGGGCCCGCGCCGATCGGCAAAACAGTGAGTCAAAACGATCACTTGTCCTTCGGGTGTCGGTCGTTTCGTGGGGGGGAGGGCCCCAGAAATGGTAACGCTTGTGCAAGGCGGGGCACGTCGGGGCGGGCGTGCGCTGCGATCGCCGTATGGTATGGGCGCGGGCACCAACATAGGGGGGGCAGGGGAAGAGGGGGGGGTGCGGGCCTGCAGGCCTGGCCAACAACCGTGAACAAAAACACCGGCGTCAACATAAACTTGTGGCGCTCCGCACGGGCCTCTTGGATCTGTGCTGGGCCCCCCTCCCCGGCGCGCGGAGCGCGCCAGGGGCGGCGCTGGAGGCGCCGCGGGGGTGGCCCAGCGCGGATCCAAGAAATCCGCGTGAAGCTCCAAATATATTCATTATATATATATATATATAAATATAAAATGAGAGAGATATATGTATTTATTGTCTTTTCTTCTTCGAGCAACAACCGCTACGCACCAGAGGATCAACAAATACACCCGTCATCCCGCGGGGGGGGCGGGGGCAGAGGGTGGGTCCCTGCCAAGAGTCCCCTGGCAATCGACGACTCCTTGTGCCGGTGCGCTGCGTCCCCTCCCGGGGAACGGCCCCTGCCTCGGACGGCGGACCCGCCGCGGGCGGGGCGCAGAAAGGCAACCGGCCGAAGGCTCGGGATCGAAGCAACCGCTAATGCGGGATGACGATCAATAAAAAGAATGGGAGAGAACGACTCAACAAATAGTTTTCTGCTATTGCTGCACAATTTTCTGACTGGGGGAGAACGATTTAAAAATAGTTTTCCAGCCCGCGGCCGGCTTTTTCTAATCGTCATCCCGGGCGCCGCCGCGTGAACACGACCCCCGGTCATTTATTGATCGTCATCCTCCATGACGCACCAGAGGGTCACCAAAAAGCAACCTCCGGCCAAGGACCGCGCACGGCTGGCCCCCTGCGGCGGCGCGCCCGCGGCGGCCGCGGAGGACGACGAGGAGGGGGAGAAGGACGACGGCGACGAGAACGATAACTCGACGACGACGACGACGACGACGACGACGACGACGACGACGACGACGGCGACGACGACGACGACGACGGCGACGGCGACGGCGACGGCGACGGCGGCGACGAGCGCCGCGGGGCCCGTTGTCCGGTCTGGGGGTGGCCGGGCGCGGCAGAAGATCGAAAAGCATCTCCAGCCCAAGACTTGGGTCGGGCATGTCCCCCTGCAGGCGGATCTTGGACGAAAAATGAAAAATAGTCAAGAAATGCTCTAAAGATATGCAAATCTAGTAAATTCAAGTCGGGCGTGTCCCCCTACAGGGGGGACTTGGGACGAGAAATGAAAACCACCACTCAAATACGCAAAAATGACAAAGACATGCTTGAAACAATTCGTCCCCATATTATTTGTTTTTACTATTTTTGAGTGCTCCTCCTGTAGAGGGACACGCTCGACTTAACTCCAGCCCAAGAGCGCGCACGGCCAGCCTCTGCGGCGACGTGCCGGCGACCGCGCCCCGCTCGCCGGCGGGCGGCGCGGGCGGGCCAGAGGCTGCCCGGCGGCTGACCTGGCGCGGGCCCCGAGAGATCCTCCAGGCCTCCTTGCGGTGAGGCAACGATAAGGGGGGGACTGGCGTAGGGGGGGGGATGCATCGACCTAGAAGCGGCGATACATCACCGATAGATCGGCGATAGGGCCCCGACAGTGAATCCGCACCTTCCTGGGCAGCTTGGGGCTATCGGGCCCCCCTATCGACGATCAATGGGCGATTGGGTCGATGCATCCCGTCCTATGCCTATCCCCCCATATCGTTGCCCCTGATACGGGCCTCCTTCAAGGCGTCCTTACGGCTTGCTCAGATCGGCGGCGAGCGAGGGGGGGAAGTGAGAAGGAGAAGGCCTTCTCAGAAGGCGGCGGGACGTCTCAGGAGTCCTCGCGCCTTCTGAGGAGTTTTCTGTGTCTTCGGGGCAGGCTTAGAAAGTTCTCAGGAGGCGGGGGGGCTTCCGAGCCTTCTGAAAAGGCCCGCCCCTTCTCACTGTCCACCCTCGCGCGCCGCCGATCAAAGGCTTCCTCAAAGACCCTCAGGAAAGCATCACTACGGGCATCCCCAGGGCCTCTGCAAATGCCCTGAAGGGCCCTCAGGGGCTTCCTTCAGGGCCCTCAAGGGCAGCCTCAAGTGGCCCTGAAAGGCAATTCTAAGGGCCCTGTGGGGCTGGAGTAGATGGGGCCGGAGGACCGCGCCGCATCGCCGATGCGGCTCAACGTGGAGCCCGATTTTCTCAACGCCAACGTCGCCGATTCATAGCCGACGTCGCCGATGCGTCGGCGACGAGCCCCGAGATCTGACGTCGGGCCCGGACCTCCAACGTATTCAACAAAAACGACTCAGGATGAAAAGCTGCCCCTGGGGAAGGGGCGCAAGACTTCCGAGAACCCATGGACGTAACCGGAGCCTTGCATGGAGGGGAACAACACGATGGCCATGACCAAGAATGAACGCGGACACGGCGGTGCCGATCTTGGTCACCGTCCGTCTTGGTCATCGTCAAATCGTGTATTGTCCGCGCTGATCGGTGACAGGCGGTATGGACCATGACCACGGCGTCGATCAGATCTCGTGGAATCTTGTTCATCGGCGCAGGCACTTGGCTTCGGCGTTTATGCTGCATCGTCGGTGGACCTGGTCTACCCCATCGCGCCGCTGTCCACGTCGAATCGACGTCGGAGCCATGTCGGCCGCACCGAATCCGAGTCAAAGCCAAGTCGAACCCGCGTCGAATCCTGGCCGAATCCACGCCGAACCCATGCCGAGCCCACGTCGGACACAAGCCGCACTGTACACTGGACGGGCGAGGCCCCCCGAACACTTCTACAACGCAGCGACGTCGATGAATACCCGATCAGAGCCCTGCATCCAAGCAACTTTGGTGGCAATTCCTGCGAGACTCCCATACCATCTCGTTTGGCTTTTGCGAATCGACACTGGACGACGCCAATCGAGGCTAGATCGGCGTTAAACCGACGCTCATCAACGCTAGATCGGCGCTGTCTCATCGATCACCAGACGCTGATCAAGTCTCTGGCGCGCCCCAAAATCAAGTACGAGGGTACATCAAGAATCGGCTCATGTAGGGTAACAGCTGGCCTCGGGGAAAGGGCCGGGACTGTCTGGGACCAAGGGTTCTTGACATAATACTTGCATCGGATGTCTGGGGATGGGGGGCGAGGACGAGGACAAGGACGACGACGACGACGACGATGACGGCGAAGACGACGACGACGACGACGACGACGACGACGACGACGACGACGACGACGGCTGACGACGACGACGACGTATTGTTTCAAGAGATCCTGGGACGGGAAGCTCTCGCCGCCGCGGAGACACGCGATTCTCCTCGTGCCTCCTCCGTCCTCCCCCCCATCCTCCACTCCCTCGTCCTCCCCACAGGATGTCCACGGCAACACCGGCTCAAAACAGGTAATGCACGCTCGACGGCGAGACCGCACGCGGACCGAGGCCGACGGGGTCCGAAGACGGGCTGGCGGCCCAGGGGGTGATCCGCTCCTTCAAGACTCCTCCTCCTCCTCCTCCTCCTCCTCCTCCTCATCCTCCTCCTCCTCCTCCTCCTCCCTCCTCCTCCCTCCTCCTCCCTCCTCCTGCTCCTCCTCCTCCTCCTCCTCCTCCTCCTCCTCCTCTTCCTCCTCCCCCTCCTCCCTCCTCCCTCCTCCTCCCTCCTCCTCCTCCTCCTCCGAGTGGATGGAGCCTGGTTTGGGCGAGTCTGCCCGGGACTTCCTCAGAATCTTGAGCGGGGACCGACCGTCCCGGCATTCCTATAGGCCTACCATGACATGTTCTTAGAATCCAGATTTTTTATAACAAAAACCATGTTCGTAGAACATAAGCACGATGTGTTAAAAGAAAGCAGTCCCAGCCAGAAACGTTCAAAGAACATTTCGTGCAGACCATACAAAATCTTGGAACATTCTTTGGTGGGCCTATAGGCGAGCCAGGACGCTTCGCCACTGCTTGAGAGTCTGCCTGGTTTGACCCCTGCTTTGGAGGCACGCAGCCGCACGGCAGCCGACCGAATCGAACCGACCGACTGCCGAGCCGACTGCGAAGCAGCCGAGCCGTCCGAAGACCGCGGGCGTCCGAGGGGGAGGAGGATCACGAGCGGCGAACGTATCCATATCCACGCCCTGGCGGTCTGGATTCCATGGCGCGGCCCCGTGGATACGCGGTCGCGTGGCTACGTTCCGCGCGGGGCATCCGCGCATAAAGGGAACGCGCCCCAGGGGCCTGGCCTCCCTCACCAGTCACCTTGGACGCTGCTGTATTCTCAGCAGCCGAGGATCGGAAAATGCGGGGTGGGGAAGCAAACAGGTGGTGGGGGGACGCTTGAGGATGTGCTGGGGTCGTGCGGCTGGACCGTGGTGCACAGCGAGCTCACCAGAGGATTCGTTAATCAAATGTTGACGCGAAGCACGCGCGTGAATCCTGATGAAGCGCTAGCAGCGCCTCATAGATTACCAAATGCATGGTTGACGCAATCTGGGGCTATCAATATACGAGGGGGTACAAGGGGGTGCAGTAGACAACTATTACACCGGAGAAGAGCCCCAACCAGTGGATGTCTTGGAACTGTCGCGTGCACTTCACGCCTGCCCTCGCCTTCTCGCTATCACTCTCTCTCTCTACTTCTACTGTTGTATATCTTTCACATACATGAGGTCTGTGTGCTACTCGCTATGCCCTCAAGCCTTGGTATGCGCTCTGCTGTCTAGGGTCCACTCTCACATGTGCATATATATATATATATATAGATATATGGGGGATACCGCTCGGCCCATTCCTCTTCCTATATTTTTATAAGCCCGGGCGGGGGGAGAACCCATCCCCCCCCCCTAAAACCGCACCCCCGGGATCTGGAGCTTTGGGACCCTCCGGACGGGCCTCGAAGCGGGCCCCCTGGGCCTCGCAAGGTGTTTTGCCAAGCCTTCGCAACACACCCAGGGCGATCAGGGGGGTCACCGGAGACGTCCCAAAGACCCCCAAGACAGCACAAGAGCGCTCCGAGAAGCCGTCATACCCCGAAAGATCGCTCCAAAACGTACCAAGAGGCCTCCAAGAGCACCCCCAAGGAGGCCCCAAGAGGGACAAATCGCTGATTCTATGTAGGTTTTGGTGCATTCGGGGTTCTCCTCTTTTCGGCTTCCCGACGCTCCAAGACGGCGGTCTCCTAGGCGTCCGAAGCCGCCTGGGAGGCTCCAAATTCGCCCCACAACCATCTGAAAGGGCTTCCAGGCAGTCCAAGAGAGCCCCAAAACGGCACAACAGGGGTCCAAAATGGCCCTAAGAGAGCCCCATGGCGGCCCAAGATGGCCCCAAGACACCCTCCGAAGCATTCCAAATCGTGACTGGGGCGTTCAGGGAGACCGCGGTTAGAGGCAGGTTGGCCTTAGGAAGCCCCAGAGGCCCCCAGAACACACCCAGGAGGCCTCCAGAAGGCTTTAAGAAAGCCTGAGAACTTTGGTGAGGCCCCCAGAGGCTCTCCAAGGAGGAGCCTCCGCAAAAAGAGCTGCGGAGGATAGGGAGAATGCCCAGGGTATGGCGAGAATGGGGAAAAATAAGCATGGAGGAAGGATAACGAACAACATTATGATAACGGCGATCCCAGAAAAAGGCAGCAAGGAATTATCGCTAAACTGTCGGCTTGACCTTCCTGCCATTTCCGCCTGCATACCAAACTTCAAGGACCAAGGTGCATGGCGCGAAGCGCCACTGCAGTCTTGTGTGTGTATATATATATATATGTCGAGGGAGAGATGTGTGTGTATGCGTTCGGTGTTTGTGTGTATGTGTGTGTGTGTCTCTCGCTCTCTCCCTCTCTTTTCTCTGCCTATCTTTCTCACCATGTACTTGTCTCCTTTGCCCCGTCTACACCCAGCTTCGCCCTATGCTCTCTGATATGAACCTTCTGCATGTGCTACATACAACTTTCATACTTGCACCGAACAGTGGTCGCACATGACCGTTTTCTCTCTCTGTCTCTCTCTCTCTCTCTCTTTCTCTCTCTCTCTCTCTCTCTTCCTCTTTCACGCTCTCTCCGATCCCTCTGGTCAACTCTGCTCGCACTTCTCTGGCCTCGCGATCAGAGACCCTGGCGCTTGACCACAACCAACCTCTTCAGAACCCCAGAACCTTACGCTGCCGGGAATCCAGACACAGCAAACAAAAAACCATAACCCCACCAAACCTTGTCCTGCCGGGGGCCCCGGAATCGGGCACCCAGAGCCTGGGAACCCGGAGCCCACGGGAACCCAACCTCTGGGAAGCCTGGAGCCCGGAACCCGGGACCGACCTTGCTGGGAAACCCAGAACAAAGAACCAGGCACCTGGGAATGTCGCTGTATCTTTCAGAATCCGCGAGGCCCCCTTCAGCGCAAGCACTCATTAGGGAATAGCAGCCTCTTCGGTGGCTCCAGGTTCCACTGTGTTGAGCCCTCGCGCTGGCCTGTGGCACGGCCCTCCCAGGGACAGGAGGCGGAGGAGGAAAGGGAGGTGG
>CAUYUJ010015478.1:221249-273749 GCA_963575745.1 Prorocentrum cordatum | reverse complement strand
AAGGCAGACGTGCCCATGTTCATCTTGGTCAACGTCGATCCGTGGAAGATCCTCGCGAATCGGCGACAGCCGACATAGACCGAGGCCAAGATGGGCATCGACAAAATCCAGCGACATCTTAGCCATGGTCCCAGTATTGGAGGCCTGGAAATGGGCACCAACACCAACACATGGGGCTGCCTCCACAGGGGGAAGATGATCCTAGATATCGGTGCTGGTGGTAATACCGTAGCACCCCGCAGATGCGGATAAGAGTGAGGGGGCGGTGGGGACATCGGCAGTTTACGAGACTCTGGAGAAGCCCGCCGCAGGCGCCAAAGTTTCACACATTATACAACGAGCCCGCCGCAGGCGCAGATTTTTTTCGTGAAACCAATATCTGGGTAGGTCGCGGGTGGGTCGCAAATGGGTTGCGGGTGGATTGTTGTTGGGCCGCGGGTGGGTCGCGGGTGTAGAGGGCAGAAACTTCAACCCATAATAATCACCCCGACAAGCGAAGCCGTTTTGTAAACGCACACAAGGAATGAATCGAACAGGGCAGGGCTGCTTAGTAAACGCAGGGCCGTTCAATAAACGTCAATTGTCGGGTCCGGGTGGTTTTTCTTCCTTTGAGGGTGGGTCGCGGGGCGGGTCGCGGGTGGGTCGCGGGTGGGTCGCGGGTGGGTCGCGGGGTGGGTCGCGGGTGGGTCGTGGATTGGGTCGCGGGTGGGTCGCGGGGTGGGTCGCGGGGTGGATCGCGGGTGGGTCGCGGGGTGGGTCGGGGGGTGGGTCGCGGGTGGGTCGCGGGTGGGACTACGACAACAACAAACAACAACAACGCAGAAGGGCCCCCAGAGGCCGAAAATCATGAAAAACCTCCCGTCGTGATTTTTCTCCTTGCTCGAGGGGGTCTGGGAGAGGGGGGAGAGAGAGAGAGAGAGAGAGAGAGAGAGTGAGAAAAAAAAAAGAAAAAAAAAACGAGAGAAAGAGAGAGAGAGAGAGAGAAAGAGTCAGGTGTTGCTAGAAGTGCCCCTGGCAAAGGGTGCCCCCAGCTTTGCACTCCACGTTGGAAGCCTTGGCGCCGCCTGGGCCTCGTGAGGGGTGCTCTGCAGACCGCGGGGGCCTCCCGGGGAATCCCGGGGGCACCTTGGGCCAGGGGCACTTCTAGCAACACCCGAGAGGGAGGGAGAAGCGGAGGAGGCGGCCAGAGGAGAGAGCAGGCCGAAGGGGAGGGCGCACGCCCACGCGTGCCGCGATCCTCCGCCAGCGGCAAGACGTTTTCCTGGTGGGAGAGCCAGCGTCCGGCGGCCACTCGCGGGGGCCTCCCACTGAAGGGGCCCTGGGACACACACGAACCGATAGACACATGTTACAGGATTCCCCATCTGTTCCGATAGGTATTTCCTGAGTTTCCGTCTTCTCCCCAAACTTCCCATATCTTCCTGGGAGTCGACGATTCATTGTGTCTGGGTTCGTCCCTCCTGACCCACACCATCCCGTTGGCTCTTGTCAATGGACGCTGGTCGGCGCACAAATAAATGCACACAAATACAGCCGAGCACTTGATCAAGAAAAATATGGCTTAAGAAACTGGGCCCAGCTCTCTGGAAGTTTCGTGCGACGAACCTGGGCCAGGTGTTCGTGCTAACGCTGGAGGGGCGAACGCGCTCAAGAAATTGGGCCAACTTTCGGACAAGTGTGTTGAAAACGATGGCCCAGCTTTCTGGGAGGAGGTTTCTTAACCAGCTGCTCGACTGTAACAGGATTCCCCATAACTTCCCATATGTTCTTGGTTTTCGTCTTCCCCCCCACTTCCCATCTGTTCCCATATCTTCATGGGAGCCGACGGTTCATTGTATCTGTGTGTTTTTTCCCTCCTGACCCACACCATCTCGTTGGTTTGTGCGAGTGGGCGCTGATCGACGCTAAGTGGACGCCCGTCGACGCAACATCGGCGTCATCTCATCGACTACTCGTAGACGCTAAGAGACGCTCGTCGACGCCAAAGACGGAATTGAGAGGATATAGAAGGCTCCCAGGATTTGCCACCGATCCGACGCTTGAGGAGGAGGGAGGCAGGGGCGGGGAGGACGACGAGCCGCGCGACTGCCAGCGCCGCGAACAAAAAGTGCCCAGGCCCTGTACAGTCGTCGTGCTGCCACAAGGCACGCTGAACGAGGAGCACGGATGAGCTACAACTGAGGCCCGCCCACAACACACCCGCCCACAAGAAACCCAACCCGAGACCCCAGGACGTCCGCTGCTTCTTGCTGTGGGGACGTCACGCCCTCCATGGCAAAGACCGCCGAGACCCAAGACACCCAGGGCACCCTGGAGGCAAGCAGGGTGCCTCTTCGCATGGGTTCCCACCGTATTCTGGCCACGGCGGGCCCGGCCGCGACCCAGCTCCCCGGGCGAAGCCTAGCCCCTCGAAGCCCAACGCGGGCCGCACTGCAGCGTCTCGACAGTCGTCGACTTCCCCGTGCCCCGGGTGCGCCACAGACGGGGGGCCTGGAGGACGGGGCGAGTGCTGTCATGATCAAGACCCGCCAGAGGAAGGCGACCAGAGCTGGGAAGCGCGCGATGTTTGGCAACGTCGTCACGGCGAAGGCGGAACATCCTGCAGGCCCTCCCCGCGAAGGCCCTCCAGGGCGAGTTCTGAGGGCCCCCTGGCCGGCTCCAGGCCCGGCGCAAGTGGCCGAACGACGGGCCGCCGGGGGACGTGTTGAGGGAAGCCATGGGGCCATGGTATCTGTCTCTGTGAGGATCGGGGGCCCCAGACATGTATAGTTACACTCGAGACTCTTGTTCACAGGTTGTCTGTTCACATGCTGAAGCCCAGCTCCGCTGATGAATGCGCGACAGTCAGCTTCCCAGCCAGGGTGTCCTCACGAATCGGAGATTCAGGTGGCGGGTGAAGATCGCAGTCCTCACCCCCATCCTGGACGCCCCCGAAAACAATCTTCCCGGACATCCGCCGTCATGATTTCTCCTATCCGCGGCCCCAGAGGTCCCGATCCATTCCCATGCGGGAGGGGGTTCGTCCCAGTGCTGTGCTTGATGGCCCCCAAGGCCTGCCAGCGGCCCCCGAGGGCCCGAGAGACGGAATCGTAGAAAAACCGCTGGTGGAGCAAGTCATACCAGCGGAGATCCAGGTCCTCCCACCCCATCGCCGGCAAAGGGCCACGGCACGACCCGCTCGGGTGCTGCCAGGGGCTGGCCCAGAAGGTGCCCCCAGACTTTCCAAGAAGCTCCCCACGGCCTTCAGAGTGGAGCGAGAAGCTGGGGGCGTCTGGGGCCTGGGGCACCTTCCATGGACCCAAAACAAAACGACACCACCCCACCTACGGCACGACGGCGCTGGAAATCCAAGCACTTGCCCTGTGCAGCCTCGGCTCCATCAAGCCGTCGCCGGCCAGGAAGCACCACGCGAAAGACAGCGAGGCAAGGTCGCAAACATTCAGCACGGCGCGCCGTAGGTGGGGTGGTGTCGAGTGTTTCTTGGTCGACTTCAGCAACATCCAGCCCGCAAAGGCCCCTCCGAGCCTCGGTCCGCCAGGCTGTGCGGCGCCGCCTCGTAGCGCGGGCTGTGGCTCTGCGACCTCGGCACGCCGCCCAAGCGTTGCCGACCGTGGCCGGGCCGAGCGTTGCGGGGCAGCGCTCGGGGGGAGGGGGCAGCTCAGGTGATGGGGGGGGAGGCCTCGACCTGGGATCGGCGATGCGTCGCCGACAGATCGGCGATAGACTCCCGATAGCAGATTCTCACGTCCCTGGGCGGGGAGGGGCTAGCGAGCCCCTATCGGCGATCGGAGGTCGATGCATCCCCCCCATGGGCCTACATATCCCTCACCCCACCCCCCCGAATCGTAGGCCCAGGACGCGCGCTTGATAGGAAGCTGGAAACGCACATGGCTGGATGGCTGGATCCACACATGTAGGCCATCCAGGAGCCTCGCACTGCAGAGGGCCGGCATCGACTGGACATGCGAGGGCCGAGCGCTGAAACGGGCTTTCGCCAAGGCCGGTCGCGCCATGCGTAAATTTCCAAAGTCCTTGTACGCCTTTCTGGCCTGACCGAGGCGGCGTGCGTAAACACCGATACTGAACCGCAGGATGGGTTCAGCCACGATCGGTGTCTGCTTGAAGTTACGAGGAAGAACAAGAAACAACGGCATACGCATAAACTTTTGGCGCTCCGCGCGGCTTTCTTCGATCTGCACTGAGCGCCGAAACTTCATGCTTGTGCCGTTGTTTCTTCGATTGAGAAGCTGTCGCCGTCCGATCAAGGTATGGGGCCATAAGCCGATCTCTTTGACTTGGGAGGGGTACAATCAAAAACCCTAATAAGGACGCGCGGTAAGGACGCAAGACCCTTGGATGCCGAAGTTGGGATTTCTGGGGCGGCGGACGACGAAAACCCCAAGGACGCAAGAGCAAGGAAGAGCAAGGACGCAAGGATACCCTGAGCAAGGACGTGGGTTCTTATCAGGGATTTTGACTTAAGGAGACACGCAGACACATCAACCAGCATATACATGCAGGCCTCGGGCGCTCGCAGATGGTTCCTCGAGGCCCCTGGGCCCCCGCAGCCCTGGGGCGGCTCCACTGCGCGCGGAGCGCCCTGGGGAGTATAGCGTGGGCAGCAGTGGGCTCCGCGCCAGCACAGAACCGTCCGACGAGGGCCCGAAGTCTGTGCTCACGCACGCGCTGCTCTGGAAGCAGAAACAGCGACATGAACATAACCTGTGACGCTCCGCGCGGACTTCTTGGATCTGCGCCGGGCCCCCCCTCCCTGGCTCGCGGAACGCGACAGGGGCGGCACCGGCAGCGCCGCTGGGGGGACCAGCGCGGATCCAAGAAATCCGCGCGGAGCGCCAAAACTTTGTTTTTATGCAACTTTTCATTCTTCCGAGTCCCCGCCCTCTTACGCACCACTTCCTGCCACAGCCCGGGCGACCACGCTGCCCAGACACCAGTGGCAAGAAGGCTTGGTAGGAGCTGCTGCTTCTCGGAGCACTCAAGAGAGCAACGTTACAGTCGGGCCGAGGCCAGACGAACATCCTTCAATCACACGAGGCCCTCCATCGGCCAGAACAAGCAGAACATCCAAGGGCACCCTTCCCCAGGATGCACACAACCACTGGTGACCACCTCACGGGCACGAAGAACAGCAGGGCACACCCTCCCCGAATCGACCTCGATCTTCTACCCCGGTCCGACTGCAGAAGGGACCGGCTCAGGGGAACGAGCAATGACGTAAACACAAAAACTCGGAAGTCCGGGCGGACTCCTCGGATCGGCGCTGGGGCCCCCCGGCGGCGCCTCCAGCGCCGATCTGAGGAATCCGTGCGAAGCACCGAGTTTAATGATCGTGTTTTTGTTTGTTCCCAGGCGGCTGAAGGTGGGGGGACGGAAACATCGAAATGGAATCGGCGATATCTCGCCGTTAGAATCCCCGGTGGCGAGTCCAGACGGCCGTCGGGCCCCCCGAGCAGCGAAACCGGCGATCCGTGCTCCTGCACTATATGCTGCAAGACACCCGCCCCTCTCACACGACAGGCTTGTGTCGTGCCGACTCGGGCATTGCTTCCTTGACTACCTACCAGACCACCCCAACCCCACTCGAAGACCCGACTTTCGGGTGGGGAGGGGTACGGGTTCCATATGCGCGTGTGTTTTCTCATTGTTCCCCGACCCCCCCCCCCACCTGGAAATGGAGGGCGAATTGAGGCCTTCGGGTTGGGTTGGGGTGGCTCGGTGGGTGGTGATTCCTGACACCGATGGGATGCACAGAGACATGCTGGTGTATTATGTTGCCCCCATCGTACTTAAGGATCACATCCCGCCAAAAAATGTCGAGCACGCCGAACAGTATCGAAACGGTGTCGAATGAGCATCACCTCCCAGGGGTCTTTATGGTGGTCAAGGCGAAAGCCGGTGGGAACATCACAGTACGAGTACTACATGTCCTCCTTGGCAGCGCGCGTCCGACCCGGTCATATAGTAGGCCCACCTTGCAGTATACATGTCTGTCTATTCACATATATATACATATATATATATATAGATATACCTATACGACCGCCTTTCGGGTGAAAAGGAGGTTGTGGGAGGGGGGGGAAAGGGGGGGGAATCAATATCTGACTCAATCGATCTCACTATCGATCTCACTCAACGGGACACCACGGGACACCACGTGACACTTGTCGATCTCGCTATCGATCTCACTCAACGGGACACCACGGGACACCACGGGCCACCACGGGACACCGCGGGACACCTGTCGATCTCAATATCGGTCTCACTATCGATCTCACTATCAATCTCACTCAACGGAACACCATAGGACACCACGGGGCACCACGGGACACCTCGGGACACCACATCGATCTCACTATCGATCTCACAATCGATCTCACTCAACGGGACACCACAGGACACCACAGGACACCTGTCGATCTCACTATCGATCTCACTATCAATCTCACTTTTTGGGACACCACAGGACTCCTCGGGGCAACGCATCGATCTCAGTATCGATCTCACTATTGATCTCACTATCGATCACAACGGGACACCATGGGACACAACGGGCCACCACGGGCCACCACGGGACACCGCGGGACACCGCGAGCCACCGCAGGACGGGCGGAAGGAGGATAATCAATTGTCTTGACTTAGCCCTAACAACGGCGGACGCCACGGGACATCACGGGACACAACGGGACACCGCGAGCCACCGCCGGACGGAGGATAATCATTTGTCTTGACTTCGCCCTAGCAACGGCGGGCACCACGGGACACCACGGGACACAACGGGACACAAACGGGACACCAGCGGGACACCGCGGGCCACCAGCCGCCGGAGGAGAAACATTTGGTCCGGCCGCGAACCAGCCACAGGAGGTTTTCGGGACACCAGCGGGACACCTGCGGGACACCGCGGGCCACTGGCCGCCGGAGGAGCAACATTTGGTCCAGCCGCGGCCCATCCACAGGAGGATTTCCTCTCGCCCGCCTACGCAGCTTCGCCTCGCCCGCAAGAACGCAAGACACGAACCCGAAATCGAAATCGATTTCCCGGTAGGGGGGGTCTCCGTTTCACATCGGTCTCACCCCCCAACCTCCGATGAATATATATATATATATATATATATATATATATGTATATATATATATATACATATTTATATCCATACATAAATGACTGCATTGGCGCTTCCCGCCATGCACCTTGGTCCTTGAGGCTTTGCTTATGTTGGTCGTTCACGCCATCCCTAGTGGCCTTCAAAATTTGACCCCTTCCCTGTGGTGGTTTTCGGAAACCTTCGAATGTTCTGGCGGTCCGTGGCCCTTCCCGGGCCTCCGGGGGCTCCCGAAAGGCGCTGGGTGAACAGCGAAGGATAGGAGGGAGGGAATCTCGGGAAGCGTGGAGAGCGAAGCGGATGTGGGGGAGAACGAGTGGTGGAGCGGCAGAGGAGGAGGAGGAGGAGGAGGAGGACCCAGAGAAGGAGCAGAAGGAAAAGAATGGCGCCGTCGGGGGGCGGCGAAGAATTCCGGTTGCGCCGCACCGAAGAGCGCTGTCCAGAAGCCAACGGCTACGGTTTCATGTGTACGTTCACGCTTGCAGACATGGTATACGTACACGCTTGCAGAAATGCTTGGCAGTGGATGACGACGAAAGGCTTTCGTAGGCCCGCACATTGCCCGCTCGTGGCTCAGGCGTCCTGGTGCGCAATGCGAAGGAATGGCAAGCCATGCGAATGAATGCCAAGCGAACCGACGCAATGGCAAGCAATGCCGCAAAGTACAAAACAATGCCAAGCAAAGGATGTAATGTTGCAAAGGGCCGCAACGGGGCACGCGCCAAAGTAAGCAATTCTTGGGGAACGCACCGGATCCTGGGTTCGCAAAAGATTTCCGGGAAATATGGCTGCGAACCTAGGATTCGGGTCAGTTTGGTGGAAAACGCCGTGTGGGCCTTGTTGGAGCACTGGTGGGCCGGCTTGGGGCCCTCTCGAGCCGTCCTGGGGCCATCTTGGGCCGTTTTGGGGAGCTTGTGCCCTCTATGGACCTTATGGGGGCTACGTGAGCCTCCCAATGGGCCTCCCATGGCCTTCTTGAGCATGTCTTGGAGGGTGCGCCGCTGGATCTCCCCAAGGAGGGGGGGGGGTTAGGACCCCCCCCCCCCTTCCCCGATCCGTCGTCGGGGAACCCCCCTCCCCCCCTTCCCCGATCCGTCGTCGGGGACCCCCCCCCTCCCCCTCTTTCCCCGACCCGTCGTCGGGGACCCCCCCCTCCCCCCCATCCCCCCTTTCAAAAGGGGGGGGGGATTCCGACCCCCCCCCTCCCCCCCTTTCGCCACGCCGCCCCCTGACTCCGGAACCCGACCCCCGCCACCCCTACCCCTAGTCCTCGCCCTAACCCAAACCCCTAATCCTAACCCCAACCACTAACCCCAACCCCAAAGAGCACTCACTACTCATTACTCACGACCAACTACTGACTACTCGCCATTCGCTACTCACTTCTCACGACCCCCTACTCACTACTCACGACTCACTACTCACTATCCACTACTCACTACCCACCACCTACTACTCGCTACTCACTACTCCCTACTCACTACTCCCTCCTCCCTACTCACTACTCCCTACTCACTCCTCACTACCAACTACTCAATACTCACGACTCACTAAGCACTACTCACTACTCCCTACTCACTACTTACTAATCACTACTCATTACCCACTACCCAATATCCACTACTCACTACTAACTACTCATTGCCCCTAAATCACTACTCACTACCCACTACTCGCTAATTGCTACTCACTACTCCCTACACAATACTGACTACACAGTACTCAGTACCCAGTACTCGCTACTCCCATACTCGCTACTCAATACTCACTACTCACTCCCCGCTACTCAATATTCACTACTCACTACTTACTACTCCCTACTCACTAGTCACTACATAGTCTCCTAGTCACTAGTCACAACTCCCTAGTCACTAATCACTACTCAGTACCCAATACTCACGACTCACCAATCGCTACTCACTTCCCACTATTCGCTACCCACTTCTTACTACTCACTGCTCACTACTCCCTACTCCCTACTCCCTACTCCCGACTCACTACTCACTACTCGCTACTCCATACTCGTTACTCACTAATCACTACCCACTACTCACTACTGACTACTCTCTACTCACTACGCCCTACTCGCTCCACAATACTCACCTCTCGCTACTCCCTACTCGCTACTCACCATTCACTACCCACTGCCACTACCCACTACTCTCTATTAGTCACTACTCACTACTCACTGCGCACTACGTACTACTCAATACTCACTAGTCGTTATTCACTGCTCACTACTCACTACTCGCTAATCACTATTCACTACTCACTACTCACTACTCACTACTCACTACGCACTACGCACCACCCACTACGCATTACTCACTAATCACTACTCGCCACCCACTACTCACTGCGCATTAACTCACTACCCACTATTCATTACTCCCTACTCCCTACTCAGTACTCACTACGCACTACTCGCTACTCACTACTCCATACTCACTACTCGCCACTCGCTACTCACTTATCAGTACACACTACTCATTATTCACTACTCCCTACTCCCTACTCGCTCACTACTCACTACGCACTAACTCACTACTCACTACTCACCACTCCCTACTCCCAACTCCGCACTCCCTGCACGGAGGGGGGGTCCGACCCCCCCCCTTTCCAACGCCAAGGGGGGGAGGGGGGGGGGGGTCCGGACCCCCCCCCCCCTCAAGGGAGGGGGGGGGGGATTCGGGACCCCCCCCCTTCCCCTTAAGGGGGGAGGGGAGGGGCGGGGTCGGACCCCCCTCCCCCCTCCTTGAAGGGGGGGAGGGGGAGCGGGGGGGTTCTGCCCCCCCCCCCACTTTAGTGTATTCAGGGAGATCCAGTGGCGCAGTTTCCATGTCTTGGAGGCCTTGTGAAGGCCTGTCGGGCCTTTTTTGGTGTCATTTGGGGTTTCCTTGGGCAGTCTTGGGGCCATCCAGGCCGTCTAGAGGCTCTCTTGGGTGTCTCTCGGGCCGTCTTGGGGCGATATAGGAGGCATTTTTTGCTGTTTTGGACGCTGCTGAGACCCGCAAAGCGCATATGCTGAAAATGTTCGCTTCCCCGAGGGAATGAAGCGATTTTTGCATTCTGAGGGTCCTGTTCAGGGCGTCCTGGCCGTTTGGGGGGCCTCTGGAGGCCATCTGGGTCCTTGTAGCGCTTTTGTGCTGTCTTGGGTCTCTCTTCGGCCTCTCTGATCACCGATCTGATCGCCGGGGGTCGGCCAGCAAGACCCGGCGAAGCGTCCTGGGAGGTCCGGGACGAGCCGGGGGACCTTTGGCAAGGGTGTCTGGGGGGGCCCGGAATCCCCGGATCCTGGGGTTTAGGTTTTGTTGGGGTTGGGGGCATTTTCCCCACCCCCTGGATTGCAAAAGTATAAGAAGAGGACTATATATGTGTGTATGTACCTATACGACCACCCTTCGGGTGATAAGGAGGCTCGGGGGGGGGGAGGAACCAACGTCTCACTCGATCGGTCTTACTATCGACCTCACTATCGGTTTCACTATCGGTCTCGCTCGATCGATATCACTCGATCGATCTCACAATCGATATCACTCGATCTATTTCACTCGATTGATCTCACAATCGATATGACGATCGATCTCACAATCGATCTCACTATCGATCGCACTATCGATCTCGCAGTTGATCTCACATTCGGTCTCATTATCGATCACACTATCGATATCACAATCGTTGCCACAATCAACGTCATCATCATCATCATCAACCTTATCGTCATCAACGTCATCAACATCATCATTCTCATCATCACCATCGGGACACCATCCGCAACATCATTCATCACCATCATCATCAACATCGGGACACCATCATCGCCATCATCGTCACCATCAACCACATCATCATCATCGGAACACCATCATCATCATCGGAACACCAACATCATTATCTCATCATCATCACCATGAACAACATCATCATCGGGACACCAGCATCATCGTCAGCAACAACAGCATCATAACCATCATCATCACCGGGACATATTCATCATATCATCAAACTCATCATCATCATCATCATCATCCTGACACCATTGTCATCACCACCATCATCAACAGTATCAGCATCAACCTCATCATCATCATCGGGACACCATTGTCATTATCATCTTCATCATCTCATCATCATCTCATCATGATCAACATCATCAGGATCATCAACATCATCATCATCATCATCATCATCATCGGGACACCATCATCATCATCATTATCAGCAACATCATCCTCATCCTCATCATCATCACCGTTATTATCGGGACACCGACGGGACACCGGCGGGATACCGGCGGGACACCGCGCGGCACCGGACGCCGGAAGGGAATCATTTGGTCTGGCTGCGCCTCAGCCACAGCGGGACACCGGAGGGACACCGCGCGGCACTGGTTGCCGGAAGGGAATCATTTGGTCCGGCCGCGCCTCAACAACAGGAGACTTTTCCTCTCGCACACCCACGCAGCTTCGCCTCGCCCGCACGCACGGCACGCACGAGCACGAAAACGAAATCGATTTCCCGGTAGAGGGCTCTCCGTTCCACTTCGATCTCACCCCCTCACCTCCAATGTGTGTACGTATGTATGTGTGTATGTATGTATGTATGCATGTACGTATATTCGTTTATACATGTGTGGATGTATGTATTTATGTATGTATGTATGTAAGTAAGTATGTATGTATGTATGCTTGTAGGTAGGTAGGTCGGTAGGTAGGTACGTGTGTATGCATGTATGCATGCATGTATGTAGGTATGTATGGATGGATAGATGGATGGATGGATGGATGGATGTGTATATATGTGCGTACATATGTGAATACGTATGTATGCATGTATGTATGTATGTCTGTCTGTCTGTCTGTCTGTCTGTCTGTCTGTCTGTCTGTATGTATGTATGTATGTATGTATGTATATACATACACATATATATATATATATATATATATATATATATATATATATATATATGTGTGTGTGCGTGTGTGTGTGTGTGTGTATGCGCCGCCGGCCGACGCGACGCGAACCTGCCGTACCGAAGCGCGTCCGAAGACGCTCCCACCGGCCCAGCCCGCACGTCAGCGGACATGAAATCGGGCCCCGCAGCTGCAGGGACCAGAAGCCGCATAGAGACGGAAGCTTGCGGTGGCCCGGGCAGGCCACCCCGACGCACCTCTCGGGGAGACGCAGGACTCGGGATCGGGAGGCTCGGGTTGGCCTGACGGGGCCATCCGTGAAGATGACGAGACCCACTCTGAAATCTGACGCGAACTCCCGCTGCCAACATCCCGCGAGCCCAATCTGGACCTTGACTGCGAACTCCCGCTGCTGACATCCCACGAGTACCAGACCGTCAACATCCAGGACGCGCTCGTCAAAAATCGGCGGTGGACAAACCTGCCTTTAGTAAAACGTGGCTTGGTGAAAACGACGTCGGGCCCACACCTGGCGGGCGCAAGCCTGGAAAATGACGGCCGCGGCGCCCTCTCGAGAACCGAAAACGGCCAATTCGCTAATTGACGTGTCAGGGTAGGAGGTCTGCCGGGTCCTGCAGTGGGAGGGGCCCTGGGACACAAATAAATACACACAAATGACCAGATCCCCCATATGTTCCTATATTTTCTGGGCTTTTGTCTTCCCCCCCACTTCCCATATTTTCGCATATTTTCCTGGGGATCGACCATCAATTGTGTCTGCGTGTTTTTTCCCCTCCTGAGCAGTGGCGTTGCCGCGTCCCTCGATGCTTCCGCTCCGCAGAGTTCAACCTTGACCGCTTGCGCCGGCATCGACCGCGCGCTAACGCCGCCGGAACCTACCGTACTCGAGTCCCAGACCCCCGACGTCATGATTTTTTCATGACGTCAACCCCCAGAGAGGTTTCGAACTCTTCCCCAGGTCTCGCTTTTCGTCCTGAGTGTCTTTTTGATGGTCCTGAGGCCCGGCAAGGGCCCCCTGGGGCCAGAATTTGCGAAAAAGCTCCCGTCGTGATTTTTGTCACTGCTCGAGAGGGTCTTGTCTTACGTTGCTTCGAGGAGGGAGGAGGGAGGAGGGAGGAGGGAGGAGGGAGGAGGGAGGAGGGAGGAGGGAGGAGGAGGAGGAGGAGGAGGAGGAGGAGGAGGAGGGAGGAGGGAGGGAGGAGGAGAAGGAGGAGAAGGAGGAGGAGGAGGGGGAGGGGGGAGGGAAGCCCGGGAGGGGGGAGGGAAGCCCGAGGGATGCCAGGGTCGGCGCCGGGCCCCGCTGTAGCGGCGCCTCCGGTGCCGCCCCGTGGGGGCCGCTGGCCGCCCCCCCCAAGACTCCGCGCGGCCCAGGAGACTCTCTGCTCACGTGTCTCGGGGGCGCGCAAGCATCAGCGATGCATGGACTTTCGGGAGCGGCCAAGAGGGGGGGGGTCCAAGAGGGGGGGTGCAAATCATGACCGGCGGCATGTGCACGGCCCAGCGGGGGGGCCAGGGACGTAATGAAATAAGAAGGGGCGCCATGAAATCTGGAGAAATATCATGGCCCCCGCCATGATATCCACCCCCCCCTAATTAGTCATCACCCCCCCCTTTTCCGCCCCCGAGATTTGGCGCGCGGTCGCCCAATCCATGGATCGGGGGAGGTGCCCTGCCCAACATGCGGCCGGTGCCGCCTGGTTCGGCGGTGAAGGCCGCGATGTCCACTTGAAGCGGGGCCCGTCGCTAACCCACGCCCCCTTAATCCATGTTTGCGACCGCCTGAGTGTTCACAGGTCGGAAGAAGGGGGTAGAATTAGGTCGGGCGTGTCTCCCTACAGGCGGATTTTGGATGACGAAAAAATGCTCAAACAACCCAAACTGATCAACAAATATTTAACACATCGTCCCCAGACTATTTGTTTTAACTATTTTTAGAATTCCCCCCTGTCGAGGGACACGCCCGACGTGAGGGTAGGAGCACGAGGTAGAAGGGCTTTGAAGACGACGGGACCTCCCCCACCCCTGCGAGCACGGAAGAGGATGGGATAGAACTCGATCCTCGAAACAGGAAGGAGACGGGATCTCCTTCACCCCTGCGAGCACGGAGGAAGATGTCACGGAACTCGATCCTCGAAATGGGAAGGCACCTGAAGTGGATAGGAACCTGGGGATCCAGAATCATCACAATGGGGAATGTCTCGTCAGTCGCTCCCGTCTCAGATAAAGGGGCCCTGGGACACGCATACATATATATATATATATATATATACATATATATATATATATATATACATGCATAACAGGGTTCCCCATATTATCCAATAGTTTTGTTTTTTTTGTCTTCCCCCCCACTTCCTATATTTGCCACTATGTTCTTGGACTCGGCGATTAATTGTGTCTGTGATTTTTTCCCTTCTGAAGATGCTGCACCCCGCGCAGGTCCCTGGGGGCCCCGACAGGGGGCAGAGGCGGCCGAAGACCTCCTCCCTCCTGGAAGCCCCGACGTCGCGAAGTGTTCACAACGTGGACGCACAGAGGTATGGTGAAGTCGGGCGTACCCCTCTACAGGGGGAATATTCAAAAATAGTCCAAAGCAATATGGGGACGATTTTGTTTACACTGTTTGAACCAGTTGGGCAATTGTTTGAGCATTCTTTATTGTTCGTCCAAAACCCGTCTGTAGGGGGACACGCCCGACCTAAAGGTATGGACTCCTTCCCTGGGGCCCGTCGTGCATCGCGAGTCGTTCCTGACGGTTCCAGAGGCCGAAAAGGATGCAAAACCTTCCGTCGTGATTCTTCCTCGTAGGCAAAAACGGACCCCGAATCCTCTGGGAGGCGACCTACTTCAGGAGGGCCAGGAGCACTGGGGATCGGGGGTCTTGCCTGCGGATGCCTCGAACCAGACCGCCCATGACTGTCTGCCCCACGTGTGACGGAAAGGGACCTCGGTGAGGCCACGCCCTCCTCGCATCCCTGCGGCCAGGGCCGACCTGTCTTCCGCGATGGAAGGGCGGGCCACTCCCCGAGAGGCTGCCCGCGACGCGCTCGGCGCGGGAGGCCGGGCCGGCCGAGCCCGCGGCAGGCGCACCCTGGACGCGGGGAGACCCGTTCCGTCGCCGCCCGGCGCGATGGCGAACATGCTCTGCGAGCGGGTGCTGCGGCCGCTGTCCGAATAGCCGCTGCCCTCGACCCGCAGGCCTGGCGGGGGTCGCAGAGGAGGCGGCGCCGGCCAGCCACAACTGGGGGCCCTCCTGCCTCCTGCTCCTCCTCCTCCTCCTCCTCCTCCTCCTCCTCCTCCTCCTCGCCCCCTCCCCCCTCCCTCCCCTCCTCCTCCCCTCCTCCTCCTCTCCTCTCCCTCCTCCTCTCCTCCCTCCTCCCCCCTCCTTCCCCCTCCCCCGTTTTCTCCTCTCCTCCTCCTCCTCCCCTCCTCCTCCGCCTCCTCTTCAACCTTTCCCCCCAATCCTCCTATCCCTCCACTCCCTATCCTCGAAATCCTCGAATCCTCGAATCCTCGATCGAATCCTCGAAATCCTCGAATCCTCGAATCCTCGAATCTCGAATCCTCCAATCCTCCCTCCTCCTCTCCCTCCTCCTCCTCCTCCTCCTCCTCCTCCTCCTCCTCATCCTCCTTATCCTCCTGTCGTCGTCGTCATCTTATGCTTGTTCGCACTCCTCTTCTTCATGGTCTGTGTTTCCATCTTCATCCCCCACCTCCCTCTTTTTGATTGTTAGGAAGGGATGATGGGGATACTCTTTTGTTCGGCGGCCCGCAAGGAAAAGCCCAGAGGGCGTGTCAATCAACGGCAAAGGGGCGCGATGCCAGATAATTTGTGAGGGCCAGGCCACAAAAGGAGGAAGCCGCCAAGAGGGCGCCAACCCACGCACGTGCAACATGCAGAGCAGGACGACAGCGGCAACATGCCAGAAAATTGGACCGACCGTCCGAACAACAGATGATGGGGAGACGCGACGCGTCAACAATTCGATCGCATTCCCCCCTTTCTTCTCATCTTCCTCCTCCGCCTCCTCCTCCTCCTCCTTCTCCTTCTCCTCCCACTGACCCCCTCTTCTCGACCCTTTTTCTCATGAGTAACTCACACCTGTCGCACCCCCAGACGTATTGGTAGGGCGGGCTGGGCGTTTAGCCGTTTAGCCTGAGACGTCCTCACCAATTCTGATCCTGAAGCTTGAGATTTGCGTCTGTTTCACGGCTGTTCTTCAAACTGTGGTTTCCGCCTTTGCCCCGCGCGCATTCGCCTGAAAAGTTTGCAACAGATTCACAGATGGAGGACGCTTCCTTCTCCAAAAATTATTCTCGCCTTAGCAGTGCGCGCATTCGTCTGAAAGTTTGCGACAGCTTCACGACTGCAGGGCGGCTCCATTTCCAAATGTGGCTCTCGCTTGAGCGCCGCGCATCTTCGTTTTGAAAGTTTGCAACCGATCCAAGGGTTATGGCGGTTGAAATCCAAAGAACGGTGTTCTGGCACGATTGAGGACTGTCAATACGCAACAATCATGTTGATTCGCGGCGCTGAAGTCACAGGAATCGTGTTCTCGCACCATATGGCACGATGCAAAAGTTTTAGAAAACAACAATACGCCGATTCGCGGCGGAGTCCCAAGAACTATGTTTCGGCACGATTGAGAATTCTCTGACGGCTGTCTTCCGACGGGGCACTTCCCGCCCTGGGCGTCGACCCTTGTAGAGGGAACTTGGGAAGGATGTGTTGCAGTATCCTTGATGCGCCTTCTGTTTCCACTGGTCCGCATCCTCCTCGTCGTCGTCCTCATCCTCTTCTTCCTCTTCCTCTTCCCAGGAGCCACGGGGCGCTCCGCGGAGGGTGCAACAACAAAAAAATGTATGTCCGCGCGCGCCGCTCGGGCCAGGGCTCGGACGGGAAAGGCGCAACACCTGGGAGGTCTCCGACGGCACGGTCGAGGGCTGCCAGAGGCCAGATGGAACAGGGCCAGGCCGCGGATCAAGCAAAACCGAGCGGGATCGGACTGAGCTGCGAGGGGCCCTGGGTAGACAAAGAGGCACCGATACCGCTGCTCCCTGGATCTCTCCCGGGGTGCGGCCTGACGAGCACGTCGACGCGAATGCAGGGGTGGCGACGCGGGCCTCCCAGGAGGCTCCCAAAAAGGAGATAGCGCGGGAAGGGCAGCGATATGGGAACCTTTGTTTTATTCTGCGGTCCGGCCTGCCCGCCGCCCAATTCCCCGCCCCTTCGGGGCCCGCTCACGCGCCGCCACGACCAACACAGAAGAAGAACAAGCAGCAGAAACATACACGGAGGTCGGGCATGTCACCCTACAGGCGGTTTTTGGACGGAAAGAAAGCATCAAACACATATTCAAAAGTGGCCAACAATAATCCAAACATCGTCCCCATACTATGTTTGGCTGTTTGTTTTTATATTCCGCCTGTAGAGGGACAGGCCCGACTTAAACTTAAATGTTTGGTGCTCCTCGCGGATTTCGCGCCAGGGGCGGCGCCTGGTGCGCCGCCGGGGGATCCCAGCGCGGATCCAAGAAATCCGGAAGCCTATGTTTATGGCGTTTTTTTTTTTCGGTCGACCGCAGGAGCGTTTTTTTGTTCTCTCCGAATTTTGCTAGAAAGGTCAGTTGACCTGTCGACCACCGGAGCGCTTCTCGCCGCGGCGAGCCCCCGAGGTTACCGTGGAGGGCGTTGGCGAACAGAGGGGGGGGGTCGTAAGCTTCGATGCCCTCCCTGGGGCCATCCTAATCGCCCAAATGCGGGCCCTGGTACGGCTAGGTCGAGCCTGTCCCCCTACAGGGGGATTTTGGACGGATTTCTCTTTTTTACCTAAGAAAGAAAGGGGAACAATATTCAAAAGTACGAAACAAATGCTCAAAAATAGCAAAACAATCGTCCCCATATCATTTGTTGATTATTTTTGCTTCTCCCCCTCTAGAGGGACAGGCCCGACTCAATGATACGGGGCGATCTCCGGGGCCGCGCAGGGGCGCTCTTGGGGCCGTCTGGGGGGGGGGCCTCCCCAGGACCCCCCGACGTCATGAGTTGCCTCGACCCCCAGGAGGGCTCGACCTCTTCCCCCGGGACTGCCTGTAGGAAGACATGTCCACAGCATTTTGCTTCTGCCAGTACTTCGCCACTGGGCTCCTGTACAAGGCGTTCCTTTGCAAGCACGTCGTTTTCGGCACCGCCTGATCCCGAGGCTTTGCCTCCTCCCGGCCTTGCCGTGAGGCCGCGCTCCTTCTGTCCCTCCCTCTTTGTTAATTCAAACTTCGCGCGGCCCGCTTAGCTTCGACCGGAAGAGGTGCGCTCTCGACCCGCGAATCAAAAAACTGTAGGAGGACATGCCCGACCTGAGTTTGGAAGCAACTGCCGGGAGCTCTTCGTCGGAAGGATTCAGGAGGACTGAGCCCCATGAGGAGGGCTGTTGCGCCGGAGTGGGCCTCGGATTGCGCGGGATTATAAGCCGGATTGAGCGGGACTTATAAGCGGGGTTAAGCCGGATTGAGCGGGATTCAGCGGGATTTCGGACCAGGGCAAAATCAGAATTTGATATCCCAGGAGTTGCATCCGAACCTGAGGATCAGTCAAGCGATGCTCAGCTCGGGGTCCCAGGCCCCCGACGTTTTGATTCTTTCATTGCGTCGGCCCCCCGAAGTCTCGACACATTCCCCGTGACCGGTGTTTCATCCTGAGTCGTTTTTTGACGGTCCCGAGGCCCGGCAAGGGCCCCCAGAGGCCGAAAACTGAAGAAAACCCTACCGAGTCCTTTTTTGACGGCCCCAAGGCCCGGCAAGGGCCCCCCGAGGCCGAAAAGGACTGACCCCCCCCCCGCTGTGAGTTTTTTTGTCGTTGCTCGAGGGGGTCTGGGCCTCTTGGGCCTCTCTTGGGCCATCTGAAGCTCTAAGCGGCGCCGGCGTCGCGATACGACCCTCGTGCCCGCGGCTAGGAGGAGGGGAGAGGGGAGGGGGGGGAGCTCCCACGACGACGACGACGACGACGACGACGACGACGACGACGACAAAGACGATGACGACGACGACGACGACCCAGACCCCCGACGTCATGATTTTTTCATTACGCCGACCCCCCAAGTCTCGACCTCTTCCCCAGGACCAGCTTGCCGTCCCCAGTCGTTTTTTGAGGGTCTCGAGGCCCGGCAAGGGCCCCCAGAGATCGAACACATGGCGAAAAACCCTGCGCCATGATTTTTGTCATTGCTCGATGGGGGTCTGGGGACGACGACGGCGGCGGCGGCGGCGGGCCGGGCAGGGCCTTCCAGGTGCGGGGTCAGCGAGGCGCGCGCGGGCCGCGAGGCGACGACGGCGGCGGCGGCGGCGGCGGGCCGGGCAGGGCCTTCCAGGTGCGCGGACAGCGAGGCGCGCGAGGCCCGCGAGGCGGCGGGAGCGGTGCCGTGGCGCTCCGCCGCGGTGGGCAGCAGGGCGGAGCCCAGGGTCCGCCGCGCCTCGCGAGCGGGCGAGCCAAGAGCTTTACGTCGGGTCTGCCCCTCTGCACGAGGAGAATCTAAACACATCTTAGACAAATAGTGCGGGGACTATGTTTCAACACCTTGGTATAGTTTAACATAGTTTTGGCAAATGGCTTATTTTGCGTCCCAAGAGGACACGCCTGTAGGAGGACACGCCAGGAGCTTCAAGTCGGGCGTGTCCCTCTGCAGTTCTGTTGCTCCCGTCGTACTTTCGGACCACAACCCAAAAATAATTTCGAGCACCCGAAAAGTGTCGAACGAGTGTCGGAAAAGTGTCGGACGAGTGCCTCCCAGGGCCCGACACGTGAAAACCCTTCGAGTTTCGGTACTTTCCTGGTGCTGGAAATTCTTTCTGGTGGTCAGGGCTAGAAATTGAGTTGGAACATCATAATTCTACAGGAGGAATATTCAAAACATTTTCTGAAAAATCGTACGGGAACGTTTTTTTTCTGTATTTGGACCCCCCCCTCGAGCAATGATAAAATCACGACGGGATGTTTCTCGTCAGTTTCGGCCTCTGGGGGCCCTTGCCGGGCCTCAGGACCGTCCAGAAACGACTCGGGAAGAAAAACCGGTCCTGGGGAATGAGTCGAAACCTCGGGGGGGTCGACGCTATGAAAGAATCATGACGTCGGGGGTCTGGGTATGTTGCTCCCGTCGTGCTTAAGGACCACATCCCAGAAACAACTTCGAGCACACAGAAAAGTATCGAAATAGTGTCGAAGAAACATCGCCTCCCAAGCCCGACACATGAAAACCCTCCAGTTTCGGTACTTTCTCGGTGCTCGGAATTCCTTCTGGTGGTCAACGCTAAAACAGGTTGGAACATCAGAACAAGAGCTGAGCATCGCTTGACCCATCCCCAGACAGCCCCCCTCGAGCAACGACAAAAGCACGACGGGAGGTTTTTCGCTATTTTTGGCCTCTGAGGGCCCTTGCCGGGCCTCGGGGCCGTCAAAAAACGACTCAGGATGAAAAACCGGTCCCCGGCAATGGGTCGAGACCTCGGGAGCCGAAAAAATCAGGACGTCGGGGGACTGGGAACCCCGAGCTGAGCATCGCGTGACCTACCTGACCTTGGGTCGGGCATGTCCTCCTCCAGGCGGACCTCTGGGAGAAGCATGGAACAGAGTCGAAAGAGGGGCAAGAACAGATAGTTGCAAAGAGCACGCCGCAGCGCCTCCGAACCACGTCTTAAAACACACATCTTCTTGGATGTGCCTCACTGCCACGGCCTTGGCCCCCCCCCCTCCCCGCCCAGGGGCCCGCCCGCAGGGGGGACCTGTGCCGAGCCCCCTCCGGGCTTCGCGGGGCCACTCCCTGGGGCGGGGGCCGACGGCGGGCGGGGCACGGCTGGGCGGAGAGGGGGACCGAGCAGGCGATGCTGAGGGTCGCCGACGCTACCGTCACCCAGTGTAGGATGAGGATGCAAGGGCCTTGGACGCCCATGTCGAAGCTTTTCGAGCGTGGCGCGGCGGGCGAAAGCGGCGAAGAAGTGGACCGAGGAGGCGAGGATGCAAGGGTACCCTTGGGAAGGTTGCCCATCCTTACTATCAGACCCCCTCGAGCAATGAAAAAATTGCGGCGGGAGGTTTTTCGCCATCTTCGGCCTCTGGGGGCCCTTGCAGGGCCTGGGGACCGTCAAAAAATGACTCAGGATGAAAAAAACTTGTCCCGGGGAGTGGACCGAAACCTCTGGGGGTCGACACCATGATGAAAAATCATGACGTCGGGTGTGTGGGACGATTCCCTCCGAGAAGCTTTCCAAGCCTTCTCCGAAGATGCAGACAGCCCCCAGGTCTGGTTTTTGAAGGCGCCTTTTTTGTGACTGGGGTGTCCGGTGTAATAGGGCGCTGGCTTTGGATTGGAGCTCAGGGGGTCCCGTTTATTGAGGCGCCCCATCGAAGAGGGGGGTCCAGAATAGCAGGTCGCATTTGGAGGGGGGTCTGGTTTTTTAAAGTGGAAGGATCGATCAATAAGGAATTCGGAGTAACTGGGTCTGGGGCGAAAAACTCGGCGGTGGACAAACCTCCCTTGAGTAAACCCCCCTTTTTAGTGAAAACGGCCTAGGACCGAAACCGACGGACCTGGACCCGCAAAAATGACGGCCGCGACGCCCTCTCGCGAACCGACAACGGCGAATTCAAGAATCGAAGTGTCAGGGCTGGAGGTCTATCAAACACCGAAGAACTGGATCCGGGGAAAGGAGCGGGACCTCTGGGGTCGCGCATCGAACCAATCAGACCGCCGGATGTCTAAGAACGTAGATGTCCGTATCCACGCCCCCGCGGTCTGGATTCTGGGGCGCGCTGCCGTGGATGCGCGGCCGCGTGGATGCGTTCGGAGCGGCGCGCTCGCGAACAAAAACGCCCGATGTCCAAGCGGTCGCGGCCCAGGAACCCAGCCAGAGAGGCCGCGGATACGGATAGTTCACGCGTTCCGCCCACGAGCGCCGGTGGCGCGGTCTGCACGCGGTGGACGAAGTGGGGGTCGAAGGCGAGGCCATCCACCTGGGGCGCCGTCTGATCACAGCACGCCGGTGCAGTCCCCCCCCCCCCCTTCACCCTCCTGCTCCGCGGGTGCTCCTTCAGCACTGTTCCTTAAAGATCCCACCAGCGCTGGAGGGCGTGAGTGACTTGTGGAGTTTCCTCTGCCAAGCCCCCTTATTCCCCTTCGGGGAGGGGCGTATCATTGTTCCCTATTGATACACACCCCTTCCCCAGGCAATCGGCAGCCAACCAGGAACCATGAGGACGCCATCCCTCTCAAACAACAATACAAAACATACTCTGCCTCCACATTTGGAGCATGCGCGGCCAACCCAATACGGCCCCCCCTCCACCATCCCTGACAAAAAAAAACAGAGTACACTTTGAGGCAAAGTCTTGAATCATGTTCGTGAGGCCCGCGAGTGCTTTGTATTCTTTTTGACAGGGACGGCGGGGGTGTTAGCATGTTGCCTGCTGCGCGCAGGGTTACCATCCCTGACAACAAAAATACAACATGCACCTCGCAGCTAGATTTCGATCATGCGCGGCCACCGATCACTGTCAAGTGGTTTTTGACAGGGACGGCGGGAGGGAGGGAGAAAAAATCCTTGACCTCCGATGTCTTGTTCTGTCAATGAGGGATCCCCGGAAGAGCTCCTGACCACTGCCACGGGACTGGCATCTCGTTCCGGATCTTTTCTTGGACAAGCCCGGGGCCCAGCGAGGACCCGCAGACGCCGCAAACGACGAAACCCTCCTTCTGGATGCCCACATGCCTGCTTCATCGTATCCTCCCCCCCTCCCGTCTCTCCCGAATGCTCGCGGGAGCATCCCCCGCCACCTTCTCGGACGGGACTCCTTCCCGGTACAGCAGCCTCCCCAGGGGCCCCACGGGCGCCGTGGCTGCGCCCTGCGGGCTCGGGCGGGGAGGGGGCGGCGGAGAGGACTGGGAGGAGGCGGAGAAGGAGCTGCGCGAGGGATTGGGAGGCAACTGCTGGGAGATCTTCGTCGGAAGGATTAGTGAGAATGAAGCCCCCAGTGGGGGGCTGCTATCAAGCCAGGTTTCGGTCCAGGGCAGAGTCGGAATTGGATATTCCAGGAGCTGCGTCCGATGGGGAGGATGGGGGGCACGATTTTTGCACATCATCCCCACATGGCATGCTGGTCTGGCGACAGATCGTGGAGAGGATTCATGTGCAGTAGTGGCACCCCCTGGGGGCACGATTTTCGCACCCTCCCCCACAAACAAGCTAGTCTTTAACAAGGTACGCGCGCGGGGGCGGTGACCAGAACTCGGCCATCAAAGGAGAAGAGGCAAGAAAGAAGGGAAAGGGGAGGGGGGAGGAGGGGAGGAGGAGGAGGAGGAGGAGGAGGAGGAGGAGGAGGAGGAGGAATTGAGGTGCGCCAGCTATTAGGATCGTGCCACAAGCCGACACCACCGGCTCTCTGGGCGGCGGTTCCTCTTCTAACCCCTTACCCCCCCCTTCGGAGAGGGACTCCTCGCTTCCCTCCCCCCGGGTCTGGACGGAGGTGAGGGCGAGGGGTTCGAGCGTCCGAGAGGGCCTTCAAGAGGGCCTTCCAGGAGTCCACGAGGGCCTTCAAGAGGGCTCAGGATGCCTCGCGATGGCCTCCGGGTGCCTCCAAGAGGCTCGCCACCGCGTCTCGACGGGCCAAGGCGGTCACGCACAGCCTCCCGAGACTGCCCCAAACAGGCCAACATCCTTCCACACCACCTAAGGACGACCAATAGTTGTTGCCGTCTCGGGCCTCTGCCTCCAATGGTCTTGTGAGGCTCCAGGGTGGTTCCAAGTTGGTCCAGGAGAGCCCCAAGAGGGGACCAATACCGCTCCAAGATGGCCCCAAGAGCGTCCATCAGCGCCCACAGAGCAATCCAATAAGAGGGGCGGCCATAATCGAGGACCCCCCCTTCATCATTCGACGCCCTCCTTGTTTAACCGATAGCGCCCGGTACGGCCCCTGGAGGGACCCCAAATGGCCTTCCAAATGGCCCAACCACTCCAAATGGCCTCCCACAGGCCCTCTTTGTCCCACTGCTTGCTCCAACACTTCCTCGATTCGTTGAAGTATTCGCCTGGGCATCGTTTCTGGATGGGCTGGTGGAGATACTTTTTTTCTGGTTCGCGGCTCCAAGGCGGATGACAGGGAGCAAACACAACGTCCGGGGCGCGTGACGATCTGGTGGAGATACGCGAAATATCAAGAACTCAAGAACTCCATCCCCCGGCAATCGCTGGCTCGCATCGGGCATCGAGACGTTCGAAAACAGGAAGAGACAGATCGAGTTTGCTCGAGATCTCCGGTACTTTCCGGCCCAGCGGGGGGCTCCACGAGCGAACCCGGGTCCTGCAACCTGGCAGCGTTGGCGGATTCGGTGTCTGGAGGGTTCTTGACGCAAGACCCTGGAAGCCCAGATGAGCACCCAGGCACACTGCGACTGGCCTCATGACGCGCGTCCCCACTTGGCCCGAGCAGGCGGGACTGAGCCGAACGGGCAAGTTTGCAAGAGTGGGTCGAGCAGGCAACTGGACATGTGCCAAACAGGCAAGGGTGGATGAGCAGCCTCGGTGAGGCGGCCGCATTCTAGCTGCCGTGCTTCAGTGTGGTCCAGATCCCCTCTGCAAGCTGCGCTTACACTCGGGCCTCCGTTCACAATGACCCCCCCACCCCGAACGTCTCCTGCAGCGCGTTATGGCAATGACGTCAAAAGGGAATCCAGCCGCGTAGCCGCATGGGCCTCCCTGGAGTCCCAGACATCGGGTGCGCCGAAAAGGTGGGCTGCGACGGAGCGGGTCAATTCCCGCATCATCCGAGGCATGTGCGCGGACGTGTTGGCGAAGGAGGACGTACATGAAAAGAAGAAGACGGATGCATACCAATTGGGAGTCCTCATGGCCCGGGCCATGGCATCCACGCACACACATACACACAAACACACAAACACACACACAAACACACACAAGCACACACACACACAAACACACACACACACACACAAACACACACACACACACACACACATGTTGGCGTCACTGCCACGCGCGCGGCGGTTCGGCGTAGGTCAAGTCATGCGGGCGCGCGCGGCCAGGCCAGCTCACGCTGCATGGCAAAGCTGGGTTTCACCCAGAAGGGAACACACAAAAATACACACAACACACGCGCACGCACCCACAAACAGACAGACACGGACCCCCGGTCCGCACTTCCCCACTTCGACGCTTCAAAGAACCCCGGGCTTAGCACATCATCCAGGCTCCCTCACTGGGCGTGAAAGCAAGGCGGTCCCGAGGGAAACGGGTCCTGGACCTGGCGCCTTCTCCTGGGACCAGCTCTTCATCCCGAGGCGTTTCTGGATGCTCTCGGGCCCCGGGGCGGGGGGGGGGGGGCGGGCTGGAGCCAGAAACAAAGGAAAGACCCAGAGGACACGCTCCCCCCAGTAGAAGAACTACCAGCTACATAAACATGCGCTATCGAAGGTCCGGGCAGACGTCTTGGATCGGCGTTGGACCCTCCTCCCTGGCGCGCGCGCGCCAGGGGCGGCGCCAGGGGTGTCCAACGCCGATCACAGAAATACGCGCGGCCCTCAGGAAGCGCATGCATACAGAAAACACATACGATCAAACAATCGTGCGATACAACCGAGAATGTGATCAAACTACATCGCATTGTGAAATCTGGGCCAACTTCAATTTCTGCTGTCAACGCTGGAGGGTCGAACGCGCTCGAGAAACTGGGCCAGCTTCCTGGCCAGTCGGCCCAGAAACGCTGGCCGAGCTGTTCGAGAGGAGGTGTCTTGAGCAGATACTCCACTGTAAGACATCTAGGACAACACTTAGGTCGGGCATGTCCTCCTACAGACGGATCTTGGGAGAAACAGTTTCAGTCGCCAAAAAACGCTCAAGAATCTAATCGAGACATCGTCCCCAGACTATGTTTTACCAGTTGCGAGTTTTCCTCCTGTAGAGGGGCATGCCCGACTTAAGGCCACACCCTTCTTCGACCCTGGGCTCCGCAGGATGCCCCGGGGCGGGCACATCTCCTCGCCGAGAGGGCTGCTGTGTGCCGCCGTGTTGTCCCCGCAAGCCACCCATGTGGGTGAAAGTTGGGATATATGCGTTGTATAGACTGGGTAAGAGTGACCTTTGGTGCGCAGCTTTTGGGGGCGCGAGGGAGCCAAGCCCAAGGGCGCGGGCCGCTTATATCGCATCGCGCTCGGCGATCGGGGGGAGCCCGATGAGCCCGCACCAAAGGTCACTCCGGAGAAAGGTCACTCTTACGTGTAGCCGAATAGACAGCAACAAATCCACCCCCATAATAACCACCCCGACAAGCGAGGCCGCTTGGTAAACGCACCCAAGGAAGGAGTCGAACAGGGCGGGGTTTTTAGGAAACGCCCAGGGCTGTTGAGCAAAGGCCACTTGTCCGGTCCAGGTGGTTTTACCTCCCCTGATTCTACCCCCGCATCGTTTACAACAGCTTACGAATAACACATTGGTCCGCTTGCAAGTCGAGTTGGCCAGGTCATAAGTTGACCTGCCCGCGTTGTAACTCGAGTCACCAAGTCGTTCTATAAACTGCACGCTGCAAACATCCACAGAAAGGACGAAAATCAAGAACCATCCTCCAGAATCCGCGGCACCAGCCATCCCTACCCCTCCCTCTGGGGGTGGCTCCTTGTCCCGGGTCCGTCTTCGATGGTCCTGGGGTTAGGTCGGGCGTGTCCCCCTACAGGCGGACTGTGGACGAAGCATGAAGAATAGTCCGAAAAGAATAGAACACGTGCCCAAAACATAGTCAGAAACTTGCCCCCACATTGTTCTTTCTTCTTCGATTGTGGAAGGTTCCTCCTGTAGAGGGACATGCCCGACTTCATCCTGGGGCCCGATCGCGGGCGAGGGCGCCTTCGACGAAACGCGACGGGGCCACAGAGAACACCCCCAGAGACGCAGCGTCGGAGATCTGCACTGCTCGGCGGGGGCAAACGACGAGACGACCTCCGGGTGCCCCCTCTCCCCGCCAGACCCCCGAGGGGGACTCTCAGGGGGGGGGGGGGGGGACGGCCTCGGGGAGAGGGGGGGAAACTGAAGGGGCCCTGGGACAGGGACACACAAGTAAATACGCATGAACAAAAGGATTCCCCATATAATCATATATTTTCTGGGTTTTGTCTTCCCCCCACTTCCCATATTTTCCCATATTTTCCTGGGAGTGGACGATTAATTGTGTCTGTGTGTTTTTCCCTCCTGAGAAGCATCGAGCATGGATCGGCGAAGTATATCGCCAATAGATCGGCAACAATATGCTCCCCATAGCGAGCCCGCACGCCCCAGCGGGCAACATAGGCTGGTGGGCCCCCATCCGCGATGCGTGCGCGATTGGGGGCCGATGCGTGCCAACCCTGAGCCTGTCCATCCTGTGCCGTTGCCCCTGGTGGTTTTCGAGCCTTGGCTCGGGTCTCTAGCAGCCGATCGGCACGATCCGGGCACCCCTGGAACGCTCTCGGCGAGGCGCAGCTGCTGGAAGGCACCCCGAGGCCCGACGACCAGCGAGGACCGACGAGGAGGCCCGAAGACCTCGAGCCTCGAACGCCAAAGCCTGGAGCACATCCTCCCTGGGCCTGTCCCACTCGAACGTTGGCCCTGGTCTCTCACCGTGCCCCTGCGCTCCCCTGGCTCTCTGGCCACAGCTCGGGTATGTCAACGTTCTCTTATTCGGCGATTCGACATTGGGCGGAAGCGGAGGGGGGTGGAGGGAAAGGGGGTTGGACATCTGCCTGATGCCACTGTTTGCAGCAGTGTGTCCTAGAGGGGGAGGCTCCACCTGCTCGAGCCAGGCGCCCCAAACACCCAAGATCTACTCCAGGGGGGGGGAGGGGAGGGGCGGTACGAGGGCCCGCGCCGATCGGCAAAACAAGCAACAGGAAAACGATCACGTGCCCGGCGGCTGTTCGGAAAGATTCTGGCCCCCCTGGAGTCAGGCCGGGCATGTCCCCTTGCAGGCGGATTTTGGACGAAAAATGAAAAATACCCCAAACACGTTTACAAATGTTCAGAACTACTAAAAAAATCTTCCCCACACTATTTTTACTATGTCTGCATACTCCTCCTGTAGAAGGACATGCCCGACTTAACCGTGGAGCGCATGTCGACAGGGCGCAGCAGGCGTAGGGGACCACATGCGAAACCTACCCCTGCCCCCCACGATTTCTGAAGGGGAGGGTGGGGTTCACTTCGCTTGGGAGCTCCCGAGCAAAAGTGAACCCCACCCTCCCCTTCAGAAATCGTGGGGGGCAGGGGTAGGGTTCGCATGTGGCCCCCTAAGACGGGGACCGCCTGGGGGGCACGAAGACATCCAGGCCGAATGCTCGCCGTCGCCTGGACGCCCCGCTCCCGTGCCTTCTCTCGGCCCCGCGCATATGTCTTGCCCGCGCGAGGACCCAAGGAACTCCTCGCGGGCCCTCGCCAAACCGAGGCACACGCCGCACGCCCGAGCGTTGCCACACTCCTCGGCTCCTCGGCTCCTCCTCGGTTCCTCCTCGGTTCCTCCTCCTCTTCCTCCTCTTCCTCCTCTTCCTCCTCCTCCTGCTCCTCCTCCTCCTCCTCCTCATCATCATCATCCATCCTCCTCCTCCCTGCTGCTCCCCCACCTCCACCGAGGAGGCTCACTCCTGGGCTCCTCGGCGACACGCAAAGATGGACCCTGGGTCAGAGTGACCCTCGGTGCGCGGCTTCCTGGGGGGGGCCGCAGGGGGGGCCAAACATGAGCGCGCGCGACGCTGCTACCGCATCGCGCTCGGCGAGCGGGGGAGCCCAACGAGCCCGCACCAGAGGCCACTCTGGCGAAGGGTCACTCTGGCGTGCAAGCGAGTTTCCTTGGAGCCTGTTTTTCTTCGACGCTGGCAGATTTACTTGCGTGGAAAGGGGGGGCCGCAAACGACTCGACGTGCGAAAACCACGCAAGTCGAAAGGCGCATGCACGCTCGTGCTCGATTGACGAGGGGCGAGGGGGGGGGGCGCGAACGCCATGCAAGTAAATTTCCCAGACCTCCGACGTCATGTTTTTTTTTTCATTCCGTCGACCCCCCGAATTCTGCACCTACTCCCCAGGACCGGCTTTTCGTCCCGAGGCGTTTTTTGACGGCCCCGAGGCCCGGCAAGGGCCCCCCCGGGCCGAAAATGGCGAAACAAAAACCGCAATGATTTTTCAATGCTCGAGGGGGTCTGGAGAGAAACATGCGGGACGGGAAAATGACCGCAGCCGCTGCTTCTTGTTTGCGCCGCCTTCCAGCCGGCCGAAAAACAAGCAGTGGTTGCGGTCATTTCCCTGGTGCCAAGCTCGACGAAAATGACCGCAACCACTGCTTCGTTTCTGCCGGCTGGAAGGCGGCAGCAAAAGAAAAGCAGTGGCTGTGGTCGTTTTCGCGCGCCCCGTACAACAAGCTCCTGCGGAAGTCCGCCCTTCGACCCCGCAGGGCGGGCCTCGAGCCGGACGCCCCGCGCCTCGCGCGGGCTGCCGTGCGCGCGCGGCGAGACCTCCAGCCGCAGCTCGCCGTCCCCCTCGCCGCGCCCGGGGCGGGGGGGAGGGGAGGGAGGGAGGGAGGGAGGGGGGGGGGGCCGGGAGGAGGGAGGTGGAGGGGGGGGGGGGGGGGAGGGAGGGGAGGGGGGGGGGTGGGAGGGGGCGAGCGGAACTTGGAAGAAAAGTGTTTAGGATAGGGGGCAAAAACTCCACCCCAAAGCCACCCCGACACGCAGAGCCGTGTCGTAAACGTGCCCGGAGAAGGACTCAAACAGGGCAGGGCTGTTTCGTAAACCAACTTAGAGGCTCGTGCTACTTATGCTACTTGCACCCAACCTATAGATAGGTGTAAGATACTTATCTGATGGGATAAGTATTGTAAGTGTCGCACGCATTCGCCATGTATCGTAAGTATTTGCCTTGCCGCGTCACTATACTTACGATGATTATAACTATGTTTCTGTTTTGACGACGGGGGCTACAGTTCTTAGCAAGTATATATAAGTTGCTTACCATTTATGAAAATCAACAAACATAAGTAACATATAAGTAACTTGTAAGTCACTTAGCTTGCGAGGGAGGGGGGGGATGGGGGGGAGAGCAGGATGAGGAGGAGGAGGGGGGGGGAGGAGCAGCAGGAGGAAAAGGAGGGGTAGGGGAGGGAGAAGGAGGAAACCGCCCGTCCTGACCGCATAGACTCCTCGTCCTCATCCTGCCACAAGCGATCGCTATCCCACCCAGCCTGCTGCGACCCCACCATCCCATCATCATCATCATCATCGTCATCCACATCATCGTCATCATGAGCATCCCCATTATCATCGTCATCATCATCATCATCATCGTCATCACATACTTCATCCTCGTCATCATCCTCCTCCCGCAAGCGATCGCCATCGTTACCTCCCCTCCCCTCCCTCCCCCAAGCGATCGCCATCGCTCCCTCCCCTCCCCTCCGCCCCCCAAGCGATCGCCATTGCTCCCTTCTCTAAGCGATCGCCATCGCTACCTCCCGCGATCACCATCGCGCGCTCGTGCCTCTTTAAACGAAGGCAGCGATCGACATCGCTGCCCGTCGGCTGGGCCTCAGCCCTCGCGGCGCGGCGCGTCGGCTGGCGCCTCAGAGCTAAGCGCTTTCTCGCCGTCGCTGCTGGAAGCGTTGGCCGCTGGCTTCCACTCCGTCCAGCTCCGGTTGTGGTCCTTCTCCACCTCCGCCCACTGCCACGCCTCCTTCACCCTGCCGCCTCTCTGCGACCACTGGAGCTCCACCAGCTCGCACTTCCAGCCGCCCTCGTAGCACACCGTCTCCTTGTCCTTGACCTCGCAGAATATGCCTGGCATGGCGCGAGGGGCAAGAAGGGCGTCGGGGCTGCGGGCAGGGCGCCCAGTCGGGCGCTTGAGCCGCAATTGCTACGGTTGGGCTTCCCACCCCTCCCATCCTCGCCCAAGCGATCGCCATCGCTCCGCGCGTTCCCCTCCTCACCCGAGCGATCGGCCATCGCTTTGCGCCCCTCCCATCCACGCCCAAGCGATCGCCATCGCTCCCCTGCCTGCTGCTACCCCACCCATCCCATCATCATCACCCTCTTCATCATCATCACCAAGAGCATCCTCATCATCCCCATCATCATCCTCATCTTCAACATCCTCATCATCATCATCATCCTTATCAGTATTGTCATCATGCCTCGAGCGATCGCCATCGCTAATTCCCCTACCCACCCTCCCCCAAGCGATCGCCATCGCCCCCTTCTCTAAGCGATCGCCATCGCCACCTCCCGCGATCGCCGCCGCTGCGATCGCCATCGCTGCCGCGCCTCTTCAAACGGAGGCAGCGCGCGCGTCGTTGCCCGCGCGCGCGCCAGCGCGTCGGCCGGGCCTCAGCCCTCGCGGCGCGGCGCGGCCTCAGAGCTGGCACCGTGGTCCAACTCCGACCACTCCTGGGCGTCGCCGTCGCCGCTGGAAGCGTTGGCCGCTGGCTTCCACTCCTTCTCCTCGTACTCCTTCTTCCACTTCTCCTGGCCTTTGCTGGGAGCGCTGGCTGCTGGCTCCGCCAACTGCCGCACCTCCTTCACGTTGCCGCCCTTCTTCGACCACGTGAGCTCCACCAGCTCGGCTTACCAGCCGCCCTCGTAGCACGCCGTGCCCCAGGTCTCGACATCGCAGTGCGAGCGAGGCATGGCGACGAGAGGCAAGCAGGGCGTCGGGGCAGGGCTGCTGGCAGGGCGTCCAGCAGGGCGCTTGAGCCGCAATTGCTACGGTTGGGCTTGTCACCCCTCCCATCCTCGCCCAAGCGATCGCCATCGCTCCACGCCTTCCCCTCCTCGCCCGAGCGATCGGCCATCGCTTTGCACCCCTCCCATCCAAGCCCGAGCGATCGCCGTCGCTCCGCTTCCTTCCACATCAAATCCCCCCCCCTTCTCCTCCTCCTCCTCCTCCTCCTCCTCCTCCTCCTCCTCCTTGCCCTCCGCCATGTCCCCCTCATTCCTCCTTCCTCGCCTTTTTTATACCTCTGCGCGGCGGGCCCTCGTCGCCGCCGGCGGGCCCGCGCGCTCGCTCAGCGCGCCCCCGCTCATACCTCGTCGGAGGTCGCCTTGGCGCAAGAGGAATTGCTGGCTCCGTCCGCTGCTGCTGCTGCTGCTGCTGCTGCTGCTGGTGCTGGTGCAGCTGGATCGCGCATGCCGCTGCTGCTGATGTCGCCCATGTCGTTCCCTTCTGGGGCGTGGAACACGCAAAGCTTTCGCGCGGCCTTCGCGCCCAGCATCCCGCGCAGGGAGGCTTTCTTGACGACCGCCTCGGGGGTGGCCCTTCGCCCGTGGCGGAGGAAAAGGGCTACCGCCAGCGATGGGGCCACTCGCCGCGCACTGGTAGCTGATGCGCAAGAGCGGGTCGCAGCGGCCGCCCACTCTGCAGCCGAACTTCTCGCACTGCAGGGCGCGCATCAGCAGCCCGTCGGGGTCCGCGAAGTTCACGCGAGACCACCTCATCTCTTTTAGGGCTTCGTTCGCGCCTACGAACGCGACGCCCGCCTCAACCCGGGAGTCCTGAATCAGGAACACGCCCGCGCTGAGCTCGCCGTTGCGCGCCGAGGCGATCGCCTCCTTGACGTTTTCGACGATCCTCTGTTTCTTCGGCACCGACATCCCGCGCGAGCGGCGCAGCGAGTAGCGAGCTCAGCTCAGCGCGGCCATTCACACCATCGCTCGCCCCCCCCCCCACCCCCCCCCCCCCCCAGCGATCGGCATCGCTCTCAATTTCATTCCTCCCCTGATTCCCCCCCCTCATCCTCCTCGCCCCCCCTTCTCCTTCGGAGCAATCGTTCGTCGTCCTCAACCTACCCCCCCCCCCCCCCCCTTCACTCTCCGCCCCCGACGGCGATCGACGTCGCCTCCTCGCCCCCCTCCACCTCCTGTCATCCTCTCCCCCCCCCCCCCACACCAACACCCCAATCACCCCCCCCGAGCGATCGCCATCGCTCGCACCATAATTACACCCCCGCCCCTCCAACTTATGCCAAGGCGACGGGCATTGCTTTACTCACCTCCTCACCCTTCTCCGCTGGACTGCCCCCCCCCTCCCCCCCCCCCCCACCCCCCCCCCCCCCCCCCCCCGCCCCTACCCCCTCACACCCACCACCCCCCCCCCCCCCCTCCCCCCCCTCCCCACTCTTCCCTCATCCTCCTCCCCCGTGCCCCCCCCTCTCTCTCCCCCCCCCCCCCCCCCCTTCCCCCCCCCCCCCCCCCTTTTCCCCCACCCCCCCCACCCCCCCCTACTTCCTGCTCTGCCCCATCCCCCCCGCCGACCCGAGCGATGCCATCGCTTCGCAACAGCGACCCCCATCGCTACCATCGCGGCGCGGCGCCCGCGCGCGTAGTCCTCTTCAGCGCCGCGGCCGCGCGCGAGGTGCCCGAGGTGCCCCCGCGGCGCGGCGCGGCGCTCGCGCGCGCGCGCAACGCGCCCGCGCGCGCGGGGGCGCCCCTTCTCAGCGCGCGTGCGCGACGACGTAGTCGCCGCCCCTCTTCGCGCGCCACGCCCAGACAACGCCGTCCAGGCCAGCATCGGGCATCTTGATGGCCAGGAACTCGTTTACCAAGCCCCCAGTGCTGAAGCCGCGCGCGCTCTGCGAGATCTCGAGCCCGCGGGCGACGACGTGCAACTCGCCGGAAATCTCAGCGCACGCGTCGATGAGAAACATCTCGCCGCCGCGCGAGCGAAGCACCTGGTCCACGGCGTAGACGCCCCCGCCCCAGCGCAAAAACTGGCGACGGAGACGTCGGCGCCCACGACAACGGAGCGCAACTCGTCTGAATCGGCGGTCGACCTCACCAGCCCGCTGCCTGTCGGCCCCATCTCGTTGAGCTGCCCCACCTGCTGCAATGCGCAGCCCGCGAGCACCGCGGCCTCGAAGTTGGAGGTGTTCTCCACTGGCTCGGCGATCGCCATTGGGCATCTCCTCCCCCTCCTCCTCCTCCTCCTCCTCCTCCCCCCCCTCCCCCCCCCCCACAGGATGATGATGCATCATCATCCAGTGCCCTTTTGGCTCGTCACCATCAACTGCCCTTTAGACTCGCCTTTGCCATCTTGTTGTGGCGCTCTGTCACGAAGCAGTCGAGCTCCTTGGCTCCTGCTCCGCGTTGTGAAGCACGTTGTGGTGTGTGGGCTTCGCGTAGCGGGTGCCGTGAGCCTTCTTGTGCAAGTCTAGACGTACTTCAGCCATTGCAATGAAGTCGCTGCGAGGGGGTGGGCACCCACGCTTGACTCGCAGGAAGGCGTCCGCCATCAGGCCGCGCGCCCGAAGGGGCGCCACTTCGCGCTCGAGGGGCGCCGCGTCCGCAGGGACGCCGTCGGCGAACGCCAGGACGACGTGAAGGATCGAGATCAGCTCGCTCGCGCCAGCTTTGAATGATTTCTTGCGAGCGGCAGCGTGTCCAGGTGTGAACATCTTGGTGACCGTGGCGCCGCGGTTGCGCGGGAAGTACCAGCGCCGCGCAAAATTGTGAACATCGGACCACTCGACGTTCGCCTCTCGCTTGCACGCTTTCAAAAATGCGTACGCCTCCCTGCCAATGGTGCCATTGCTCCAAAGGTTGCGCATGCTGTCGTATGTCATGGCAGAGGGCCGCAATGCTGCACGCATTTCCTTATCCTCCAGCAAGCCATTGGGATGGTAGTTGAAGCCGCTGGTCTTGTCGAGCGCTTGGAAGTCGCCCTTCGTCATGCGGCCCGCGGCATGCCTCGCCGCTGCTGCGGAGAGGTCGCCCCGCAGCTCGTGCACGTCGACGTATGACTGGCGGTCGAAGCGGCTGATTTCGCGGCAGCAGATGTCGACGAAATAGCCGCCGCCGCCAGCGACGGAAACATCCTTCAAGATGACGTTCTTGCACCGCAAGCAAGACCTCCAACCTTTGGCTCATCCCAAACGGAAAATACCTTTGTGGGCATCCATGTCTGCCAGAAGCTCGGAGCAGCGCGCGCGCACCAACGCCGACGCGCCGCTGGCCAACGCCACTGGCGCGCCGGCGCCCGCGAGCCTGGAGGGCCCCAAGAACATCTCCCTGAGGTGGGGCCGCGTGGCGCACGAGATGCCGCCGTCCACGCGACCGCTCACGTTCGCCCGCAGGCGCCACAGCTCTTCCCTGCATAGCATGCCAGAGCCGAACTCCAGGAAGGTAAAGAAGATCACCCAGAACTTCCGATCGCGCCTCAGAGCCAACGCGCCGCCCCGCGCCACTTCGCAAATGCGCGGGGCCAGCGAGAGCGGCGCGCCGCTGCCAGCGATAGCGGCGCGACCGAGAAGCTCGCTGAACACTGGGCTGGCGCTGCAAGCGCGCTGCCGGAGCTTATCGGCGCGGGCGACCTTCCGCTCGATGGGCGGCTCGCCATCTTCCACGGGCAACTCGACGGTCGTCCCGATCTCATCGAATACAGCATCAGCGGTGGATCCGATCGACTTTCGCGTCGCCTCTGCCGCGCTGTCGGGCTCCACGAACATCTTGGCGGCGCGAGCGAGGGCCCTGCCAGTCGCGCCATGGATAGCGACGTCATCGGAGAGCCGGCGCCGCTTGGCCTCGCGCGCGCCGACGGGGCCACCCCGCTTCCGTGCGGGGCCATCGGGCATCATGCCACGGCGCCCACGCGCGCGCGACCGAGCGCCTCGCGCGGCAGTCGCGCGCGCGAGGCCCGCGCGCGGGCCTGCGAGCCGAAGCGGCTTGCCTCGCCCGCGCGAGCGGCCGTCGCCCCCCCCCCACCCCCCCCGCGCCCCCCCCCTCAAAAAAAAAGAGAAAAAGAAAGAGAAAGGAACGGCGATCGCCATCGATGCCCCTCCTTCTCATCATCAGATACCTCCTCTTCCTCCCCCTTTCACTTCCCCCTCTTCCTCCCCCAAGCAATCGCCATAGCTGCCGCCCCTTCTGCTCATCATGTTCCTCCTCTTCTTCCTCCCTCTCTTCCTCGCCCCCCCCCTCTTCCTCCCCCGAGCGATCGCCGTCGCTGCCCCTCCATCCCCCCTCGAACCTCCGAGCGATCGCTATCGCTATGCGGTCGCTATCGTTATTCTTTTACCCCTAGCAAGCGCGCATCGCGGCGGCCCGAGGCGCGGCCATGGCGCGCCCAGCGCGCTAGCCGCCCCGCCCGGGGCGGCGCGGGTCACTGCGCGCCGCGGTCGCGGCGCTCAGGCGCCACTCAGGCCGCCTGCAGAGCGATGGCGACGGACGACTGCTGACCCCTGCCCTGCGAGCCTTCGTCTCGCATCACCTTTCGCATCGCAGAGCAACTGGATGCGGCCCAGCGCGGGCGCTCGGCTGCTGGCCTCCGCCGCCAACCGCGCGAGTTCCACTCTGGGTGAGGCGCGCCGCTGCGCGCTGCTCCAAGCGGAGCAGCGCGCGCGCGCCAACGCCGCTGGGCCTCACGACTGACCCATGCGAGCGATCGACTTGGCCATCGTCGCCACCAGCTGTGCCTGCGCCGCAGCCTGCGCGCAGGCGTCGTTCACCTCCTGCTGGCACCAGCGGAAGTCGCTCTGGCTCAGGCGGCGCCCGTTGACCTTCTCGGCGGTCTTCTTCATCTGAGCCAGCTTATCCGCGAGCGAGCGGGCGCGGTCGCGGGCGGGCCTCCCCCTCCCCCCCCCCCCCCCCCCCTAAAAAATATCCAGGCGAAGGGCCCAGCCATGCGCAAGTGTGATAACCGCAGGGCAGGTGGGGCGAAGCAAAGGGAATTCCTCATTGGGGCCACGAACCGTGCGAGGGGTGCACCAAACTGGCGCGGGGCCGCCATGCGAACCCTGCCACTGGGGCCTTCGGTGGAGCTCCCTATGGGGCCACGAACCGCGTGAGGGGTGCGCCAAAATGGTCCGGGGCCGCCATGCGAACCCTGCCACTGGGGCCTTCGGTGGAGCTCCCTATGGGGCCACGAACCGTGTGAGGGGTGCGCCAAACTGGCGCGGGGCCGCCATGCGAACCCTGCCACTGGGGCCTTCGGTGGAGCTCCCTATGGGGCCACGAACCGTGTGCGCCAAAAATGGTGCGGGCCGCCATGCGAACCCTGCCACGGGGGCCTTTCGGTGGAGCTCCCTATGGGGCCACGACCGTGTGAGGGGTGCACCAAACTGGCGCGGGGCCGCCATGCGAACCCTGCCACTGGGGCCTTCGGTGGAGCTCCCTATGGGGCCACGAACCGTGTGAGGGGTGCGCCGAACTGGCGCGGGGCCGCCGTGCGAACCCTGCCGCTGGGGCCTTCGGTGGAGCTCCCTATGGGGCCACGAACCGCGCGAGGGGCGCGCCAAAATGGTGCGGGGCCGCCATGCGAACCCTGCCACTGGGGCCTTTCGGTGGAGCTTCCTATGTGGCTACGAACCGTGTGAGGGGAGCGCCAAAACGCAGGGCCGCCATGCGAACCCTGCCACTGGGGCCTTCGGTGGATCTCCCTATGGGGCCACGAAACGCTGCACTGGGTGGGTGAAACGCAGAGAGGAGGGAGGAGGGGGGGGAGAGGGGGCAGCGGGAGGAGACGCGGGGCACCGTCTCTTCAAAACGAGGACCCAACACCACAGGATGGTTGGGGGAAACAAAGCGACCGCCATCGCTACCTCCGCCGAGTGATTGCCATCGCTGCCCGCCCGTCTGACCTCCTTTCCTCCGAGCGGTCGATATCGCTACCTCCCCCAGGCGATTGCCATCGCTGCTCCAAGCGATCGATATCGCTACCTCCTACCTCCCGCCAGCCCTCCTTTTCTTCACCCTCCTCTTCCTCCCCCCCTCTTCCTTCCCCAAGCGATCGCCATCGCTGCCCCTCCTTCTCCTCATCATATTCCTCCTCTTCCTCCTCCTTCTCTTCCTCATCCCCTGCCCTCTTCCTCCCCCAAGCGATCGCCATCGCTGCCCCTCCATCTCCCCTCCAACCTCCGAGCGGTCGCTATCGCTATGCTAAGGCTGCCCCCATTCTTGTTATCATAGCGAGCGCGCGCCGCGGCGGCCCGAGGCGCGGCCGCGGCGCGCCCCGCGGCCGAGCGCGGCCACGGCGCGCCCCGCGCGCCCCGCGGCCGAGCGGCCGAGAACGCGCGCCGCAGAGCCCGCGCCCGCGGGCCGCGGCCGAGCGCGCGCGCGCTCCAGAGCCCGCGCCCGCGGGCCCGCGGCCGAGCGCGCGCGCGCTTCGGAGCCCGCGCCCGCGGCCCAGCGCCTGCTCCACGTCGCCCCTCGCGGACGCCAGCGAGCGGGCCTTGTTCTTGAACGCGTCGGCCGCCTGGGCGCAGACGTCCGCCGCCGCGATGGCGCAGCTCTCCGCGCGCGTGATGCAGTCCAGGATCTGCTCGGCGCTGGCCGCCGACAGCCGCGCTCCAGGCTGCGACCCCGCCTGCGCCCCCGCCGCCATCGGCGCCATGGTTAGCTCCATGGAGCTCGACGGCCGAAGGCGCTGGACCTCCTGGCCGCCGGCCGCGGCGGCGCGGATCGCCTGCGCCGTCTCGGGCATGGCCTGCGCCGTCTGCTCGAGCTGCGCCTGCAGCTGCGGCGGCGGCGCCTCTGGCGCGCGGCGGCCGAAACCGTCGTCGCCGGGGCCGCGCGGGGGCGCGCTGGGGCCGCGCGGGAGGGCGCGCGGGCGCGTGGGGCGCGGCGAAGAGCGGCGCCCGCCGAGGCGGCCGCGGCTGCGGCTGCGCGGCGGGCTGCGCGGCGGGCTGCCGCGCCCTCGGCCGCCGCGGGCGCCGCGGCCGCGGCCCGTGCTGCCCCCCCCCCTGCCGCTCGGCCTCTTACTCGGCTTCGTCGCGCTTCTTGGCCTCCGACTTCTGCCACTCCTCGACTTTCTCTGGCGTCAGCTCCTCGGGCGTCGCGTCGAGGAGAAACTCCTCTCTGGCCTGGCCCTCGTTTTACTTCCTGTGGCTTTCGGCCGTCGAGACCTTCAAGTGGTTGTCGTACCACTCGATGCACTCGCCGAGCTGGCGCTGGCACATGACCTTGCCGCGGCCCTCCACCCGGCACTTGATCTTGAACCAGGGGCCCTGATCGCCCGCGTCGGCCGACATCTGCTCGATCTTCTTAACTCGCGCAACTTCTCGCGCGGAGCCAGGCCGAGGCGCGAGGGGCCAGCGGGGGCTCGCGAAGACGGCGGGCGGGGCTGCGCCGCGAAGGTGCCAGGCGCCGCGAAATCGCGCGCGGAGGCCCCGCGCGGCCGCACTGAGCCGCCAAACGGCTCTGGCAATGTGTTCAATGTTCAATGATGCGCGCAATGCGCGCGCATGGCCATCGATCGAAATCGCGCCCCCCCCCCCCCGCCCGGCGACAGCGATCGGAATCGCTCCCGCCCAATCCCACCCACCCAGCGATCGGCATCGCTTCCCCGGCCGACGACGCCCGACGCCCCTACGACGTAGTCACTCACCATCATCTCCCATAATCGCCACTGATCACCGTCACTCATCACCACGCGCCCATCATCATCATCATCCTCATCATCACCGCCATCATCATTATCAGCATCATCATCATCACCATCATCAACACTCGCCCACCATCGCGCATCATCGTCACTCATCATCGTCACCTAGCAAGCATCACTCATTATCGTCACCCATCATCAACGCATCACCGTCATTATCACTCATCATCATCGCTGCCCCCGTCCTCATCGCTGCCCCCATCGTCGTTGCCATCGTCGTCGTTGTCGTCGTCGTCAGCCCAACAGACGCGAGCCCGCCCTTCCAACGAGGCCGCGCCGACTGCGAGCTGGTGGAGGATCACGCGCCAGGTGAAGGGCTGCGGCAAGAGGGGGAGGGGGCGGCGGCCAGCGCCGCGCAGATCCTGGACCGCATCAAGCGCGCGGACGAGAAGTACGACAACCGCGACTGGGAGGTCACGGCCGAAAGCCACAGGAAGCACAACGAGCAGGAGCGAGAGGAGGTCGAGCAGCAGGAGGACCACGTCGCCAGAGGAGGTCGAAGAGTTGCAGAAGTGGGAGGCCCAGAAGCGCGACGACGCCGAGAAAGAGGAGGAGGCCGCCGCGGCCGCCGCCTCGTCCACGTTGATCCTCTCCTCCCTCCACCGTTCTCGCTCCTCCTCTTCCTCTTCTAATCCTCCTCCTATTCCTCCTTCTCGTCCTTCTCCTCCACGCCCTCCTCCTCCCCCTCCGCTAGCGATCGCCATCGCTTCTCTGCTAATCTCCCTCCAGCCAGCTGCGGTTCATTCTTCGCCTGATCGCAGGCGGCGCCAGCCTCTTATACAAGGCCGCGAAGACGAACCGCCCGAGTCGGGCGCAGTGGCGCGCGGGCGGCTCATGGAGGGGGGGGGCGCGGGAGCCCGCGGCGGCGGCGGCGGGGCGGCCCGGGGCGGAGGGGGGCGGCGCGCCCGCGGCGGCCGCGGGCGCCAAACGAGAGCCCGCGAGAGGCCCGCGGTGGCGCGGGCGCGCGCCTCTCGGCGCGAAGGCCGCGCCCGCGGCGGGGGCGGCTGCCGCCCGCCACGGGGCGGCAGGCGGCCGCTGCGACGGCCTCGGCGGCGCCGCCGCCCTCGGCGCCACCACCCTGGGCGCCGGGGGCGCCGCTCTTGCGGCGGCTGCGGCGGCGGGGGGCCTGCTGCTGCTGCCGCTGCCGCTGGGCCTGCTGCCGGGCGGGGCCTGCCCGCGGATGCCGCCGCCGTGCTTCGCCGCGAATTGCGCGCGGTTGCGCCCGCCGCGGTTCGCCCACTGGCCCGCGTTGACGCGGCATCGCTGGCCACGCCACGTCGCGGGCCCGCCCTCCTGTGGCCCGCGGGGGCCGCGCCCCCTCCAGCTGCGGCCCATGGCTTTCGCCGCGTTCGCCTCCTCGCGAAGGTTGATGACTTCCTCGCGGCTGTAGCCTGCCCCCTGGCCCGCGCGCCGCGCCTCGCACTCCGCGCGCCACGCCGCCTCGAAGGGCGGGCCCGCTGGCGGCTTGGGTCCGCCAATCGCCTTGGGCGGCGGGGCCGATGGGCCGTTCCCCGTCGCCCGCGGCGACGGAGCCTTCGATGGGGGCGCCGCCGAAGGCACGGGGGCCCGCCGCCGAGGACCCCCAGGGGGGCTGCGGGACCGCTCCACCCTCTCGCCCGACAAGGAAGCCCCAGGCGCACAGCCGAAAGCAGCGCGCATAGCCCCAGCCACGTGCTGCCCCCGCTCCCTCTCAGCTTCCGCCCTGTCCACGCATGGCCTCAAGCTGGTGCTCAACGCGCTGCCTCCGCTACCGCTGCTCCTCGGCGGCTCCTCTGGCGAGGTTGCCATCCTCGTCGGCTCCTCTGGCGGCCCCTCTATCTTGTCATCGCCCCACTCCTCGCGATCGACCACCATCGCGCTGTCGGCGTCGGCCTGCACGTCGGGCTCGCCGTTGTCGTCGGGCTCGGTGTCGGGCTGGCCGTCGACCTCAACGTCGGGCTCGGTGTCGTGCTCGGTGTCGGGCTGGCCGTCGACCTGAACGTCGGGCTCGCCGTTGGGCTCGCCGTTGTCGTCGGGCTCGGTGTCGGGCTGGCCGTCGACCTCAACGTCGGGCCCGCCGTTGGGCCCGCCGCCGGGCTCGGCCAGCACCTCGGCCGCCTCCGCCTGCAGCTCGGCGTATTGCCGTAGAAACTCAGCCTCCGCAGCCAGCCGCTCAGCCTCCGCCTGCGCCCCCACCGCCGGCGGCCGCTGAGCCGCGCCGCCAGCCGCCCTGAACTCGCCCTCGCCAGCCTCAGGCTGCGCCCCCGCCTGCGCCCCCGCCGCCTCGCCCCCCGCGCCCGCCGCCGCCTGGGCACCCGCCGCGCCCTGCCCGAACTCCTGGAGGAAGCTCGCGGTCGCCGAAAGCCACGGCGCGAGGCGAGGCCAGCCCTCCGAGGCCGCGGCCTCAACGCCTACGCGGGAAGGGCTCGACGCGATACGGCTGCGAAAGAGGAATGCTGGAAGGGGGGCAGCGAACGCACAATGCAACGATCGCCATCGCTATGTGATCGCCATCGCTACCTCTCCCAGGCCTTCTGACCACCTTTCCTCCAAGCGATCGATATCGCTTCCTACCTCCCGCCGCCCTCCTCTTCTTCCTCCTCTTCCACCTCCTCCTCCTCTTCCTCCCCCAAGCGATCGCCCTCGCCGCCGCTCCGTCACCTCGTCGCACTCCTCCTCTTCGCCCTCCTCCTCTGCCTCATCCCCCCCCCAAGTGATCGCCGTCGCTGCCCTCCCATCCCCCCCCCCCCCCTGGCCTCCGAGCGATCGCGATCGCTACGCTTAGGCTGGCTCCATGTTTTAACTCGCAGCGAGCGCGCGGGCCGCGGCGGACCGAGGCGCGGCCGCGGCGCGCCCCGCGCGCCCGCGGCCCAGCGCGCGCGACCGCGCGCGCTGGGCGGAAAGGGGCCCTCGAGCCCCCAGGGGCTCGGGGGCGGGCGCGCCCGAGCGCGACCGCGCGCGCTTCCCCGGCGCGCGGGCCGCGTCGCTATCGCGGCGCGGCGCCCGCGAGGGTGCCCCCCCATCAGCGCTTGCCCATCAAGCGCTGCTGCTTCGCCACCCGCTGCTTGGCCTGCCCGATGGCCTTGGCGCTGCTGCAGCCGAAGTCGCTGACCTTGATGGCCTTCGCGCGAAACGAATAAAACTCTGCATGGCGGAAAATTAGAAGGAGAGAACAAAAAAAGAAGCGCCTTCGTCTGACCAGGGCCCCTGGCACCTGCGCGGCGCGAGACCTGGTTGCGGGGCCACTCCGCCGAGTGCGGAGGCATCTGCGACCTCTTCGCGATCTTGCCCTCGCCCTTGTCCTTGTCCTTACCCTTGCCCTCGGCCCTGGCCTCGGCCTGGGAAGGCGGGGGGCGGGGGGTGGGGGGGCTAGGTCTAGGGGGTGAGGAGGGGGGCGATGGCCTTGGCCGCGGCATGCCGAGGACTCCGCATGTCGCCGCCGCGCTTCTTCGTATTCTTCTTCGTCCTGGGCGGCGGCTGTTTCTCCTCCTGCTCCGACTCGTCGCCCTTCTCGTCCGACTCGTAGCCCCCCTGGCTGTCGTCGCCCCCCGACTCGTCGCTGCTCGGCTGAAGGAGCCGCGGCTTCTTGCCGCCGAGATGGCGGAAGATGCGGCCCCTGGCCTCCTCCACGCTGGCACGCGTCGGTTGCGGCTGCTCGTCAGCCAGCGGCACGGACTCCCCGTCGGCGCGCAGCGCAAGCTGCTTCGGGGCGCGCTGTCTGCAGGCTGGCCCGACTCGCGCGGGGTCGCCTGCAGACGCGCGCGACATCGCCTGCTCAGCGATGCCAAGAGCGATGTCGACTGACGACGGCTGATCCCTGCCGTGGGCCTTGACGCGAGCCTTGGTCTCACGCGTCGGGACCGCGTCGCAGAGCACCGCCAACTGGACGCGGTCCAGCGGGCACTCGGCCGCTGCCTGGCCCCCGCCGCCGAAAGCGCGCGAGTACCACTCTGGGTGCGACCTCGCCATGTCCTTCGGGTCCGCGGGGAGCTGGCGACGACGGACGGCTCTGACTTGGCCATCTCCTTACAGACCGTCCAAGGGGTCTGCTTCCTCGCGCACTGCTTCGACCGCTTGAAGTAGCCCAACTGGACCATTGGGCACAGGCGCATGACCCAATCGAAGCCATCCACCATGAGGGCGACGCACGTCGCGATCTGGATCGTGGGCACATGGAGCGCGCGCCACCCGAGGCTTTTGCAAGCCTTCAGCACGACCGCAACCCGATCCATGAAGTCGAGGCGCTCGTCCAGTATGGAGTCCCACTTCATCTTCGTCATGTAGTCCAGGATGCGCGCGAAGTCCTGCAACGGCGTCCTCGCCACCATCAGCTCGGCGCCCGCGGCAGCGATGGCAGCCAGCATGTGCGCCGAGGCCGTGGCCAACTCCGCGACGCGGCCGAGCAGCTTCCCCCTCGCCTTCCTGCCGAATGGCATGTTGGCGATCTCCAGGGTCAGCGCGGCCGAGTCCCCGGCGGAGACGAAGGTCCACGAGGCCATGACAGCGAGAGCCATGGTGCTCTGCGCCATCCAGATCTCTTGATTGGCATCGGTCCCCTTCCCTACGTGGGGGAGGAACGATTTGGCGGCCTTTAGCTGCTCCACCAGCTCGGCCGCCACGGCGCGAGAGACCGGGCCCGCGCGGAGGCCTCCGCGCGCGAGGAGGCGCGCGGGGAGGCGCGCGGGCGCAGTCACCGGCCCCCCGCTGGCGAACGCCTCCCAGCCAAACGGCTATCGCGCAGGCCGCAATTCTAGCGGCTGTTGCGTGTAGCGATCGGTATCGCTTCTTCCTCCACCACCTCCTTCCAGTCCTCCTCCGCCTCCCCCGCTCCATTTCCTACCCAAGCGATCGCCATCGCTACATCCTCCTTCCGTCCATAAGCCCACCCCGCAAACGCAAACGTAACTGGGGGACACATTCCTCCTCATCACCCTCTTCCTCCTCATCATCCTCCTGCCCCAAGCGATCGCCATCGCCACCTCCCCCACCCTCCCCCTCGCCCGAACGATCGCCATCGCTGCCTCCTCCATCCTCTGCTTTCTCCTCCTCCTCTCCCCCCTCCTCCTCCGCCTCCACTTCCTCCTCCTCCCCCAGGCCCCCCGCGGCGCGATCGCAATAAGCGGTTGCCATCGCTGCCTCCCCCTTCCCCACCTTTCTCCCCCAAGCGATCGCAACCGCTGCCTTTCCCATGTCTCCTCCCTCCTCCCTCGCTCCTCTCCTCCCTCCTCCCTCCCTTAAGCGATCGGGGGGGGGGGCAATCGCTGCTTTTCCCCTGCCATCCTCCCTCCTCCCTCCCTCCTCCGTCTTCCCTCCTCCCTCCCCTTAACGATCGCCATCGCTCACCCTTTTCCATCAACTCTTGCAACTCTTCCTCCTCCCTCCCGCCTCCCCTCCTCCTCCGCCCCCTCCTCCTCCTCCTCGTCCTCCCCCGCCCCTCCCTCCCTCCCTCCCTCCTCCCTCCTCCGACATTATCCTCCGCCTCCTCCTTCACTCCTCCTCCCCCGCCTCATCATCTCATGTGCATCATCAGCATCATCATCCATCCTCATCATCCATCATCATCATCATCATCATCATCAGCATCATCATCATCATCATCCATCAGCATCATCATCACCATCATCATCATCATCATCAAATCATCATCATCGTCATCATCCAATTATCATCATCATCATCATCTCGTCATCATCATATCACAATCATCAGCATTCATCTCACCATCATTATCATTATCATCATCATCATCATCGTCGTCATCATCATCATCATTATCATCATCATTATCATCATCGTTATCAGCGTCATCAGCATCAGCATCATCATCAGCAGCGGCATCGTCATTATCGGCACCTTCTTCATCATCATCATCATCATCATCATCATAATCATCATCATCATCATCATCATCATCATAGTCATGGTCATCATCATCATCATCATCATCATCATCATCATCATCATCATCATCATTAGCATCATCATCATCATCATCATCATCATCATCATCAGCATCAGCATCATCATCATCCCCCTCCTCCCCCTCCTCCCCCTCATCCTCCTCCTACTCATCCTTCTCCTCCGCATCCGCCCCCTCTTCCTCCTCCTCATCCTGCTCCTCCTGCTCCTCCTGCTCCTCCTGCTCCTGTTCCTCCTCCTCCTCCTCCTCCTCCTCCTCCTCCTCATCATCACCCTCTTCCTCCTCATCCTCCTCCTCCTCCTCCTCCTCCTCCCCCTGCCCTTGCGCGAGATCGCCCCGCTTCCGCAGGGGCCCCTAACTTCGCGCTTCGCGCGGCCCCCCGCAGCACGATCGCAATAAGCGGTTGCCATCGCTGCCTCCCCCTTCCCCACCTGTCTCCCTCAAGCGATCGCAACTGCTGTCTTTCCCATGCCTCCTCCCTCCTCCCTCCCTCCTCCCTCCCTCCTCCCTCCTCCCTCCCTTAAGCGGTCGCAGTCGCTGCCTTTCCCATGCCTCATCCCTCCTCCCTCCCTCCTCCCTCCTCCCTCCCTTAAGCGATCGCCATCGCTTAAGGGAGGGAGGAGGGAGGATGGGAGATCGGCGGAGGAAGGTAGGGGGAGGAGGAGGGAGGAGGGTAGGAGGAGGAGGAGGCGGAATAATGGGTGCGTTTACTTGATCAAATAATGGGATGGTTGGAGGAGCAGCAAGCAGGGGAGCGATGGTGATCCCTTCAGAAAGAATGAGGAGGAGGAGAATCATATACCTATGCGGTGCAATATATGCGGTCCCAGGATGGGCAGTGTTCCTCCTCCTCCTCCTCTTCCTCCTCCTCTTCCTCCTCCTCCTCCCCTCCTCCTCCTCCTCTCCTCCTCCTCCTCCTCCTCCTCCCTCCGTGGTCCTCTTCGTTGTTATCGTCCCTCCCTCCATCCCTCCCACTCGATCCTCCTCTCTCTCTCTCTCTCTCTCTCTCTCCCTCTCGCTCTTTCTCTCTTTCTCTTCTCTCTCTCTCTCTCTCTCTCGCTCTCTCGCTGATTCGCTCTTTCTCTCGCTCCCTCTCTCTCTCTCTCTCTCTCTCTCTCCCCCCCCCCCCTTCTTTCTCTGTCTCTCTCTCTCTCTGTCCCTCTCTCTCTCTCTCTCTTCTCTCTCTCTCTCCCCGTCCTTTTTTGTCTCATCTTACTCCTCCTCGGGGGCGGGCGCGGGCGCGCGGGCGGAGCATGCCCTCCCAAGCTAAGTACCTTATAAGTATGTCATAAAGTTCGCCTAAGTAACTTAAGATATGACCAGATACGTAATTATCCCAGTGCGACCCTACCCAGGAGTTGGAACCCCTAGGAAAGCAGCATTAGTAGTAACAGTAAAGCTAAGCTGAAGCTAAGCTGAAGCGAAGCTGAAGCTAAGCTGAAGCTAAGCTAAAGTTAAGCTAAAGCTAAGCTAGAGCTAAGCTAAAACTAAGCTGAAGCTAAGCTAAAGCTAAGCTAACGCTAAGCTGAAGCTAAGCTAAAGCTAAGCTAAATCTCAATTAAAGCTAAGCTAAAGCTAAGCTGAAGCTAAGCTAAAGCTAAGCTACAGCTAAGCTGAAGCTAAGCTGAAGCTAAGCTAAAGCTAAGCTACAGCTAAGCTACAGCTAAGCTAAAGTTAAGCTGGAGCTAAGCTAAAGCTAAGCTAAAGCTAAGCTAAAGCTAAGCTAAAGCTAAGCTAAAGCTAAGCTAGAGCTAAGCTAAAGCTAAAGCTAAGCTAGAGCTAAGCTAAAGCTAAAGCTAAGCTAAAGCTAAGCTAAAGCTAAAGCTAAAGCCCCCAGGGGACTGGGGGAACCGCGGGGCGGGGACCAGGGGAACCGCCCGGGGCGCTTTCCATTGCCCGGCCCCTTTAAGCTAAGAGACTAAGAAGCCTTCTAGGCAGAGCCTAGGTAGGGAATTTAGCAATAACTTAATGTGTAGCATCAATTGCTCAGCTAAGTACTATGTGACTTACGATACTTCCACCTAGGGCCTAAGTAGCATAAGTTCCACGAGCCTATAAGCAGGGTCGTTTGATAAAGCCAAGTGTTGGGTTCGGGTGGTTGTTCCTCCTTTGAGGGAGGGAGGGAGGGGAGGGAGGGAGGGAGGGAGGGGGGGGATGAGGGGGGGGGAGGGAGGGGGGGGGGGAGGCAGGGGAGAGGAGCCAGAGCGGAACGCGGGACGCGCAGGGGCATACCAGTATGGAGCGTCCTCATTGGGGAGGCGTGCGTCCGACCCGAACCAGTAGCAGAACCATCTTGTAGTAGATCGTTTCCCGAGCGGTATGGCCAGAAAGCGCCCTCCACCGAGTACATTTTGTGGGATATCTCGGCGCGCGGCGGTGTCCCGCTCTGGGGGCGAAAAGCGCACATAGTAGTAGTATTATAAGTAGTAAGTGGAGTTATGTAAAGTAGTAGTAGTAGTAGTAGTCGTAGTAGTAGTAGTAAGTAAGTAAGTAGTAGTATAGTAGTAGTAGTAATTAGTAAGTAGTAAGTGGTAGTAGTTATAGTAGTAGTAGTAGTAGTAAGTAGTAGTAGTAATAGTAGTAGTAGTTAGAAGTAGTAGTAGTAGTACAGTAGTAGTGTAGTAGTAGTAAGAAGTAGTAGTAGGTCTTAGTAGTAGGAGTAAGGAGTAGTAGTATTATTAGTAGTAGTAGTAGTCGTAGTAGTCAGTAGTAGTAGTATTACAGAAGTTGTAGTAGTAGTAGTAGTAGTAGTAGTAGTCGTAGTAGTAGTCGTTGTAGTAGTAGTAGTATACAAGTAGTAGTAGTAGTAGTAGTAGTAGTAGTAGTAGTAACAGTAGCAGTACAGTAGCAGTACAGTAGCAGTAGCAGTAGCAGTAGCAGTAGCAGTAGCAGTAGCAGTAGTAGTAGTAGTAGTAGTAGTAGTAGTAGTTGTAGTAGCAGTAGTAGCAGTAGTAGTAGTAGTAGTAGTAGTAGTAGTAGTAGTAGTAGTAGTAGTAGTAGTAGTAGTAGTAGTAGTAGTAGTAGTAGTAGTAGTAGTAGTATGCGTGGGTGACGCCGATGAACAAGGTGCTCGACGCGGGAGTTCCCATACTAGTATGAAAGGGGCCCCAGGACACACAAATAGATACACACATTTAAAACTATTCCCCATCTTTTCCTATATTTTCTGGGTCTTTGTCTTGCCCCCCACTTCCCATATTTCCCCATATCTCCAGGGGGAGCGACGATTCATTCTGCCTTTGTGCTTTTTCCCCTCCTGGTAGCACGTGTGCATCTCATGCCCTGGCGCGTCCCGCCGAGGGTGCCTGGCCGTGAGCGTCGAGTCCGGGTGCGAGGGCGAGTCCGAGTGGACGACGAGTGTGACGACGACGGCGGCCGCGGTCGTCGTGCCCCCATCCCTTCTCTTCCTCCCTCCTCCTCCCTCCTCCTCCCTCCTCCTCCCTCCTCCTCCTCCTCCTCCTCCTCCTCCTCCTCCTCCTCCTCCTCCTCCTCCTCCTCCTCCCTCTCCTCCCTCCTCCTCCTCCTCCTCCCTCCTCCTCCTCCCTCCCCGCGCCCCCTCACGCCAGTCTGAAAAAAAGTAGGTAAAAACATGAATCAATAAGGCGGATCAAGCAGATTGGGCTCAATCGCTCCCACAGAAAACAACAAAACCGCGAAGCACATCGATGACTGAGGTAGAAAGGCGCTTGAAGTAGATCTGGGATCTGGGAATCCAGAGATGCCTGCTTTCAACGACCGGCGCGTATCCCTCGAGTAAGTATGGCTGGGGGGTCAGGTCTGCAGAACACGCCAAACGAACGTCAAGGGGCGCAACAGACCTGTCCGATCAAGATGAAGTTGATGCACTATACCTGGCGTGAAACCAGAACTTTGGACATAAGCGAACGGTTGGACTTTCCACATATTCGTCGGCTTAACCGGCGAGGCGTTTGACCACCTTGACGTCCCGTTTTGGTGGTCGTGCAGAGGAAGGTGCTCTCTGACCCTCGGCCCTACTCAACGTATCCCTTCTCACTCTTCCTGCGTCCTCCTCCACCTGCCCCCCCATCCTTCCTCCCTCGTCCGTCCTTGCGGCCGTACTTCTCCATATATGTATATATAGATATATATATATATATACATGTATATATATATACATGTATATATATATATATATATATATACGTGCAGGCGATCGTGGGGCCTTGCGTGGACACACGTCGGAGGTGCAAAACCGAGCATGGTGGGCCCATTTTCCACCACCACCATAGGTAGGACGGGGGAGAAGGGAGGATGGTGGGGCCGGTCCAGATGCACTTCGCTCCGAACGGTTGCAATTGGGACAACTTGGTTGGAATTCGTCCCATTTCTGGGATTCCCTCCCCTTTGAACCCCCCCCCGCCGGAAGCCCCCTCCCCTCCCCTTATTTCCCCCGCCTCTCAGAAGCTACCCCCCTTTTAGCGCTCCAAAAGCTACCCCCCCCCCCTCCCATCCTTTCCAAACGGGGGGAGACTTGGGTACCACCTCCGATTTGAACCCCCCTGCCGAAAGCTAACCCCCCTCACCCTCCTTTTTGGCTACAGGATGGAGCGCCGAAGACCAAAAGGGCGCCGAAAACTAACAGAGCGCTGAAAACCAAAGGGCCAGCGAAAGCCGAAGGGGTGCGAAAACCAGAGCCGCGCCGAGAACCGAAGGAACGCCGAAAATCGAAAGGGCGTCGACAACCAAAGGTGCACCGAAAATCAAAAGGGCGCCGAAAAACCATAGGAGCGCCGAAAACCAAAGGAGCGCAAGAAACCAAAGGGGCGCCGACAACCAAACGGGCGCCGACAACCAAACGGGAGCCTAAAACCAAAGAAGCGCCGAAAACAACAAACACGCCGAAAACCAAAATGCCGCCGAAAACCAAAGGAGCACCGAAAACCAAAGAGGCGCCGAACAAAAAAGGCTCCGAAAACCGAAAAACTAAGGGGTGCCGAAAACCAGAGCAGCGCCGAAATCAAGGAGAGCGTTGGAAACCAAAGAGCGCCGAAAACCCAAGAGGGCGCCGAAAACCACAGGGTCGCCGCACTTGAAAAGGACCCCCGGAACTAAAGGGGCGCCGAAAACCAATAGGGCGCCGACAACCAATGGGTTGTTAAACACCAAGAGGGCACCGAACATCAAAACGGTGCCGAAAACCAAAGGGCGCCGATAACCAAAGGAGCGCCGAAAACCAAAAGGGCGCCGAAAACCACAAAGGCGCCGAGAACTACAAGAGCGCCGAAAACCAGAGCGGCGCCGAAAACCAAAGGGGCGCCGAAAACCAAGGGGGCGCCGAAAACCGAAGGGGCGCCGAACACCCATGGGGGCGCCGAAAACTAAAAGGAGAGGCGAACCCCAAAGGGGCGCCGAAGACCAAGAGGGTGCTCGAAACAAAAAGGCGCCGAAGACCAAATGGGCGCCGAAAACCAAAAGGCAGGACGACAACCCCCAAAACACCGAATACCAACGAGAGCAGAAAACCAAAAGGGGTGCCAAAAAAACCAAAGGGGTGCCGAAAACCAAAGGGGCGCCGAAGACCTGAGGGGTGCTGAAAAGACAACAGAAGCTCCGCAGACGGACAGGGCGGCGAAAACAACAAGAGGCGCCGAGAAGCAAAGGGGCGCCGAAAACCGCAGGGGCGCCGCAAACCGGAGCGGCGCCGAAAACCAAAAGGGCGCCGAAAACCAAAGGGGCGAAGAAGAAAAAAAAGATGCGCCGAAAATCAAAAGGGCACCGAAAAACCAAAGGGGCGCCGATAACCAAAAGGGCGCCGACAACTAACAGAGCGCCGAAAACCAAATGCGCGCCGAAAGCCGAAGGTCGCCGAAAACCAAAGGGGCACCGAAAACCGAAGAGCGCCGAAAACCAAAAGGGCGCCGAAAACCAAAGGCTCGCTGAGAACCACGCAGAAAGCTACGAACAAACTACGGCCAGCTACGAACAAAAATGCTGTCCCGAGAACCACGTTGGAGGTCTGGGGTCGTCGCCGCCGCCGCCGCCGAAGGCCGCCGCTCTATTGCCCAAGCGCTATATAGAGCGGGGTAAGGGGTAGGCGAACGCCAAATATACAGCCGCAGCAAGGATTGGGTCGGGCGTGTCCCTCAGTACGGGCGGATTTTGGACGACAAATAAGAAATACACCAAACATATCTTCAAGACTGGCTAGAAAAGAATTTTTTAAAATCGTCCCTGGACTATGTTTCCCCAGTGTGCTTGCACTGAAGGGGTCCTAGCGGAAGTTGAAAAGTTTGGCGAACATTTCCCGCCGACTTTGGTAGCAAACTGGGTTCCCCAAATCCCGGTTCCCGGTTCCCGGGTTATTAATACCGGGCCGATTTCGGTGGGTTCTGGGTTCCTGGGCTCCGGGGTTCCCGGTCGATCTCCTCAGCGAAAACCATCCACTGATTGGGTTTTTTTCTCTGGTGTAGCTTGACTATGTTTGAATCTTCCTCCTGTAAAGGGACAGGCCCGACTGAAGCCAAGGACGAGGGTTGTGTTGCTCCCGTCGCACCACATCCCAGAAATAATTTCGAGCGCCCGGAACAGTGTGGAAACAGTGTCGGACGAGTGTCTCCTGGGCCGGACACGTGAAAACCCTTGAGTTTCGTTGCTTTTTTGGGGGGCTCGGAATTCCTTCTTGTGGTCAAGGCTAAAGTAGGTTTAAAACGGGCCTGTCCCCTACAGAAAAGGTATTCGACGATTTTTTTTTATTTTTTTAAATTAAAAAAAAACCTAACAATGCTCACAACAAAAACGAGAAATAGTCGGGGGACAATGTTTTGAGTATTTTTTGACCTTTTGGGGTATTTTTAGGGGTATTTTGAATATCCCCCTGTAGGGGGACAGGCCCAAAATAACGCTGGCCTGAGGCCTTGGGGCGCCCTCGTCGCCACGGCGGGATCCCCCGGACGTCCCCGCCCGTTCCCTGGGGCCAGAGCCGGTTCTTCGACCGTCCCTCCTCCTCCTCCTCCTCCTCCTCCTCCTCCTCCTCCTCCTCCTCCTCCTCCTCCTCCTCCTCCTCCTCTCCTCGCTCCTCGCTCCTCGCTCCTGGCTCCTGGCTCCTCACTCATCCTCGCTCCACCTCACTCATCATCGCTTCCTCCTC
>CAUYUJ010015478.1:220001-221149 GCA_963575745.1 Prorocentrum cordatum | reverse complement strand
TCCACCTCCTCCTCCTCCTCCTCCTCCTCCTCCTCATCCTGGGTCACGGCTGGGACCCCATACGGCTGAAATTGACGAAACAGCCTTCGTCTTTTTTGGCGGCGAGGGCGGCGGGGAAGTGAGAAGGGGCGGGCCTTCCCAGAAGGCTCGGCAGTCCTCCAGCCTTCTGAGGAGCTTTCGAAGCCTTCCCTGAGGATACCGAAGACCATTCAGATGGCCAGATGGCTTCTGAGAAGTCCCGCCGCCTTCTGAGAAGGCCTTCTCCATCTCGCTTCCCCTACTCGCTCGCCGCCGAGAAAACCATCCTTCAAGAACATGAGACGCTCCGCCGGTCAAACAGCAGAACATGCGAGGGCATCCTGCCTCCCCCCAGGATGCATGAGATCATCCAGCAGAAACGAAGAACAGTAGGGTACCCTCCCTGAGCGGACCTCGATCTGACACCTCTAGAACACGAGCAAACGCCATAAACATCAACTTCTGGCGCTCGGCGAGGATTTCTTGGATCTGCGCTGGGCCCCTCTCCCTGGCGCGCGGATCGCGCCAGGGGCGGCGCCGGAGGCACCGCCGGGAGGAGCCCAGCACGGATCCAAGAGATCCGCGCGGAGCACCACGAGTTTATGCTTATGGCGCTTTCTCTTCTTCGAAATATAGGGTACCGTCCCCGACCGGACCTCGGGTCCTGTTTTTTAAGGCGCCTTTTTTGTAACTGTGGGGGTCCGGTTTATCAGGGCGCTTTCTTTGGATTGGAGCTTAATGGGTTCGGTATTAAGGCGCCCCCTCGGAGAGGGGGGTCCGGAATAATAGGTCGCATTTGGAGGGGGCTCCAATTTTTTAGGGGGGGGGGTCGATTAATACGGGATTTGGAGTGCCCTCCCCGAGCGGACCTCGATCTTACGCCCAGGTCTGGCCGTACGCCTGCACCGCCCCTGGCCAGGCCCATGCCGGGCCCCGGGTCGGGCTGTCCGGGATCGGCGCGGTTGGCTGTTCATCAATGGGGCCCAAGGACGCCCAGATGAACACACGCAGATCCCAGGATCCCCCAGTTTTTCCAACATGTTCCATGCCTTCGTCCTCCCCCCCACTTCCCATATGTTCTGGTACTTTCCTGGAAGTCGACGATGACTTGCGTCTGTGTGTTCTTTCCC
>CAUYUJ010015478.1:202501-217501 GCA_963575745.1 Prorocentrum cordatum | reverse complement strand
AGACTTCAGCGAAGCAGCTCCATGCGCATCAAAGGACACGCATCTTGCAGTTAGAGACGCCATGATTCAAACGGGGGAAAGGATGGGCAAGGGCGGCCGACATCCGCAGAAGGACCTGTCACAGGTGGAAGCCACCCGTGGCAGGAATGATTTGCTTCGGCTCAGCTGTTTTTTGTTTCTGTGTTGCTTGGTGCTTCGAGAAACGCATTCGTGGAGATGAATATCAGCTTATGATGACCACAAAACGTGGGGGGGTGCATGATTAAAAAAGGGCTTCCCTGCTCGGGCGGATCGCGGGGGGGGCGCCCGCCTAATTGACACACACGGCGGCGGCGCCGGTGATTAGCGCCGACGCCCGGCCGCCGGCGTCATCGCTCACGTCGTTTGCCATCACCCGCGGCGCAGAGGCTTCCCGAGCTCTCCGAGCCGAGGCGCGCGTGATTAAAAAACATGTTTCGCGCGCCGCGGGGTCTACTCAGCAGCCCCACAGGGGTGGGGTCACCCATTTGTAAATCACAAGCTGACATGAGCGGGAGGTGGACGAGGTCCGCTGTGGCCTGTCCCGGAGATGGGTGGGTGCCAAGGTCAGGGCCGAGGGAGGAGAGCGAGCACCCCGAACCCGAAGCGACGGGACTGGTCGGCCTCGCATCGGGGAACCCGGTCGGATTGGAACGAACATCGAATGATCAGCAATGAAACTACCCCTAACCCTTTGGGAGGGGACCTAAGCTAGGAGGACCCAACATTCGGGATAGGGGGGCCCCTTCTGCAGATGTATCAGACCAAGCCGCCCAGAATTAGTTTCCCTAATGCGAGGACGCGGACCTAAGCGAGGCCACGCCTTAATCGTGTTGTTAATGCTAGGGGTTCTTGTGTTCTCAATGATCGAATCGGGCCACATCGGATCTGAGTCGGAATCGACATGGATCGGCTGCGCCTGGGTGCGCAACACTGCCGTGCAAACGTGAACCCGCATCGGATCGTCGGAATATCGAAACCGCATCGCTTTCTGGATCGGACTGGTCGTAATCGACATCGGGTCGGATCGAAATCGGCACTGACTGGAAGAAGACACTTGGGGACAACACATTGCGGTAGCCATGGGCGGATGGGAAGTCCCGAAGCCAGCGGGAGGGAATCTCGAGTGGACTGAAGCCGTGGGGACGACGAGTGCGGAAGGGCCAGACGAAGCACCTGGGACCTCGAAGTGCCCAAGCCACCGAACTTCGCGCACAGCGCCCCTCGGCTATCTTTGCGCCGTCGCGCCGCCCCTCGGATAAGGGATCACCGCTCAGGCCCAGACCATGACGCGCGATGCGCGATTACCTTCGCTGCCCTGGGGATGGCCTAGAAGCTCGCACTTCGAGGCCCTCCTCCTCGCCCCTTCTCTCGGGGCCCGACGAGGGGGGGGGGGTGCCCTGACTCCGGATCCGCCCTACTTTGGGGAAATTCGTAAGTAGGACTTGGAATTTCCGCCTTACTTTTCGAGCCCCGCTGATGCCAATTTCCGCTCTACTTTTCTGCTGCTGTTTCCGCCCTACTTCTGTGGATGTTCGCCCCATTTTATGTTGGGTGCCGAAATTTCCGCCCTACTTGTTCGGCTCCTTATAGGTGGATTTCCGATGCAATTCTAAGGTGGAAAAAAAGCCAAAGTAGGGCGGATCTGGAGTCAGGGGGGGAGGCAAAAACATAAGGATTCAATGAGGGCCAACGAATCGGCTCACGTACACCCGGGATTTTCGCCGCCTCCAGGCGGCCGGGGCGAAACAAGCTGCATGCGCCAGATTTCTCCCCCCCCACCCCACCCCACCCCACACTGGCCTGCCAAGTGCCAAGAACACGGCCAGCAGAACTTGGCAAGGCTCGCTGCTGGCCGTCACAGCTGCTGCCATAGCACAGGGCCCCTTTGTATTGGTCGGTGATGTATGGTCCAATGTTGGCGTTTTCGCCCTGGAGTTCCTGAGCCCGACCATACGGTGGAGGTTTCTAGATAAGGAGACCTTCGATAAGGAGCCCAGGGTCTCGCGACCGATGGGCGGCCAAACGTGGGCCATCCACCTCGCCTTGAAACAGTAAAGACTGCGCCAGGGCCTGGGCCCCCAAGAAGACGTTCCTCATCCGCTGCCGCCGCCGTAGGCGTGCCGGGAGGAGTTGACTGAAGGGGTCCGCACGGTGCACATCGGCGAATCTCCTGGCCAATCACACCTCTCGTCCGACCCGAGCGTTAGGTCGGGCCTGTTCCCCTACAGGGGGATTTCGATCGAAAAAGCAAAAATATGTCAAACAAATTCTCCATAATGGCAAGCAATAGTCAAAACATCATCCCCAAACTATTTCCCAACCCTCCTTGCTTGGGTATTCGTTTTGAATAGAGGGGTGTGGTCGCGTCCTTCTCCCGCCCCCCCTGTGGTCGCCGTCCCTGGGGGGCTGCGATCTGCGAAACTGTCGCCACTTTCGAGGGCTGCTGGTGGGTCCTGCGGAGTGAGGCACCGCGCGGATCTGAGCGGGACCTCGCCGTCCTTGGGGGGCTGCGATCTGCGAAACTGTCGCCACTTTCGAGGGCTGCTGGTGGGTCCTGCGGAGTGAGGCACCGCGCAGATCTGAGCGGGACCTCGCCGTCCGTGGGGGGTTGCGATCTGCGAAACTGTCGCCACTTTCGAGGGCTGCTGGTGGGTCCTGCGGAGTGAGGCACCGCGCGGATCTGAGCGGGACCTCGCCGTGTCTGGGGGGCTGCGATCTGCGAAACTGTCGCCACTTTCGAGGGCTGCTGGTAGGTCCTGCTGAGTGAGGCACCGCGCGGATCTGAGCGGGACCTCGCCGTCCCTGGGGGGCTGCGATCTGCGAAACTGTCGCCACTTTCGAGGGCTGTTGGTGGGTCCTGCGGCGTGAGGCACCGCGCAGGTCTGAGCGGGACCTCGCCGTGTCTGGGGGGCTGCGATCTGCGAAACTGTCGCCACTTTTGAGGGCTGCTGGTGGGTGCTGCGGAGTGAAGCACCGCGCAGATCTGAGCGGGACCTCGCCGTCCCTGGGGGGCTGCGATCTGCGAAACTGTCGCCACTTTCGAGGGCTGCTGGTGGGTCCTGCTGGGTGAGGCACTGCGCAGATCTGAACGGGACCTCGCCGTCCCTGGGGGGCTGCGATCTGCGAAACTGTCGCCAGTTTCGAGGGCTGCTGGTGGGTCCTGCGGGGTGAGGCACCGCGCAGATCTGAACGGGACCTCGCCGTCCCTGGGGGGCTGCGATCTGCGAAACTGTCGCCACTTTCGAGGGCTGCTGGTGGGTCCTGCGGAGTGTGACACCGCGCAAATTTGACCTCGCCGTCCCTGGGGGGCTGCGATCTGCGAACCGGTCGCCGCTTTCGAGGGCTGCTGGTGGGTCCTGCGGAGTGAGGCACCGCGCAGATCTGAGCGGGACATCGCCGTCCCTGGGTGGCTGCGATCTGCGAAACTGTCAGCACTTTCGAGGGCTGCTGGTGGGTCCTGCGGAGTGAAGCGCCGCGCGGATCTGAGCGGGACCTCGCCGTCCCTGGGGGGCTGCGATCTGTGAAACTGTCGCCACTTCCAAGGCTGCTGGTGGGTCCTGCGGAGCGAGGCACCGCGCAGATCTAAGCAGGGACCTCGCCGTCCCTGGGGGGCTGCGATCTGGGAAACTGTCGCCACTTTCGAAGGCTGCTGGTGGGTCCTGCGGCGTGAGGCACTGCGCAGATCTGAGCGGGACCTCGCCGTCCCTGGGGGGCTGCGATCTGCGACACTGTCGCCACTTTCGATGGCTTCTGGTGGGTCCTGCGGGGTGAGGCACCGCGCGGATCTGAGCGGGACCTCGCCGTCCTTGGGGGGCTGCGATCTGCGAAACTGTCGCCACTTTCGAGGGCTGCTGGTGGGTCCTGCGGAGTGAGGCACTGCGCAAAACTGAGCGGACATCGCGCCTGGGGGCTGCGATCTGCGAAACTGTCGCCACTTTCGAGGGCTGCTGGTGGGTCCTGCGGAATGAGGCACCGCGGGGATCTGAGCGGGACCTCGCCGTCCCTGGGGGGCTGCGATCTGCGAACTGTCGCCACTTTCGAGGGCTGCTGGTGGGTCCTGCGGGGTGAGGCACCGCGCGGATCTGAGCGGGACCTCGCCGTCCCTGGGGGGCTGCGATCTGCGAAATTGTCGCCACTTTCGAGGGCTGCTGGTGGGTCTTGCGGAGTGAGGCACCGCGCAGATCTGAGCGGGACCTCGCCGTCCCTGGGTGGCTGCGATCTGCGAAACTGTCGCCACTTTCGAAGGCTGCTGGTGGGTCCTGCGGCGTGAGGCACCGCGCGGATGTGAGCGGGACCTCGCCGTCCCTGGGGGGCTGCGATCTGCGAAACTGTCGCCACTTTCGAGGGCTGCTGGTGGGTCCTGCGGCGTGAGGCACTGCGCGGATCTGAGCGGGACCTCGCCGTCTGGGTGTCCTGCGGAGTGAGGCACCGCGCGGATCTGAGCGGGACCTGGCCGTCCCGGGTCCCTGGGGGGCTGCGATCTGCGAAACTGTCGCCACTTTCGAAGGCTGCTGGTGGGTCTTGTGGAGTGAGGCACCGCGCGGGTCTGAGCGGGACTTCGCGGTCCCTGGGGGGCTGCGATCTGCGAAACCGTCGCAACTTTCGAGGGCTGCTGGTGGGTCCTGCGGAGTGAGGCACCGCGCAGATCTGAGCGGGACCTCGCCGTCCCCGTCCCTGGGGGGCTGCGATCTGCGAAACTGTCGCCAGTTTCGGCGGCTGCCAGTGGGTCCTGCGGCGTGGGGCTGAGGCACCGCGCGGATCTGAGCGGGACCTCGCCGTCCGTGGGGGGCTGCGATCTGCGAAACTGTCGCCACTTTCGAGGGCTGCTGGTGGGTCGTGCGGAATGAGGCACCGCGCGGATCTGAGCGGGACCTCGCCGTCCCTGGGGGGCTGCGATCTGCGAAACTGTCGCCACTTTCGAGGGCTGCTGGTGGGTCCTGCGGCGTGAGGCACCGCGCGGATCTGAGCGGGACCTCGCCGTCCCTGGGTGGCTGCGATCTGCGAAACTGTCGCCACTTTCGAGGGCTGCTGGTGGGTCCTGCGGAGCGAGGCGCCGCGCAGATCTGAGCGGGACCTCGCCGTCCTTGGGGGGCTGCGATCTGCGAAACTGTCGCCACTTTCGAGGGCTGCTGGTGGGTCCTGCAGAGTGAGGCACCGCGCGGATCTGAGCAGGACCTCGCCGTCCCTGGGGGACTGCGATCTGCGAAACTGTCGCCACTCTCGAGGGCTGCTGGTGGGTCCTGCGGCGTGAGGCACCGCGCAGGTCTGAGCGGGACCTCGCTGTGTCTGGGGGGCTGCGATCTGCGAAACTGTCGCCACTTTTGAAGACTGCTGGTGGGTCCAGCGGAGTGAAGCACCGCGCAGATCTGAGCGGGACCTCGCCGTCCGTGGGGGCTGCGATCTGCGAAACTATCGCCACTTTCGGGGGCTGCTTGGGGAACCAGCGTAGCGATCTGCGGAACTGTCGCCACTTTCGAGGGCTGCTGGTGGGTGTTGCGGAGCGAGGCACCGCGCAGATCTGAGCGGGACCTCGCCGTCCCTGGGGGGCTGCGATCTGCGAAACCGTCGCAACTTTCGAAGGCTGGTGGCGGGTTCAGCGGAGCGAGGCACCAGGCAGATCTGAGCGAGACATCGCAATCCTTGGGGGGCTGCGAGCCTCACGAATGCCGCTCGCAGAAGTATCTGCGCCCATGCCACGTCATCACCTCCGTATAACGTCTCCCAAGCTTCTCATGCCCCGCATTGCGCAGGGGTTGGGTACGTCGCCAGGGTAACTTTTCTATATATATATATATATATATATATACATATTTGTTTGACATTTCTCCTGTAGAGGGACGTGCCCGACGTAAGACGAACTGTACAGGAACGCCCTCGGCGAGGCGCAGCTGCTGGAGAGCGCAGCCGGAGGCCGGAGAGCCACCGAGAAAAACGACCGACACGTGCGAGGAGCCGCTGGGGCCCCTCTTTCCTTCGACGTCGCACGCTGTTTCGCGACGTTGGGCCCCAGGGAAATCTCGACCCTCTCTCCGGGGCCAGCATTTGGACGCCCGAAATGGGTACGGAAAGAATGGGTACAATGCCCAACAACAAGTGTTGTCCCAAACCAACAGCGGCCGCTGTTGGGCAGGCGGCCTTCTGTCTTGAATGGACACAGGCCGCGGCGGCGTGGACAGCGAGTCCTGTTCAAAATGAACATGATCCGCTGTTGGGCATTGTACCCATTCTTTCCGTGCCCAGTTCGTTCGTGCAGACCAAAGCCTTTTTGCTGCAGGGCCCAGAGAGGGCCTCTGGCAAAGGCCAGATTCCAGGAAAAACGGGCGGGCACGTTTGTTCCGCAACGCCCCGATCTGAGTGGGCCCGAGCAGCGAACGTATCCATATCCACGCCCTCGCGGTCTGGATTCGGGGGGCGAACAAAGTCCCGTGGACACGCGATCGCATGGATGTAAACTTCGTGCGGGGCGTCGGCGCAAGAACGCACTGCACACAACATCGCGGCTCAGGGGCCTGGCCCGGGAAGCCGCGGATACGGTCAAGTCGGGCATGTCCCCCTACAGGCGGATTTTGGACGAAGAATTAAAAATAGCAAAACAAAATACATCGAAATAGTCGCAACATACTTTAAAGAGTCGTCCCCAGACAATTTCTAACTATTTTTGAATATTCCTCCTGTAGAAGGACAGGCCCGACTTGAGGATACGGAAATGTTTCTCGCCTACGAGCCCCGTTCGTCCGGCCCGATCCGCCCTCTCGTGGGAGACGCCTGTCCCAGGGCGGCCAGAAAATTGATACCCGTATACCGTGGCACGTCGGGGTACAAACCTTCCAGCCGCAGGCGTCCCCTGCGGCGGACAAATTCATGCCACGTCGATCTTGGTCCGCTCACTTCCGTCGAACCGGCCCCCGCATTCCGACCCTTGTGTTGCATCTTCCGGCGACCTGAACTGTCCCGTCGCGCCGCGATCCACGTCGCATCCGTGTCGAATCCAAGTCGAGCGCGCCGAGTCCGTGCCGAATCCGTGTCGAACCCACACGTCGGTTTCGCGTCCAACCCGCGTCGGAGCATCAGAAAAGATTACCCTCTGCAGGACAGGATACTAAAAGAAGAATGAGAGAAACAAAACAACGCCATCCCTGACTCCGGATCCGCCCCACTTTGGGGAAATTCGTAAGTAGGACTTGGAATTTCCGCCTTACTTTTCAAGCCCCGCTGATGCCAATTTCCGCTCTACTTTTCTGCTGCTGTTTCCGCCCTACTTCTTTGGATTTCCGCCCTACTTTATGTTGGGTGCAGAAATTTCCGCCCTACTTCTTCGGCCTCTCATAGGTGGATTTCCGACGTAATTTTAAGTTGGAAAAAAAGCCAAAGTAGGGCGGATCTGGAGTCAGGGATCAACATAAACTTTTGGCGCTCCTCGCGGATTCCTTGGATCTGCGCTGGACTCCCCTCCCTGGCGCGCGGGGCGCGCGCCAGGGGCGGCGCCGGAGGCGCCGCCGGAAGGGGCCCCAGCGCGGATCCAAGAAATCCGCGCGGCGCGCCAAAAGCGTATGTTAATGGAACTGTTTCGAAAGAGGGTGCTCCAAATCTCTTATTCAGAGCCCCGAGTCAGCAGGGGTAACTCGGGTCAGGGCTAACTCGGGTTCGTTTTTCGGGAATCCGAACCCGACTTACCCCGGACCCGAGTTACCCCGGATAATTCGAGCGTCCAGAACCCCACATCATCAGGGGTAACTCGTGTCAGGGCTAACTCGGGTTCCTTTTTCGGGAATCCAAACCCGAGTTACCCCGGACCCGAATTACCCCGGATAACTCGGGCGCCCAACTTATTAATCGTCCCCCGGATCCGGTCTTTTAAGGCGCCTTTTTTGTAACCGCGAGGGTCCGGCTTATCAGGGCGCTTTCCTTGGATTGGAGCTTCAGGGGTTCGGTATGAAGGCGCCCCGTCGGAGAGAGGGGTCCGGAATAGTAGGTCTCATTTGGAGGGGGCTCCAGCTTTTTTTGGGGGGGGTCGATTAGTACGGGATTTGGAGTGCCCTCCCCGAGCGGACCTCGATCCGACGCCTCGGTCCGGCCATGCACCTGCACCGGTCCTGGCCAGACCCATGCCGGGCCCCGGGTCGGGCTGCGCAGGATTGGCGCGGCTGGTTGCAGACCAATGGGGCCCAGGGACGCGCAGATCAATACACACAAAAATCCCAGGATTCACCATATTTTCCGATATGTTTGGGATTTCTCGTCCTCCCCCCCCACACTTCCCATATTTTCCATCAGTTTCCTGGGAGTCGACGGTGACTTGCATCTGTCTTCCAGAAAACCACGCGGAGCGCCAGAAGCTTCTGCTTCTGGCGTTTTTTCCTCTTCGAGAAAGGGCCCCCCCAAGATGCAAAGCAACGACCCAGACCCCCGACTTCATAATATTTTTCATCGACCCCCCGAGGTCTCGACCTATTCCCTGGGACCAATTGTTCGTGCCGAGTCGTTGTTGACGGCCCCGAGGCCCAGCAAGGGCCCCCAGAGGCCGAAAATGGCGAAACACCTCCCGTCGTGATTTTTGTCACCGCTCGAGGGGGTCTGGGCCCGAAGATGCTAAGAGCATGTTTTTCCTTTGTCTCTGGCAAGTTTACTTGCATGGACGGCGGGGGGGGCTGAACCTGAAGCAGGCCGCTAGCGACTTGACGTGCGGAAATCACGCTGGTCGAAAGGCACTTGCACGCTCGTATTCGATTGAAGAGGGGCGAGGGAGGGGGGGTGGGGGGAGAAGGCCATGCAAGTGAACTTGCCGGAATCTAAAAGAAAAAAAAAAAAACACGCTCGAAACCTCCTGTCGTAATTCTTTCGCTGCTCGAGGGGGTCTGGGCCCGCACATGCCGAGCAACGACCCCACCCGCCCTCCAGCTGGGGGGGGGGCGGCCTGGCCGGCGTGCTGGCGGCTCGCCGGGCGGCGCTGCCGGGCCGGGGCGAGCCTGCCCACGCGCCGGGCGCATGCCCGCGGGGGGCAGGCGCGCGCGCGGCGACCAGCGCCGAGGCGAACGTCGGGGAGACGCAAGACTCGGGCACGGGGGGCTCGATTTGGCCCGACGGTGCCAACATAAAAATGACGAGACCCAGTCTGAAATTTGACGCGAGCTCCCGCTGCAAGCATCCCACGAAAACTGGACCGTCAAGATCCAGGAGGCGCTCGTCAAAAAACGTCGGCAAGCTCGAGTTCTGGTTTACTCGAGTCTTACGTTTCCCCGATACAGGGGGACTGGGACACACAAGTAGATCACAGGGTTCCCCCTAAAACTTGCCACACTTCCCGGGTTGTAGTCCTTCCCCCCCCACACATCCCCTAGTTTCCCATATTTCGTTTCCCCCCCACTTCTCATAGTTTTCTATATATATAAATATATATATATATATATATATATACATATGTATTGGTCGAGCGTGTCCTCCTATAGGGGGGTTTTGGACGAAAAATGAAAGTAATCAAACAATAGCCCGACATGGTCAAACTGAATCAAAAAAGAACTCCCCAGACTATTTTTCAAACCATTCTTGAATATTCCTCCTGAGGGACAGGCCCGACGTAAATGTATTTCCCCGGGGTTCGGCGAGGAATGGTGTCTGTGTGTGCTGTTTCCCCTCCTGGAGGGCACGGTTTCCATCCGAAGTTCTCCTCGGCTTCGGCCTCCATACGTATGGGGCCCACGGTCGGGCCCAGGGGCTGAAACTCAAGCGCTGCTCTGGCACGACACCAATGCCCGGGGGGGGAGGGGTCTCGGGAGCTCTGCGGTTAGGTCGGGCATGTCCCCCTACAGGCGGACTTTGGATGAACATTCAAACATATTTGAAAACATGCCCGAACGTGATCCAAACATACTTGCAACATCGTCCCCAGACTATTTTGGACTACTTTAGAAAATTCCTCCTGTAGAGGGACAGGCCTGACTTAAGGGTATCGGGAACTCTGCGGGGATGGATTCGCCAGCATCGAGACGCTGAACTGGGCAGCGTGTCTTGGCCTCTGCTCGAGGGGCCGCTTCTCGGCCAGGGGGGCAGTCCACAGAACAGCCCGGGAAGAACAGCCGGCCCCGGGTGAGAAGGTCGAGATCCCGTGCGGCTCATGCCACGAACCACTCCCAGACCCCCGACGTCATGATTTGTTCATGACGCGACCCCCAGAGGTTCGGACCCGTTCCCCAGGACCGGCTTTTCATCCTGAGTCGTTTTTTGACGGTTCTGAGGGCCGGTAAGGTTCCCCAGAGGCCGAAAATAGAGAAGAACCTCTCGTCGTGATTTTTTCATGACTCGAGGGGGTCTGGGCTTGCAGCGTCTGGAGAGAAGGTGTGGCTGGTCTGTGCCGTGACGACTTGCGCAGTGCTCTTTTTTTCCCCACGGGGCGGCGCCGCCACCCCTCAGCGGTGTCAGGGCCACGGTCGTCAGAGCTCGGCGCGGGGAGGACCCTTGAGCAGGTCTGTGCTTAAGTCGGGCATGTCCCCGTACAGGGGGATTTTCGACGAAAAATGAAACATACGAACAAAACGACTCCCAAATAATCAGTACACACCTTTAAAAAAATAGTCCACGGACTACTCTTCGACTATCTGTGAATTTTCCCCCTGCAGAAGGACAGGCCCGACGTAAGTCTATGCCGTCCGCGATCGACTCCACGCCCGCGCTCTCGAGCGAGCGAGGGTACATGTCGATGACGAGGTGGACCCTCCCCTCGCTCCCCGAGTTGTGCACGCTGTGCCTGCGCACGTTGTTCAGCTCGAACACGTCGCCCTCGCCGAGGTCCGGAATCGGTGTCGGCACGTCCCCGTCTCGGACCGCGCAATTGGTCACGACTCCCGGGTTCGTGTGGACAACCCAGTGGATGCGGCGAGGGAAGCTCAGGACGGGATTTGCATCCCAGTGCTCGGTGATACTCTTCCCGGCCGGAAGTCTCGCCAGCATAGCCCTCCACACCATTGGCTGCGGCATGTTGTACGCGTTCTTGACCAACTCGACCAGCGGCCTCAAAAAGGGCTCGAACGACGGCCAGAATTCCGACGTGATGGCGCCTCCAAGTGTGGGGTCCAGCTGGCCTGTGAATATGTTCTTGTTCCACGCCAGCAAGATGGACTGCGTGTCCTTGTGCGGCACAAATCGCCTCTGTCGCAAATCGTTATCAAACCATTTTGACTCCGTGATGCTCTGAGTGAGGTTCCAAATGCCCGAAGTGTCAAGGTGACCCAGCCGCCTCAGCTGGCCTTCGGGCTTCGGGGTGCAGCTGAGCCCCTCGATGCTCTCCACCGCAGGGCGAATGTAACTCCGCCACTGCGGAGAACTCAGGATCCAGGGGCAGTCCTTTGCAAGCTCTTTGTCGACGGCAGTGACCTCAACACGCCCCTTCCCCCACGCTGGCTGTCCGACGCTGGCTGGCCACGAGCCGGCGAACACAAGCGCGACCCGCTTCCCCAGACTCACGGCCATGCTTCTTGCTCGTTTTTGTCTGTTCTCACGTCTGCTCCCTCTTGGAGAACGATCGGAGAAGAGACGACGGGGAGGGAGCGCGAGCGCCAGACTCCTGTCCTTCACGACGCCCTCGCCGAGCAAGGCATAGAGCTGCGGCCGCCACCAGGGACGGCTGCTCGAGACGAGAAGGCTACGGATCACCAGGGTGGAATTGTCCTGTCATGCTCTTGCACCGAGAACGACTGCGCGCACGCCAGATGATTAATTATGCACATGCACACACATCATCACTGGGGCAGGCACGAGCGCACCAGACGCACCTCGCGAAGCGAAGAAGCGCACAGCCGAGAGTGTGGGCTACACTCCGAAGGTGGGGATCCCTCCCGACGGTGACGATGGCGATGACGATGACGATGACGAACATCGTCATCGTCATCGTCATCGTCATCGTCATCGCCATCGTCATCATCGTCATCGTCGTCGTCATCGTCATCGTCACCGCCTCCCTCCTCTACTTCGCCGCCCCCCTCCCTCGCCCTCGCTCTCCTCGCGCTCCCTCCCGGGCCCCCCGCCTCCCCCCCGGCCTCGGGGCCCGGCCTCCAGGCCCCCCTCTCCCTGCCGGCGCCAGCCTTCTCTCTCCTGCCCCGCGCACGTCCCCCGAGGGGGGCCCCTGCAGGAAAAGCCCCGGCGGCGGCGGGCGCCAGTGCACGTGACCGGGGGAGCTTAAGGGCTGGCCATCGCTCGGACGTCCATTCCCTGTGTTTTTTTCAGTTTTGTGCGTGGTTTTTCCGCCAAATGATCAAGGATGCTCCTCGATGGTCCTCGCCGAAGGACAAGTGCACACGTCCGAGCGATGCCACGAGGGTGGCGTGGACATTAAGAAAAACTCGGAGGTCCGCGCGGGTTTCTCGCATCGGCGCTGGGCCCACCTGGCGGGGCCTCTGGCGCCGCCCCTGGCGCGCGGAGCGCGCCAGGGAGGGGGGTCCAGCGCCGAGACGAGAAATCCGCGAGGACCTCCGAGTTGTTGTTTTGATGTCATCGTTGTTCCCCTACCAACGGCGGCAGCGGTTGCCAACGCATGCGCTGCCGGTCACCACATCTCAACACAACTGGTGCGACCGCATGTGCACAATGCACATCAAAGGGCCACAGTGCCAATCGTGCGAGACCGCAATGCCGCCACTGATGCGGCCCGGCCATCACTGCACGTACAAAATGTAAACCGTGCGACATGCCAATCGCAAGGCGCAACAGAATAATAACAGAGAGGGGCGAAGGAAGATTACAACAGACTTCGGGAAGAATGCTCGAGGCTGGTCAGCGCATGGCCGCTCATAGCGGGCAACAGGGGGCGCAACAAATCACTTCATAGGCAGACGGCGTCATCATGGTCAGGCGCAGCTTGCCTGGCGCTGCGAGGAACCTTACCCCTGCAGAAGAACCAACTGCCTGATGCATGCCTTCGGAGGAGTGGTCACGTCACCATGGTCGTCCATCCCCAAGAGGCCGCCGACTGGGTGTTTGGCCTTGGCAATGTTCTTGGCAAAGACGTTGAGGTAGTCGATGCCCGAGCGAGTGCGACCGTTTACCACCTTCAAGTCGACCTTGCCGAACCGAGTCCACCTCATTCTGTGTGGCTTGTTATCCGACTTCGCGGCAAACTCGAATTTGCGACTCTGGTTTGTCCATTTACCATATATTCCCACTGCCTGGAAGTACAAGTCTGAGCAAGCGTCACCTATGCGCCTAGCGTCGGCCTCCAGGCGTAGTAATGTCTCCTGCGGTCCAGCCCATCGCGGTATTTGCAAAAGAACGTGTACGCCCGTGCGGTAGATGTCAAAATGCTCGCCGTACATGTTGGTGAGGTGGGGGTCTCCCACGCCTGAGACCGGTTGCGATGCTGGTGTAACTGTTGCCGGCGAAGGTGCTTGCGACGGCGCAGGTGCCGGCGAGGGTTTCAACGAGGTTGTCGGCGACGGTGTCGGCGAGGGTGTCAACGAGGTTGTCGGCGACGGTGCCGGCGAGGGTGTCAACGATTTCGGCGACGGTGTCGGCGATGGTGTCATCGAGGTAGTCGGTGCCGGTGTTAGCGAGGGTGTCAACGAGGTTGTCGGCGAGGGTGCCAACGAGGGTGTCAACGGTGTCGGCGACGGTGTCGGCAAGTTGGTCGGCGAGGTTGACCGCGAGGGTGTCGGCGAGGGTGTCGGCGATGGTGTCATCGAGGTAGTCGGTGCCGGTGTCAGCGAGGGTGTCAACGAGGTTGTCGGCGAGGGTGCCAACGAGGGTGTCAACGGTGTCGGCGACGGTGTCGGCAAGTTGGTCGGCGAGGTTGACCGCGAGGGTGTCGGCGAGGGTGTCGGCGATGGTGTCATCGAGGTATTGTCAGCGAGGGTGACGAGTGAGGATCTGAGGAATCTCTGTGACCCAACCAGACCGGCTTGTGGCCGTCAAGAGAGTCCATCTTTGTGAAGCGTTCATGGACCCAGCCGATGGGTACGCCTCGTACATTATGGCCACGAGTCCAGAGACGTGTGGACACGCCATGGAAGTACCCGACGACGTGCCCAACGAAGTGTCGCTAAGATGGTACGTCGAGAGGATGCTTGAGCCCGGAGCCCAGACATCGATGCAGCTGCCGTAGTTGCTGAAGGACGATTTGGCGGGCGACGATCCTGCAGATCCGCCATAAGATGCCACCGTGATCGCTGACGGGATCCAAGCCGGGTTGTAGTCGCATGCATCTGTATTCTGGTTCCCTGCAGCCACCACCACGGTCACGCCATCCTCCACCAACTTGTCGATAGAGTCCTTCTCCGCCATGCTACTGCCAATACTCACGAGACTCATGCTGACAACCGCTGGCCTGGCACCAGACGACAGCACCCACTGCTCGGCCAGAAGGGACCACTTGACGTAACCGAACCCAAGATCATCGATAACCTTCATTGCCCAGAGGGTCGCGCCATCCGCGACGCCATATGTCGAGGCCCCCACTGTGCCTGCGACGTGGGTGCCGTGCCCATTGTGATCTGCAGCGCACGTTGTGCTACTCGGCGCGCACAGTGTGAAACTTCCAGTGGTGGCCAGGTCCACTCCAGCGAAGGCCCGGCCGCCGAACGAGGCGTGGGTTGTGCGAATGCCAGTGTCCAGCACGTACACGTTCACCCCCACGCCACGTCCCCGACTCACGTCAGCGTTGATGGACTGGATGCCCCATGGGTATGTCCGCCGCTCCGATGGGCTGTCGTCTGCATCGATGGGCTCAAGGTTCATGCCCTCAAACACATCCTCTTCGGCAAACTTCACGAGAACGGGGTACTTATCCAGCAGCACCTTCAGTTCATCCAGTGTCAGACGCACCACCACGAATGGCAACTCCCCCGAATTCGGGTAGCTCGTCTCGCAGATCTCCACCTCCTGGCAGAGCAGCTGTGCCTCCCTGTCCGTGGCGTTGCTGACCAGCTCGAGGATCCACAGCCGGTGCGTCTCCACCGCGTGGGGGTAGATGGGCACCGCCGCCTGCGTGGGTGCACG